>CM040120.1:218233752-218737272 GCA_022559845.1 Amorphophallus konjac
CGTTGTTTCAGTATGACGCCCTATATCTTGGCCGTCGCTTCTTTACAGAGTCCAATTGATTAAGTCTTCTTCCCGTCGATCTTATCCTTCGGGATAGGGTTGAGAGTAACGGATGGTCCTTGATGCGTTGCTTCCAAGCGGCGGTCTGTCGTGTAGCCGTTACTTCCTTCAGAGAGTCCTGACAGTTCAGGCCTTTTCTCTGCTACTCCGTGGTCGAGATAAGGGTTTGGATTGACAATATCTCTTTCAAATCTGATCCTCAGGACCTTCCGTTCGATTCTATGGACTCTTGATGATATTATCTTCAAGGGTTTGCTAAGAATTATCTCTTTATCTTGCTTGATTATCCTCTGCTCGACCTGAGAGTTTGAGGGTCTATAAATAGAACCCTTGACTTCATGGCCCAAGGGAGGAAGATTTGAATTCGCGACGAAGTGCTGCCAAACTCATGAGCCATCTTCACCCAAGAGGAACTGCTTCCTACGTCCATCCATCTCATAATCAAGGGAGTACTTTGGTTTTGGTCTTTCAAGTTCATCATTGCATACTTGAGTTCTTCTATGGTTTTTCCTCAATCAAAGCATTGTCCCTCCTCTTTCTCCACGTTTTTCACTGTCCTCTAAACATATAAACATCTTCCCAAGCTTTTAAAACACCCAGAGGGGTTAAAAAACCAAAAATTCCCCGGTAATCCACTCTCCTTTTGATGATGTTAAGTCCTTTGAGAATTGATGCTATGCTTGTGAAAAGGACTAATTGAGGTTATTGTGTTTGGTCTTTCTACATCTTTGGCAGGTTTACAGGTTCATTAACACGAGGCTTAGGTCTTCTAGCCGGCTGGAAGAGTTGGAGTTAAAAGAATTCAAGCTTTGTTACTGCAGGTTATCTGACGGCCTTGTGCAGGCGCGTCACTCTCTTCCGGCGGTCTATCGTGTGGCCGTCATTTCCAAGTAACGCATAGGGTTCTGGCCGTTACTTATAAGTTGATCTGCAGGCTTTCTCTGGTTTTCTCTCCCGTGGGCGGGTGTTTCATCCACCTATTTCCAAGGTATATTCAGGTCTTTGACTTGTTTTTACTTTGGTGGCGATCACATCTTTCCTTGGTATTGGGCATTAGCTGTCTTCTTCATCATATCTTTCTATTTTCCTTGCTAGCTCCACCTTCACGGTGTGTTTTTGTTTACTCCTTGCTCCACGCCCCGACGTGTGTTTTCCTTTTCCTTAGCGTAGTTTGATTGAGATAGCATGCCCATGCTAGAGCTAGCTATGATTGCCTAGGTTCATGATCACATGTTCATAGGTTTGAGTAGATCTTTGATTGCTTGTTTGTCATCTTACCATATCACTTTTCAAACCTCAAAAGAAAGATAGAAGATAGACAAATAAATATCAACAGTGCACCTCTTTTTATCTCCCTCAATACCTTCCACCATTGCTCTACTGACTTAAGCATCAGAGAGTTTTCCCCAGGGAACCATCCCTGGGCCTCCTGATTCGTTTCCCTTTCTCTGCAGTTCACTATCATGTGATCACCCTCCCAGCTCAGGACCAGCGCGAGATCACGCCCCTTCATCTGGCACCGTCTGTGGGAAACCACCAATGAGCCAGTATGGTGAGAATAAGTTCAGGGAGGTGGTTCACCAGCGACAGGGGAAAGGCAACGGCGGCGGCGGGGGAAGGCCCCTCACAAGCCTCCCAAAACCCCCCCCCGCATGTGCCAGCACTCCCGCCGACGGACCACCCCCTCCACCTGCGGCCGGGCTATCGCCCCCTCCTCCCATGGCGGTGGGGCTGCCGTTCAACAGCGGCGCCGACACTTTCCAAGCCCTCAACGCGAAACTGGACGTCCTCGTGGAACTCATGAGGACCCAGGCGGCCAGGGATGGAAGGTCACGCGCCCCTCTGAAGAGCCCTCCCCATGAGAACGTGTCCCAGCACACCACTGGAGGCTGCTTCACCCTCCGAGGACAGCAGCTCATCTGCAACAAAGTAGGAGGACCCTCGCAAGCCCCCCCTCCGGAGCAAGGGGCTTCCTCCACACCGAAGCAGGGTAGGCATGGGGCACGCCGTCCCCTCCAGGAGATCGAAGTCCCCAGGGAGTGCCAGGACAGCCTGTCTTCACACCCCCTCAGCCCTACGGCGTAGCGGCAGCCGGAGCTATCCCTCCGACTTCGAGAATTCGAGAGGCGTTTCGCAGTGCAGGAGCACGCCATGCGAGCCCTGCAGAAGACCTCTCAGCCAAAGGACTAGGAGAGATCCCCATTCTCCGACCATATCTTGAAGGCAGAGGTATCTCCCCGAGCCTCCATCCCGACCTTCAAGCCCTACGACGGCCAGGGTGACCCGGCCGACCACTTCGACAGCTTCGACGCTCTGATGACCCTTCACGGAGCGTTTGATGCCATCAAATGCCGAGCCTTTGCGACCACCCTGGTCCAAGGCGCCCAAGCATGGTTCCGGGCCCTCGCCCCCGGATCCATCCGAGACTTCAAGCAATTCAGGTGAGTATTCAAGGAGAGTTTCACCGGTAGCGCCCCCCCGAGGTCGGTAGTGGGGCTTTTGGCCCTCAAACAGGCGCAAGGGGAAAAACTTCGGGCCTACATTCTCCGATTCAAACTGGAAGCCCTGAGGATCCCCCGCCTGGACGTTGCCTCGGCCATAACCGCTCTGACCGGGGGCACCCGCGACGAGAACCTCCGCCGCGAGCTTATCCTCCACCCTCCCTCGACCCTTACTGCGCTAGTGACTCTGGCACTGCGCCACACCGAGTGCATGCCAAGACGCAACCGGCTCGGGTCGGGAGGGGGACAAGAAGCGGGCACCTGAGCCAAGCTCGGGCCAAGGAAAAAGGTAGAACCGAGACGGGGAACACAAGGAACCGTCACGGAAGTATGAGCGGTACACTCCCCTAACCGCTCCAGTATACAAGATTTATGAAGACATCAAAGGCTCGGGCCTCCTCCGCCAACCCGAGCCAATGAAGTCAAAGAACCACAGTCGCATTAAGCATTGCCTGTTCCACAGCGACCACGGGCATCATACCGGCGACTGCCACCAGCTCCAGGATGAGATCGAGCGTCTCGTTCTTCAGGGGCACCTCTCCCGGTTTGTGGCTGGGCACCAGGAAGACCGAGGCGCCCCAGAGGAGATCGACAATGCCCCCCGAGGGGTCCACATCAACGTCATCACCGGAGGAGCTGCATCAGGAGGAGACAGTGGTCGAGGAAGGAAGCGTCATGCCGAGCGGGCGAGCCGAGCCATCGAGCCTCCCTGGGCCCCGCCAAGCGAGCCCTAGGTCATAGTCTTCTCCGACCAAGACCTAGAGGGGCTGAGTACCCCGCATGACGATGCCCTAGTGATATCGGCCACAATAAATCATTGTAACATAGACAGGATTCTGGTTGACAATGGAAGTACCCCTGATGTATTATCCTACGAATGTTTCCTTAAGATGGGGGAGGATCCGTCTATACTCCGCCCGATCCGGACCCCCCTGTGCGGGTTCAATGGCCAGGCCACCTATCCCGAGGGAGCCCTAAGCCTGCCGGTTACTCTTGGCACCCCACCCAAAACTGTTACGGTCATGGTGGAATTCATAGTGATCAAAGGTAGCATACAATGCAATCTTCGGCCGAGGAATCCTCAGCCGAACGAAAGCGGTGCCTTCTACCTATCACCAAAAGATGAAGTTCCCCACCAAAAATGGATTGGGGGAAGTCCGAGGTAACCAGGCCATGGCCAGGAGGTGCTACAATATCTCGGTTGAAGTCACAAGGACGGACGGGAAAAATAAGGGCCCCCGGGAAGTCGAGGAAAAATCTGCAACCGCCGAACCTAGAGGCGAATTGCTAGCGGTTTTCCTAAACGATGACCCGACCCTAGGAGTAAAGATCGGAGCCGACCTAACATCTAAGGTTCAATAGCAATACAAAGAGTTCCTTTCTGCGTACATCCGGGTCTTTGCATGGTCTGATGATCAACTCCCCGGGATACCGTAAGAGACGGTGGTGCATAAGCTCAACCTCGACCCAACCATGAAGCCCGTACAACAACGCAGAAGGAAGCATGCGCCAGAGAAGCAGACGATTATCAAGGAGCAGGTTACCAAGGGGCAAAAGACTGGCCTTTTTAGACTGGTCCTGTACCCGACGTGGCTAGCTAACATCGTCCTGGTGCCGAAAGCTTCAGGAAAGTGGCGGATGTGCGTGGACTTCACCGACTTGAACAAGGCTACTCCAAAGGACTGTTATCCCTTGCCGAGCATCGACCAACTAGTTGATTCAACCTCGGGCAATGAGATACTTAGCTTCCTGGATGCCTACTCGGGTTACCACCAGATAAGAATGCACCCCGAAGACATCGAGAAGACCGCCTTTATCACCGACTTTGGCGTACACTGCTACACCCGGATGCCTTTCGGGTTGAAGAATGTCGGAGCCACATACCAAAGGCTGGTCAACCATATGTTCAAGGAACAGCTTGGTCGGAACGTCAAGGCCTATATTGACGACATGCTCATGAAGACCCCCAAGGCCGAGGACCACTTCGCCGACCTAGCAAAAACTTTCGACACCCTCCTGAAGTACAACATGAAGCTCAACCCCGCCAAGTGCGCCTTCGGAGTAAGGTCCAGAAAATTATTGGGCTTCTTAGTCACCCAGCGTGGGATCGAGGCCAACCCCGACAAGGTCTAGGCCATCCTGGACATGCGCCCGCCCACCTGCATCAAAGACGTTCAACGCCTTACCAGGCGCATTGCTGCGCTTAGCAGATTCCTATCTCGCGTGGCTGAATGATGCCTATCCTTCTTCAAACTGTTGAGGGGGCCCAAAATGGCATGTGCTACATTCGCGTGGGACGAGAAATGCCAAAGAGAGTTCGCCGAGCTTAAAGAGTTCATGGCTTCGCCCCCAGTGCTTTCCAAGCCCATCCCAGGTGAAGCCTTGCATCCCTATCTCTCGGCGACTCCGTCTACGGTTAGCTCGGTCCTAGTAAGAAATGACTCGGGAATCGAAAGACCGGTGTAACAACCCTGATAAAAGCAAGATTTATAAATAAATCAAATTAAACATAAAATATAAGTGAATAAGATGACAAAGAGCTTAAATGATTAAATCATTAATCAAGAGGAAAATAACGCCTTTTAGCAAGGCGCTGATTCAAAAGGCAACGCCTCTGTCTAAGGCATTAATTTAAATAGGACGCCTATATAAAAGGGCGTCAAATCCCAAACAACGGGAAGATAAAATTAAGGAAAGGAAATGAAACGCCCTCTACATAGGCGCGTTTTACATAGGTAACGACGCTAGACAAGGCGTCAATTTAAATTCGACGCCCTCGCTTAGGACGTTAATTCAGTTTATGTCCCGTTCGAACCAGGAACTTATCCAGGGTAAGTTGATAACTATGAGAAAGAGTTCGAATGTAGTAATAACTCTATCATGGAAGTGTTACTTCCAATCAAACACTAACCCTATTAGGATCCTAAAATCCTATAAATACTCACCGTGTCGATCTGATTCGCTATTTTGGCGATCGGAGTCTTCTAAGGTATGAACAGCAGGTTATTCGTATAGTTCGTTTTCCCTGTTACATGAAGAGTATTAATTATGCTTCTTCATCTTCTACAGGTTAAGGAGCTTCTGTCTTCCCGAAGAACCAGTAAGTTCTTCTCTTCCTTTACCTCCTGTTATTCATATGAAGAATAATACCTTCGTTTTCTTCTGCCTCTACAGGTTGCCTATAGAGTGGAAACGTCCGACTGAAGAATTAGGGGTTCTTCATCTGCACCCTCTTCTGTGCGTGCTGCTACTATTAGCAATTATCATCGCCAGGAGGCTCTGTTAGACAGAGTATTGTCCCAAACCTTTCACGAGTCCTTCATCCAGATCAACTATAAGGTAGGTTTTCTCAGGGATTGTAGCCCAAACTAGCATATTAATAATTATGACATCATCCGTTAATACATGCATATAGATTTCATGCGTTTTGATTAGTTCTAAAGAGTTTTGAAAGAAACGCCCCTATCAAGGGCGCTAAATTACAAGAAAAGACTATGACTAGGACGTCAATTTCATATTTGACGCCCTGCACCCGGACGTCAATTTCTTTTAATTACTAAATACCATGTTTAAAAATTATATATCAATTCAAACATGATTCTAGATTAATGCATGATCAATCTCTTGAAATCCTGCTATTTTTCTGGTCCTGTCCCTATATCATGTTTCCTGAAATTTTATCGTCTCGAAATTTGTGAAATTGTGAATTAACGACCTTGTCCAGGTCATCTTTTATTGAACTGACGCCCCATACCAGGGTGCTTTCTGTAAACTAACGCCCCTGTCCAGGGCGCGTTTTATGAAAATTTCCAGATTTTTAATATTCTGCAAAATTAGAAATATTGAAAGGACGACTTCTACACATGTCGTCAAATTTAATATAAACGCCCCTGATTAAGGTGTTAATTTCATGAAAAATGACTTTACCAAAGTCACTATTTTCTGCACTACTGATTTTTCCTGATTACTGTTATCCGAGGGTTTCATTATACATACATACATATATATTGGCACTATTACTCCACTCCGTGAGTATAGTCCCATGTTTTCTACGATGATTTATCACATTACACACTCAATTCTCATTGACATACAAGCTCTCCATTGGACATTCCGTTCCTTTGGACTAGCGAGTTAGTCATAGAGACCTCCGTAAGACTCCTCGCCGCCTTGGATTCCCTCAATGCCGACTGAGCTGGTTGTACCATAAAAACCCATTACACAATCTTTGCCATGTCCCTCTATAGAAACATGGTAATACCGGCCCTCATGTCATGCCATGGGTATGATATGAGAATTATCTTAATGAACGGGGAAGAATATGCCGTTGTTATGCTGTTCTTGTAAACCCCAATTCTATATCAACATTGTTATGATGTTCTTGTAGACCCCAATTCTATATTAAACTTGATGTTCTTGTGAACCTCAATTCTATATTAAGAATGAGGACGTCTTGCCATTGAGGTGCTATTCATATGGACCTCAATTCTATATAAAAGAGTGTCTCTACTTACTTATCATGGTACCCGAGTTAAGGGAACCAATTCCACCTAGTTTTATCGAAAGTGTGATTGTACCGTTATTATCGCCTATTGGTGTCAAAAGTCATATTTTTGGACTCTAATCTCTCAAAGTTGTCTTACATGACTACAAGCTTGCTTATTGAAATTCCGTGATGGCTATACACAAAAATGTGGATGTTAGAAATACATGACTAATGCCTGCGCATATAGGGCCCGATCTGGTCCTGGGAGGAGCACCCGAAAGTACTTGTGCCCATGGGAGTTGATTGATCACGGTATTGGCATTATACCGAAGTGCATGACTAGCTTGATTGAACATTCCACAAATCTTGTACTTGACTTGATATTACATGACTTGCGTGGCCCGAAAAAGGGTAATTACTTGCGTGCTTGAACGTGATAGCCAAATTTCATCTTGACATGATAAAGTACTTGTTTGAATATCTTGAGGTCATTTGATATAAGTTCTTGAAAGTTCATGACTAGTTCTTCCTGTTATCTTATTGTTATATCCTCTTTCTATCTTGTCGTTTTATGCGAGCATGCATATCTATAGTGCATTCATGAAAGATGTAACTACTTAAACCCCTTGCTAGTTCCTGAGATATAATTTTTTACTGAGCGTTCGCTCACTCCGTGTTTCCCTTACTTTTCAGGTAAGTCCGATGATGAGGGAAGTCAATCGGATGGGGAGAATCAAGAGTGAAAGAGCTAGAGCTTTTCCAAGTGTCATCTAGTCTTTTATATATTTCTTGAGTCAAATGTGTACTTTTATTTTTTTGAATAGAGTATTGGGTTTGTAATAGACTATTTATTATGAAAAAATAAATGGATTGGGTTATCTTTACTTTTGCGCATCTCTGTCTTTGTATCGAATACACTGCTACTCTGATTGACATGATTGATATAAACTCGTCACGCATCTCCGGGTATCTTCCGCTCTCGGGGCGTGACAGTTTTTGTGGTATCAGAGCCTAGGATATTCAATTCCTAGGAAAAACCCAAGTCCAAGGATAGGTTTTAACCCTTTAACCAGTGAGATTGGGTAGAACCAAGGGTTAAAGTTAACATAGAATGCTAGTCTTTAAAATACAAATCACGTATTAATCTAGTTATTATAATTGTAGGATAATGGCTACCGAACGTGCTCAATGGCGCAACATGCAGCGTACGCTTCAAGGCATGAGTCAGGTGCTGCAACAAGTAGCACAAGAAGGTGGACAACGAGCAGGAAGTCTCCATCAGACTTTCAAGAACATGAACCCGCCCAAGTTCAGGGGTTCTACTGATCCGGATGACGCTGAACACTGGATTAGGGAAACAGAACGTATCTTCCGTGTCATGCAATGCACGGATCAGGATAAAATTTTGTTAGCTACCTTTCAGCTAGAAAGGGATGCTAGATGCTGGTGGGAATCAATAGAGGCTACTCTAAATCAAGACCAAGTTACATGGGAGGAATTTGTTGAACACTTCAACGCAAAATATTTTTCAGACCGAGTGCAGGAAAAGAAAGCTGCTGAATTTGCTGCACTGAAGCAATGATCCTTGTCAATGGCCGAGTATGAGGCCCAATTCTCTAGATTGTCTCGGTATGCTAAGCACTTAGTGAGCACCGAGAAGATGAAAGCTAGGAGGTTCCTAAACGGGGTCAGGCCCCAATATATTACCCAACTGGCACCGATGGACATTCAGGTCTATTCGGAGATAGTACGCCGCGCACAACTGTTAGAAGATGCCACAGAACTATCTGATAGGATTCGTGGTAAGGATAAGAAGGAACAAGTTACAGGATCGGGTTCTTTTAAACCCAACTTCAAGAAGAGGCCTAGCAATGGAGGTACTACCTCACAAGACCAAAAATTTAAGAAGACCAAGCCCTTCTCTATCACTACTACACCTCCAAATATAATATGCAAGCACTGTGACAAGGCTGGTCATAAAGCCGAAGAGTGCTGGAGGAAACTTGGAGCATGTCTCCGTTGCGGGAGCCGTGAGCATCGGATTCCCGATTGCCCATTACTTAACGATCAAACCGGTGACGGAAAACGCCCGGTAACCAAGAACGCTCGTCTTCACGCAATTAAGGAGACCGAAGAAGAAGAAGGCGGACTAGTAGAAGGTACACTGAAAGTTTGTTCCAAGTATGCACATGTCTTATTTGATACAGGTGCATCACATTCTTTTATTTCCAAGAAGTTTGCTAACCCACTACCTATGGAACCGGAATGGATGAAAATAATTTTATCTACTCCTCTCGGAAACGAAACAGATATTACTCACCATTATCAAAACTGTGAAGTCTTGGTAAAAGGAAGGAATCTTCCTATCGATCTCATATGTTTAGATCTAAAGGAGTATGATGTCATACTGGGAGCGGATTGGTTATCCAAATACCAGGCAACGGTTGATTGCCGCAATAGCAAGGTTACATTCAAGGAATTTCCAGAATTAATCTTCACTAGCCCTAAGAGTCGAAGCAAATCCCCTTTTATTTCGGCTCTCCGAGCTAGCAAGCTCATCAGGAAAGGATGTGTATCTTTCCTTGCATTTATCACAGTTAAAGAAGCTAAGGAAACTAAGCTAGAAGACATTCCAGTAGTGCAATAATTTCCAGACGTATTTCCGGAAGATTTGCCTGGATTACCCCCACAAAGAGAAGTGGCCTTCACCATTGACTTAGTCCCTGGTGCTGGTCCAATTTCAAAGGCACCTTATAGAATGTCACCTGCTGAACTCAAGGAGTTAAAGGAGCAATTGATGGAACTCATTAAGAAAGGATTCATTAGACCAAGTACTTCCCCGTGGGGAGCACCTGTACTGTTTGTAAGAAAAAAAGATGGATCCATGAGGCTATGCATCGACTATCGACAGTTGAATCATCTCACTATCAAGAACAAGTATCCACTGCCGAGAATCGATGAATTATTTGACCAAATATCTGGATCCAAGTATTTCTCAAAGATTGATCTCAGGTCGGGATATCATCAGTTAAGGATCAAAGATGATGACATTCATAAGACCGCATTCAGAAGCAGGTATGGCCATTATGAATTCATTGTTATGCCTTTTGGACTAACAAATGCCCCTGCTGCCTTTATGCAGTTAATGAATAGCATATTCAGGCCTTATTTGGATTAATGCGTGGTGGTCTTTATTGATGATATATTGATTTATTCTAAGACCAAGGAAGAGCATGAGGAGCATTTAAGGATTGCATTACAAATATTGAGGATAAATCAATTATATGCAAAACTCAGCAAGTGTGAATTCTGGCTTGAAGAAGTAACTTTTCTCGGACATGTTATATCAAAGGATGGCTTATCTGTAGATCCATCAAAAGTCGAAGCTGTAAGGAACTGGGAAAGACCGACCAATGCTAGCGAGGTCCGAAGTTTCTTAGGTCTTGCAGGCTATTACAGGCGATTCATCAAAGATTTCTCTAAGATCGCCGTGCCACTTACGAGGTTAACTCGCAAGGAGATCCGTTATGAATGAAGTGAGGAATGTGCAAGAAGCTTCCGAACTCTCAAGGATCATCTTACTACAGCTCCTGTCTTAGCTTTACCAGTAGGAGAGAAATTCGAGGTATACACTGATGCTTCTGGCATTGGCCTCGGATGTGTTCTAATGCAACAAGGAAAGGTTATAGCTTACTCTTCTCATCAATTGAAGAAGCATGAAGAGAACTACCCCGTCCATGACTTAGAATTGGCCGCGGTAGTATTTGCACTAAAGATATGGAGACATTATCTCTATGGAGTGTAGTTTACTGTATACTCCGATCATAAGAGTCTCAAATATCTTTTCTCACAGAAGGAACTGAACATGAGGCAAAGACGTTGGCTAGAATATCTCAAAGACTTCGACTTCAATATACAATATCATCCCGGAAAGGGTAATCATGTAGTAGATGCCCTTAGTCGAAAGCCAAGAGCCCTGTTAGCCAATTGTATGATTCAAGAATGGAGGTTGCTGGAGCTATTCTCTAACTCAATATAGGCATGGACACAGACCCTAGATGTGTCACATTATCTCATATAAGCATACAGTCAGACCTATTATCTGAAATACTACAAGCGCTTCAAGATAATGACCCAATGTTGGTAGAGATCAAAGGCAAACTGGAAGGACAATCTGATTTCCAAATAACTTGTGAAGGAAGATTAATGTTCAGGAGTAGAACTTGCATACCGGATTGTCCCGAGTTAAAGAAGAAGATATTAGATGAAGCTCATAGATCAAGGTACACGATTCATCCTGGATCTACCAAAATGTACCAAGGTGTAAAGAGGAATTTTTGGTGGCCCAACATGAAAAGGGAAATAGCAGACTATGTATCACGCTATCTCACGTGCCAACAAGTCAAGGCAGAACACCAAAAGCCTGCTGGAAAACTGTATCTCCTAGATATTCCTAAGTGGAAGTGGGAGAATATTAGTATGGATTTCATCATGGGTCTATCTAAATCAAAGGGAGGACATGATGGAATATGGGTTATTATTGATCGATTGACTTAATCAGCGAATTTCTTGCCAATCAAGAGCCGATGGTCAATTGATGTTCTGGCTGCATTGTATATCAAGGAGATAGTCAGATTACATAGTATTCCTGTTTCAATCGTGTCTGACAGAGATCCCCGTTTTACTTCTCATTTTTGGAAGGGACTACAACATTCGTTGGGAACGAGACTTAACTTTAGTACAGGTTTTCACCCTCAAACGGATGGTCAGACCGAGAGAACCAATCAAGTAGTCGAAGATATGCTAAGAGCATTCATTATTGATTTTGGTGGAAACTGGCATGATCACTTGCCTCTGGTCAAATTTGCATACAATAATAGCTACCAGGCAAGTATACAAATGGCATCTTTCGAAGTCTTATATGGAAGGAGTTGCCGATCACCCTTATGCTGGGACGAAGTTGGAGAGAAACAACTGTTAGGTCCAGACATGGTAAGGGATACTACCGAGAAGATATAATTGATCAGAAAAAGACTGCAAGATGCTCAGTCTAGACAAAAGACTTATGCTGACACAAGAAGGAGAGATCTTGAATTCCAAGTTGGAGATCATGTATTTCTCAAGATATCGCCTGGACGTGGAATACGGAGATTTGGTGTTAAAGGCAAGCTTACACCAAGATTCATCGGACCCTTCAAGATACTGGAACGAGTTGGCGAGGTTGCGTATCGCATCGCATTGCCTCCTCAACTGTTCGATGTACATAATGTATTCCACATATTAATGTTGAAGAAGTATGTACACGATCCATCACATATTATTGATCATGGAGAATTAGTGATCCAGAAGGATCTCACATATGAACAGAAGCCTATGAAGATACTAGATCGTGAAGTACGTACCCTAAGGAATAAGGTTATTCCCATGCTTAAGGTACAATGGAATAAGAACTCAGAACATGAAGCTACATGGGAGACCGAGGAATCCATGAGGAAGCGATTCCCAGAATTATTTTAAGGTATGTACTCTACACTCTCCACTTATATATACTATTGAATTTGGGGACCAAATTCTTTTAAGTAGGGGAGGGTGTAACAACCCTGATAAAAGCAAGATTTATAAATAAATCAAATTAAACATAAAAGATAAGTGAATAAGATGACAAAGAGCTTAAATGATTAAATCATTAATCAAGAGGAAAATAACGCCTTTTAGCAAGGCGCTGATTCAAAAGGCAACGCCTCTGTCTAAGGCGTTAATTTAAATAGGACGCCTATATAAAAGAGCGTCAAATCCCAAACAATGGGAAGATAAAATTAAGGAAAGGAAATGAAACGCCCTCTACATTGGCACGTTTTACATAGGTAATGACGCTAGACAAGGCGTCAATTTAAATTCGATGCCCTCGCTTAGGACGTTAATTCAGTTTATGTCCCGTTTGAACCAGGAACTTATCCAGGGTAAGTTGATAACTATGAGAAAGAGTTCGAATGTAGTAATAACTCTATCATGGAAGTGTTACTTCCAATCAAACACTAACCCTATTAGGATCCTAAAATCCTATAAATACTCACCGTGTCGATCTGATTCGCTATTTTGGCGATCGGAGTCTTCTAAGGTATGAACAGCAGGTTATTCGTATAGTTCTTTTTCCCTGTTACATGAAGAGTATTAATTATGCTTTTTCATCTTCTACAGGTTAAGGAGCTCCTGTCTCCCCGAAGAACCAGTAAGTTCTTCTCTTCCTTTACCTCCTGTTATTCATATGAAGAATAATACCTTCATTTTCTTCTGCCTCTACAGGTTGCCTATAGAGTGGAAACGTCCGAATGAAGAATTAGGGGTTCTTCATCTGCACCCTCTTCTGTGCGTGCTGCTGCTATTAGCAATTATCATCGCCAGGAGGCTCTGTTAGACAGAGTATTGTCCCAAACCTTTCACGAGTCCTTCATCCAGATCAACTATAAGGTAGGTTTTCTCAGGGATTGTAGCCCAAACTAGCATATTAATAATTATGACATCATCCGTTAATACATGCATATAGATTTCATGCGTTTTGTTTAGTTCCGAAAGAGTTTTGAAAGAAACGCCCCTATCAAGGGCGCTAAATTACAAGAAAAGACTATGACTAGGACGTCAATTTCATATTTGACGCCCTGCACCCAGACGTCAATTTCTTTTAATTACTAAATACCATGTTTAAAAATTATATATCAATTCAAACATGATTCTAGATTAATGCATGATCAATCGCTTGAAATCCTGCTATTTTTCTGGTCCTGTCCCTATATCATGTTTCCTGAAATTTTATCGTCTCAAAATTTGTGAAATTGTGAATTAACGACCTTGTCCAGGTCGTCTTTTATTGAACTGACGCCCCATACCAGGGCGCTTTCTGTAAACTAACGCCCCTGTCCAGGGCGCGTTTTATGAAAATTTCCAGATTTTTAATATTCTACAAAATTAGAAATATTGAAAGGACGACTTCTACACATGTCGTCAAATTTAATATAAACGCCCCTGATTAAGGTGTTAATTTCATGAAAAACGACTTTACCAAAGTCACTATTTTCTGCACTACTGATTTTTCATGATTACTGTTATCCGAGTGTTTCATTATACATACATACATATATATTGGCACTATTACTCCACTCCGTGAGTATAGTCCCATGTTTTCTACGATGATTTATCACATTACACACTCAATTCTCATTGACATACAAGCTCTCCATTGGACATTCCGTTCCTTTGGACTAGCGAGTTAGTCATAGAGACCTCCGTAAGACTCCTCGCCGCCTTGGATTCCCTCAATGCCGACTGAGCTGGTTGTACCATAAAAACCCATTACACAATCTTTGCCATGTCCCTCTATAGAAACATGGTAATACCGGCCCTCATGTCATGCCATGGGTATGATATGAGAATTATCTTAATGAACGGGGAAGAATATGCCGTTGTTATGCTGTTCTTGTAAACCCCAATTCTATATCAACATTGTTATAATGTTCTTGTAGACCCCAATTCTATATTAAACTTGATGTTCTTGTGAACCTCAATTCTATATTAAGAATGAGGACGTCTTGCCATTGAGGTGCTATTCATATGGACCTCAATTCTATATAAAAGAGTGTCTCTACTTACTTATCATGGTACCCGAGTTAAGGGAACCAATTCCACCTAGTTTTATCGAAAGTGTGATTGTACCGTTATTATCGCCTATTGGTGTCAAAAGTCATATTTTTGGACTCTAATCTCTCAAAGTTGTCTTACATGACTACAAGCTTGCTTATTGAAATTCCGTGATGGCTATACACAAAAATGTGGATGTTAGAAATACATGACTAATGCCTGCGCATATAGGGCCCGATCTGGTCCTGGGAGGAGCACCCGAAAGTACTTGTGCCCATGGGAGTTGATTGATCACGGTATTGGCATTATACCGAAGTGCATGACTAGCTTGATTGAACATTCCACAAATCTTGTACTTGACTTGATATTACATGACTTGCGTGGCCCGAAAAAGGGTAATTACTTGCGTGCTTGAACGTGATAGCCAAATTTCATCTTGACATGATAAAGTACTAGCTTGAATATCTTGAGGTCATTTGATATAAGTTCTTGAAAGTTCATGACTAGTTCTTCCTGTTATCTTATTGTTATATCCTCTTTATATCTTATCGTTTTATGCGAGCATGCATAGCTATAGTGCATTCATGAAAGATGTAACTACTTAAACCCCTTGCTAGTTCCTGAGATATAATTTTCTACTGAGCGTTCGCTCACTCCGTGTTTCCCTTACTTTTCAGGTAAGTCCGACGATGAGGGAAGTCAATCGGATGGGGAGAATCAAGAGTGAAAGAGCTAGAGCTTTTCCAAGTGTCATCTAGTCTTTTATATATTTCTTGAGTCAAATGTGTACTTTTCTTTTTTTGAATAGAGTATTGGGTTTGTAATAGACTATTTATTATGAAGAAATAAATGGATTGGGTTTAGTTTTGCGCATCTCTGTCTTTGTGTCGAATACACTACTACTCTGATTGACATGATTGATATAAACTCGTCACGCATCTCCGGGTATCTTCCGCTCTCGGGGCGTGACAACCGGTCTACAACACCAGCAAGGTGCTCAATGAGGCTGAGAGAAGAGACCCCGCAACCGAGAAACTCGTGCTAGCGTTGGTTTCCTCGGCCAAGCGCCTCCGACCCTATTTCCAAGGGCACTCCATCACCGTGTTGACCGGCGAACCATTGAAGAGGATCCTCGCTCACCCTGAACCCTCAGGACGCCTCGTCAAGTGGGCCATCATGCTCGGGGCCTACGATATATTGTACCGACCTCGCTCGGCTATCAAAGGCCAGGCGCTCGCTGACCTCATCGCCGAGAGCACCATCCCGACTGAAGAAAGATCTCCGTCCGTACCTGGGCCGACCTGGGAACTGTTTGTCGACGGATCTTCCAACTCAACCGGAAGCGGTGCCGGCATCCTCCTGAAGTCCCCCGAAGGAGCAGAGCTACAGTACGCCTTGAAGTTCAACTTCCAAGCATCCAACAACGCTTCCGAGTATGAGGGCCTCATATCAGGAGCCCTCATGGCCCGACGGTTAGGGGCTGAGCGAGTCAGGATTCACACTGACTCCCAACTGGTCGCTAGCCAGGTCAACGGTGATTATGAAGCTCGGGAAGTACTGATGATCAAATACCCCCAACTGGTCAAGACTGTGGCATAACAGTTCGAGAGTTTTGAGGTAGTCTGAATAGCTCGGGAGGAAAACTCCCGAGCGGACGCCCTCTCTCGGCAGGCCTCCTCTCTTGACCCCGAAGGTACTCGATCGGTCCTTCTCGAAGAGCTAGAGCGCCCGAGCATCGATTCAGAGCTCCTAGCTGTTGACTCGGCCCCCCCAAGCGACTGGCGTACCCCCTACCTGTCGTGGCTTCAAGACTCCCAGGAGCCTCCCGACCCTCAAGAAGCCCGAAGATTGACATACCAAGCTCGACGATTTGTCACTCTGGATGGCGCACTCTACCGGAGATCCTTCTCTGACCCTCTTTTGAAGTGCCTCAGCACCGACGAAGCCAACCGAGCGATCGAAGAAGTTCACGAAGGTCTATGCGGAGCGCATTCGGGGGGAAGGTCGCTCGCCAGGATCTTCCTACGGCATGGTTATTGGTGGCCCACCCTACAACGTGACTGCTCGGCCTACACACAGCGTTGTGACCGCTGCCAGCGATTCGACCACTTGGTCCATTAGCTAGCAACAAAGCTTATCACCCTAGCCGAGCCTTATCCTTTCGCTCGTTGGGGAATCTACATCCTCGGGCCATTCCCCATGGCCCAAGCCCAGAAGAAGTTCATTATCGTCGCCATCGACTACTTCACTAAGTGGATCGAGGCCGAAGCCACTACAAGGATCACCGAGACAGTCGTCTGGAATTTCATCTGGAAGTCGATCATCTGTCGCTACGGCATCCCCCGGGTGATAGTGAGCGATAATGGTCGGTAATTTGATTCTTGGTATTTCCGAGACAGATGCGCCGACCTCAGCATTCGCAATCACTTCACTTCGGTCGCCCACCCTCAGGATAACAGGCTGGTCGAAAATGCCAATAAGACTATCTTAAAAGGCATCAAGACTAGGCTCAGCAAAGCCAAGGGTAGCTAGCTCGAGGAATTGCCGAACGTACTTTGGTCGCACAGAATGACTCCCAGAACGGAAACCAGTGAAAGCCCCTTTCAGCTGGTGTACGGTACCGAGGCCGTGATCCCATTGGAGATTGGCAACCCCTACCTCCGAGTCATCTGCTTCTCGTCCGAGACAAACGACCAGAAACTACTCGAAAATCTCGACTTAGCAGATGAAATCCGGAAGATTGCCAGCATCAGAGCAACGAAATACCGACGCCGCCTCACTCGATACTACAATGCCAAAGTCTGAAACAGACACTTCCAGTCGGGAGACTTCTTCCTCAGGAAAGTTGAAGTCTCTCGACCACTTGAGGCGGCGGGCAAGTTATCCCCTAACTGGGAAGGCCCCTACCGAGTGGTCGAGACGCTCAGAAAAGGAGCATACCGTCTATCTACGATGAAAGGAGAGCTCATCCCTCGGACCTAGAATGCAACTACATTAGGCAAGTTCTACTTCTGAGTACTGAGTATTGTGCAAATGACATGAGATAAAACAAAAGGCTCCTTTCTTTTTATTCAAACAACCCGTTTGTACATCAGGAAGGCCGAAGCCAATAGAATACATGTCAAAAAAAGCAAAAGATCCATCTGGTGCCGTCGTATGAGCCCATCGCTCGGCTGACTCGGATGACCTTCCTGCGTCCAGCCACTGACTCTGCCTCGTGTAGAAACTGGCTCGGATAAAGGATAGTTGACCCCGTTGGCTCGGGCAGCTCGAGACAAAGGTGACAGAGGGATTAAGAAAGATAAGGCTACCTTCCAAGTTGAACTTGGAAGAGAAGGGGGAGAGAGAATGCATATGAAAGCATCTCCTCCGCCAAACTGCCAACTCCTTGGAAGAAAGAGAGTGCATGCACCCTCCGAAGAGTGAAAGAAATGAGGAGTAGAGCAGAAGAGGGAAAAAGAGGCTGCAAGAAAGAAAAAGAAACCAGCAGAGCTGGATGAGGAGGCAGGGGAAGGCTTGGAAGGGATGGAGCTTAGTTGGCTTCCTCCTCCCATCCGTGAAGCGAGTAGGAAGGGACGGGCAGCAGGGATGTCTGATGCCACCATCCGTCCTCCATCTCGCCCCCCTCCAAGCACCGCTGGAACTGATAAAGGGAAAATGCCGTGCCTCCGCACGTCGAACACTTTTCAAGTCTACCCGCCGGCCGTCGAATCCTCTTCAAGTCCGGAGCAGCAAGAACTCTCTGCCCCCCGTCGTCGGCTGCCTCATTTTTCGGAACTTCCTCCATGCTCCGAATACAACGTCACAACGCTACGTGAAGAAGGAATGAGAAAAGACTGTCAGGGAAAACCCTAAGCGGTAGAGAGGAAGGGATGCCCTTCAGTCCTTTTATAGGCAAAGGGCGGCTACTCGCCTTAAATGATTCTCTCCTCGAAAACACGCCAAAGGGATTTCTCCCTATGAACGGTCACCTCAAACTTCTCACCTTCCGCCCCAGCGGGATACATGAAGCGGTCAGACATTGAAAGCATGAGAAAACGGAAAGACACCCTGTCAGAGGATCACCCAACGATTATGTGAGATTCACACAGAAAGTATCGGCTCTTACCAACCACTGCTGATACGCTGAACAAAATACTGCAATAGCGATATGGAACAGATAAGTCCTCATCACAATGCTACTGCCTTATTTATCTCTACACAAAAAAGGAAGTCTTTTTCTTCAAAAAGGAAAAAGGTATACAAAAAGAAGAAGCGAAACAGATACATCAGGCCTCTGGCCCACCTTGAAGACCGGAAGTAGAGGGCTCGAGCGGTCTGCCCCCGACAGCCTCGACGATGGCCGACCCTGGCACCGACCCCACTGGCATGGGAACTGCCTCGGTTGCGTGCCCTCCCGAGGCATCCGGAGTTGGTGACCCCTCGGACAATGAGCCCTTGGGATCCTCTTCATACTGCGCCGAAACAGAGGAACTGGAGGATGACAAGTCCGAGTCATAACATTGACCGGACGGGAAGTCAACCACTCCGGACGCCTGCTCCTCGGCGTAAGAGATGGCCCGGTTGTAGCCCTGCTGGAACCCCTTGCGGATGCCCCGGTGAAGTCCTAGCTCGTAGTAGGGGAGGGCAGCCTCCTTAAGGTCGAACCGGTAAGCCTCTGAGCTCTTGTACTGCTCGAGAGCCTCCGCCCTGGCCGATCCCACCCTACCAGCGAGCTCGGCCTCCCTCTACTCCGCCTCGGCTGCCTTCCGCTCGGCCTCAACAGTCCACCCTTCGACCATCGCCACCTGCTTCTCCGCCTCAGCTCGATCAGCCTCGGCCTCCCGCCGAAGATGCTCGGCTTCCTCCGCGCAGTCTACTAGCTCGGCACGCTCGGTCTCCCACCTGCCGTCTAGCTCAACGCGTGCTAAGCGCTCCTCTTCGAGAAGCCGGTTCTTCCTCTCGAGCGATTCACGGACCTTGGCTAGCTGCTCAGCTAGCGCCCGAGTCTCCACTTGGCTCGACTGTACCAGCTCCCTGATTGAGGAAAGCTCCCGCCGAAGCCCATCATGCTCCTCGACGAGCCGAGCCAACCTCCTGTCTGACCCACCGAGGGTCCAGGCCAGGTTCGCTCGCTCCCACTCCGACCGAGCGTACGCTTCTGCCAGAACAGCCCCCATCTGGGCCAGGGCCAAGCCGCCCTCCATAACCCCGGTGAGAGCCATGGATGGGGAGTGCTGCCTACCTCCCCCCTAATCATCGCGGATATACCATGACATACCTGGTGCAGGGGGCCCGAGATACCCAACATCTCCAAAGCCGCCGGAATGGAGAACCCCCCATTGCCCGGCGCCCCCCCGTATGGCCCGGATCGAGCCCCAGCCTCGGTCGCCCCTCGCGCCCCGGTCGGATTTTCCTGTGGCCTCTCAACATGGACCGGCTCGGCACTAGCATCAACACCTGAAGTGCCAGCCTCAGTCGCGATCATAGCATCTCCAACTTCGGCCACATCCCCCTCAGCTCCGGCCAAGGGGAGAGCTGGGTCGGCCCCGCTGCCAGTTGTAGGGGCACCCTCGGCCCCCTCGGTCCCTGCCAAAAGAGGAACCGTGCCGGCATCGTCGCCGCCCGCAGGGGTAGCCCCGACCTCCTCGGCCCCCTCTAGCTCGGCTGGTGGGAGCGCCCGCCCGGTAGGGTCGGCCCCACCATGCCCGGCGGAGGGGTGAGCCACGGTAGGGTCGCCTTCGACTGCGGGTACGACCCCGGCCTTCTTGGCCCGCTTTTTGGCACTCGCAGCGGCCCTGATCATACCCTCCACAGGGTCCTGGCGCTTGGGTCCCCGCGGTCTAGAGGATTCGCCCTAGGCCACTCCCTTGCACTTATCTTTGGTTCGGGAGCGACCCACGGGAGCAGTCGGTTCATCGGCAGCCGAGTCATCTCCAAGCTCGATCACCTCTGCGGCCTCCTTCAAAGGCTCCCGCCTGGTGTCTGCACGAAGAAGAAGATGTGTTCAGAAAAAGAAAGATGACCCCCACATCCGAAGGAAAATCTAAGTTGTGGCACCTAAGCCCGATGGGTGCAGCCGCGTGAGAAGACACCGCTCGATATTCTCCGGTGTCACCAGTTCCTCGGTGGACTGGCGATACTTCAGCAAGATGGCTGCATACTTCTCCACGTGAGGGGGGAACTCGTCCTACCTAGGAGAGATATTAGGGTGGAAATTTGGGATTACCAAGCACCTCCAGGTTTCCTCCACTGAACAAATCCCCACCCAGAAGAATTGGGTCTTCCACCCCTTATGCAAAGAATCCTTCGCCGCCAAAGAGATACAACTCATATTCCGCCTCACCTGGATGAAATAGAAGCCCTTCCCAGCCGAAGGATGTGCTTTCAACTCAAAGAAATAGTGGAAGAGGTCCATGGAAGGAGGAACTCCGCACTGGCGGAAGAGAATACGGAAGGTGGAAAGGAGGAGATAAGAGTTGGCTACCAACTGAATGGGCGCCAACCGAAAAAAAATCAAGAAGCTGAAGGATGAAAGGTTCAAAACGAAGGCGGAATCCACCCTTCCATGACAGAAGAAACATACAGATGTGGCCTGTACAAGAGTCCAGGCTCGTCTCGTATGGAGTAGTAGCGGCAAAACTGAACTTGTGGGGCAAACGATAATGGTGCTCCAGCCTCCTCACATCCGCCTCCCCCAGTTCACTGTAGTTGGGGACCGGCGCCCTCGCCACCGGCTCGTCCTCCCACTCCTCAACCTCTGGGCACTGGCCCGCCATGGAGTCAGGAGAAGACTTTGAGAAAGGCGGCCCCGAGACCCTGAAGATTCTAGGGGAGGAGGAAGCTGTCGGACTGCCTCCGCGGTTATCTCCACCAACTCCTCAAACGCCGCTCCAAGCCTCTGCTCCTCCGTCGTGTCCTCACGACGCATCGAAGAGCCACAAAAATAAAAATGAAGGAGAGCCAAAACCCTAAAGACGGAGGGAGTCAGGAATGGCAACAAGCGCCCAACGCCTATAAACTCACGCGGGATGCGGCGCGTCGTTCCGACCTCCGAGAAAAGGGGGCCCCTTCAGTTCAAATCCGTCAGGATCATCATTAACACGGGCCCAGGTGACCATGACACGTGGCTTCCTAACACTGCCAGATCTCCACCCACTTGAGCCACACTGGTCCGAAACCCCAAACAGCTACTCGTCCGAGCTTACTAAAGCTCAGGAGTAGGAGGGGGACAAGTGGAGAGGGGGATTTCTGTAGCCCAATTAAGAGCAGCCAAACTAGGCCCATCAGGACCAAATGAGACTCAACTCATCCAAGTGACAGCCCTCTAGGGCCCACTTTGGCAAAAAAGCCCAATAAAGACCACTCGGGATCCCATCCTTCCTCAGTGGCCCTTGGGCTCGGGAGGCCCGAACGTCAGAACAGAGGAAGACCCACGCCCGAGATATCCCTCCACCGGGATAAGGGCGAGCGCTCCGTGCCCACTCCAACCTGACAGCATCTGAGCAACACCTATCATCCAGACAGGGTTGGCACCTCTTATGCTCGGATCGACTGACAAGTGTTTATCATGCAGCCATTGAAAGCACTTTATGACCAAGAGTTTAGAGGGATAAGGGAGCCATGATCCCTCAAGGCCATGAAGAGCCCACGACGAGGACGTAACGATCCCACGATGAGGACGTAACGATCCCATGATGAGGACGTAACTCCCGCCTGAAACTCCTCAGATTATGGGACTCATTAGGGGAGCTCGCTATATAAACCAGTGACTCCCTCCGGCGGCAGGTAAGGCACATAGAGGCCTAAAACTCCCTGAGCAGAAACCACTTCACCATCTTGGTGTTGGGGGATCTCGTGCACCTCTTTTTATCTCCCTCAATACATTCCACCATTGCTCTACTGACTTAAGCATCTGTTTGCGATCTTTTTTTTTATATCTTATTTATTATTTCACATGTCGATCAACCGATTAACTAACTAGTAATTAACTGACTGATTGACGACGCGGGCGTGCCAGTCACGTACGTGACAACTTTATTGTGCGCTCGTTCTGACTTGGTCAGACGAATGTGAGGTTCGGCCGGGACCAGCAGTCCGCCATACCATAAAGGCTATGGCGTTAATTACATCCCTCACGTTGAGGGAACACCTTTGATTAATTGCCGAGATAGTGGGCTGTTGAGGCCGGAATAAAGGATGCAACGTTACTAATATGACAGAATCATGCGAGATGCAGCTATATGTCATGCAGGAGAGGCATGGTTTATTGAATTAGAGACCTTTGGTGCGTGGCGGAGGACGTAGGTCCGAAGACCACCATCGCGCATAGCGGAAACTTCCGATCGGGCGTAACCTGACCTTCCGTCAACGCCATTCGATATACCCGAGGGTCTATGCAAGCATGCAGGCATGATGATGATAACTATACTGAGCATGGAAACAGAAATATGACAGTAAACAATGCTTAATCACATTCATTGATCCCCGTCAGAAGAGAGGGAAACGATAGCACAAGGGTGATGACGAAAGCAAAGTATTCACACACATGATAGTCAACATGGTAAAGGGGTTATTTGGAGCATGAACAGCCCTTGCCTTACTTAATCTACCGCTGATTAGGGTAGTCAATATCGACCATGGGAGGCCAGGATTGCCCTGAGAGCGAATGAGAGATTAGAACGACATAAAAAAGTGAAACGGCGTGAGAGATAGCTTCCACGGCCCGGTAAAGCATAGGTAAAGGGTTTAATCCGGCGCGGTAAAGCGTAGGTGAAACGCTAATCCGACGCCGCCCTAAAACCTGTTAACACGGCGCGCAAGGCACGGGGCGCGCCGGTTAAAGGCGCGTCGGGAATTGACCCAGGAAAAGAAGAAGAAACATGAGTCACAAGTTAATACGGCGCGGGGGGGGGGGGGGGGGCGCCGTATTAAGGCACGCCGGCTAAGACCACCCCGCTTTAGCTTGTTTTTAAGCATTTCTGAAACCCTTTGAGTTTATTTGAGTTTTTATTGAAAGTTATGGAGTTATTTGTACCAACTAATCGTTTGATTGAAGTCCAGGACCCTCTGGAAATGATGCATTGAGTCAGTGCGAGGTTAATACTCGAGCACTGAGTCAATTGAGTCCAGAACGAGCATCTCATTATGGCTTTAGTTATGCTGAGTCCGTCCAAAATTTGACAGCATCTCCCCTGAACATGAAGAGTTGCAGGGGAGAATCGGAGTCATACTCACTCGTGGAGTAAGCCCCTAAACTGCCGGTATGCACGGAGGCACCCAGCAAACCCCATCGGATAGGATACCCCGAGGACTAGCCTACGAGGGGCACCAAGGCTCCGTGGGTGAAGAGACAGAGGGACGAAGCCGCCGATGATGGGAGCAGCACCCCGAGGACTAGCCTGCGAGGGGTGGACAACCCACAGCTTATGACTCATCCCGTGGAGGAATTGACCATTAGGAGAATGGAGCTCCGAGGGCTAGCCTGCGAGGAGCATATGTCTCTTGGCCTCGATTGGGTCTCAGGTTGTCGGGGCTGAGCTTATTGGGGAAGAACCCCTTTGTTACTGTTTGCTATGATCTTGAGGAAGCCTCTACCATCGAGGGGTAGAGCCCTCAATCATCCAGCAGTTTATGTGAAGCAACGGGGGATGTCCCCCTCCCCGGGTGATTGAAACGAAATAAAAGAATCTCGGAATGGTTCACATGACTATGATGCAGAGGGGGGTAGTCAATGCACAGGCGAGACGAGCCAAACATAGAGGCATATGCTCGAACAGTTACGGCGCAATGTTAAGTCGATGCATCTTGCAATCCCAAGAATGACTCCCACCTCGTGAGCCATAGGGCAATAGGAAGGGAAGAGTCAATGGGAGTTAGACCCTCGACAGCACGGTGGAAAGAAGCATACGCAGAAGCATAGCTCTATCCACGGAGGGGATGCGGAGACCCTTAAATCAGACACGAGCACGGTCGAAAGGAAAAACCCAGGGGAGGGGTGTTTCTGTAGCCCACGGTGCTTCGGGGCATGATCGAGGCTTCGGGGAAACCAGGATCAGAGAAAACGCGCGGAAGACCTTAAACATACACATCGATGTAGATAGAGAAGGAGACAGAAGTTTCAAATCATGCATTCGACCTGCTGGTCCAGACATTCATATACACATTGCCATCCCAGAAACGGGAATGGGCCATCGTTTACACGTTAAGAGTCCGACGCTGGCATCATTGCTCAGTCGTCGTTCATCGTTTGCAGAGGAAAATATAGTAAAGAGAAGAAGTCGCAGAGGAGGGGTGGGGTCGACTCATATCATTGCCATCCCTCCCCTCTCTTGCTTACAGTTGGTAGACGGAAACCCCGAAAGAAGAAAATTCACAAAAAGTAGAGAGAGATAGACGCCGGCGCCCACCTGTTCTCAAAACAAAGTATCGGCCAGCTTCTCCTTCTCCGGCTCCGGAGGACTTCAACCAGAACAGAGGAAGACGGCCGTCGAAGGACGCTCGGACAGAAACTCCCCTCTTCCAAGAAAGCTCTCTCTCCCTCAAAAACTTCTCTCGAAAGACTCTCTTATTTTTCCTTCTGTCTGCCCCCCCTCTCTTTTTCTTTCAAATAGCCATCTGTATATATACATGATCGAGCCCCAAGGCTCATACGGCGTGAAGAACTGCGCGCCGGGAAGGGCTTCATGGGTCTTTGCGCGTCCGAATAGCCAGGCCCTGGATGGGGTTCAGCGCGCCAGGATAAAGGGCATCAAATGAGGGGCGCGCCAGTTTAGGGCGCGCCGGGCTAATGCTCCTCGTGCGCTTCGAGCCAGTCGATGAGTCCGGGGATGATTCCGGGAGTCACCGTGAACGTTCATCCTGCCAATGCTTATCGAGACCTTGACGAGATGTCTTGTCGAAGCTCCTAGTTTGACGTACGGCCATTCGCGAGACTTCAGATAGCTTTGATTTGATCATACAGGCTTTCCGCTGACACGGCCTTTGGCTCTATGATTCGTGCTGCTGGCTCGGTCTGGCTCGTGCCCAATGCTCCTTAGGGGGTGGTGTAACACCAGGGATAGTTTGACCTGAGCTGGGCGATCATTTGGCCACTAACGGGCCCGTCTTGGCAGGACAGGAAGCCACTGGGTAGACCGTCGTCTTTGATCGGACAACGGGTGTAGTGTATGCGGCACGATAGAGTCGATGCCGGTTCATTGGGCAGGCTTGATCGCACTGCCGGTTGGTTGTGAGTTTGTCTCGGCTCTCCTGAGGTGAAGTCCCCGTGTCCATACGGGGTGACTCGAGGCTCTAGCAGCTTGAGAAATCTTAAATATGTTGATCTTTATCGGCTTTCGTGCTTCAGCGGGCCGGGTCATTCATCCTTATGGCTTGGTCGCCGACGATCATATTTTGGGTGCCAACAGCATCAGAGGGTTTTCCCCAGGGAACCATCCTTGGGTCTCCTGATTCATTTCCCTTTCTCTGTAGTTCACTATCCGGTGATCACCCTCCCAGCTCAGGACCAGCGCGAGATCACGCTCCTTCATCTACTATATGGTATCTACTCTATATAGCATATCAAGGACCATGTGGTTCTGATAAACTTGGAATTTGGGTTCCCCTTCATCAAAAAACTGTGATAGTTCCAGGGGAGTCTTGATCACACGGATAGGCCGTTGGGTCATCTAAGGTTTGGGACGATGGCTCCACTTTCTGAGTTAATGCATGGACAAACAGGCTTCGGCTTAGTATCAACTTAGAGATCTGGATTCCTGACCAAATCTGGATGGTTTAGCAATATTATCCTTGATTATTTTCTATTTTTAGTTTGTTTTAATTTTTCTTTTAGCCCAGCATGCATCATGTAGGACTTTGAGCTTTAAATGATGAAAATCCTCATATTAAGCTAGTAATGAGGGCCGCTTGTTCTTAATCTAAGCTGACATGAGATATTTAATTCAAAATCGAGTAATATGTTCTCCTTGAAGCCGCTCAGACTGTTTCCTTGGAAGCATTTATTCACTGGATTCCTACCTCGCTTCACTTTATTTTTCTGCAAACTCACCTTAGTTGTAGCATGT
The DNA here is from genome assembly GCA_022559845.1 of Amorphophallus konjac. Classification (NCBI taxonomy): domain Eukaryota; kingdom Viridiplantae; phylum Streptophyta; class Magnoliopsida; order Alismatales; family Araceae; genus Amorphophallus; species Amorphophallus konjac. The sequence continues at coordinate 218,260,476 of CM040120.1, forward strand.
CCACATTGGCTGGTAAACGCTCCTCAATGGTGTCTTCCCTTTTGTGCCCGTGTGCACATTTCGTTCATTAGTTTAGTTCTTTCATCCAGTTCATTGTTGCTTTCTTATAATCATCTGAGGTTGTTTCATTTAGAATCGTGGAAGATTTCCAATGCTTAGTGTCGGAGGCGTGTCACATCACACCTTGGCATCTACTTTTCAGTCTGCTCCTACTTTATTCCGCTAGTTGCACTTTCGCCTCGTTCGGTCTCACTCCCTTGTAAAGCACACGCTAAGGCGGGGCAGCTGTAGACACGCTAAAATTGATACTATGTTGAGTGAATCTCATGTCACCACATGATGTCCCAAAGTGGACTGCATTACTGGCTTAATATGAAGTTTTTCTAATTATTTTAATATTTTTCTATTATATTTATAATTAGCGACCGACAGCATGGTGTCATTTAATTGACGACTTTATGGGTGTCGTTATTTCAATAAATTAGCGACCGTACGTGCAGGCGTCATTTCTTGATTTTATAAATTCCATTTAACATTAAATTCAAGGAATTAACATCTGCTTAGAAGGCACTCATTAATTAACGCCATTCCATGCGAGCGTCATTTCCTATTTTAAAATATGCAAAGTCATTCATTTCTATAAATTAATCCAGGAATTAGCGGCTGCGTGCGCGGTCGTCATTTCAATTAGCCACCACCCTGATGTCGTCATTCATCTTCCGTGTCCGTTCCTGCTACTGCTTCCTTGCAAAGGCAATCCTTCTATCTTTTGATCTCAATCCTTTCCATGGGAGTAAATCCATTTTCTAGAAGTTTATCCCTAGTTTTAATCCCATTAGAACTAAGTCTTAAGTTCTATAAATACTCTTCCTTGAAGGCCACCCGCGAGAGAGAGATCCTAGTTCAGAAGACAGGGTCCTTGCGAGAAAAAGAGATTTCTGTTCAAAGAAAGATCAGCGAGAGTTTCTTCACTAACAATTGCAGTGCTCTTCTACTGTGCTTTCAGAGCGGATGTCTTCCTACGGTGGTCTTCCTCCGGCGGTCTTCCTCCTACGTCTGAAGCTTTCTCTATTTCTCTCCTTTACTACTGTAGCAACAGCAAAGAGGCTCCCTTTACCTCTTTAGTTTTTTTCTTTATTCATCCCATACGCATCTCTTTCTAGCTATTTTTGCTAAAAGCAGTCAACACGTATATCTCTCTACATATCATATATTGTTTTCTTTGCATCCATAGCATATCTCCCATCCTTTACTCCTCTTAGGGGTTTAAAAAAACACACAGGTGTGTTCATATTCATGTTGCATAGTCTTCTTTCTTATGAGCATTGATATTACACACTTTGGCTAATCCATATTATCTGCTCGTCTTTGCTTGTCTTATAAGGGTAATCAAGATAAGAACCCCCTTCATCGACCGGTCGGTAGAAGGAGGAAGAAAGGACTCACAATCATCCCCGCTTCTTCACAAGGTACATGCGATCATCCTTTTATTTTTGAGGTAACCCCTCTGGCGATCACCCTCCTTTAGAGCATCACATGTTCTCTTTTATTCCTTTTCCTTATTTCCCATCATCTAATCTATCTTATCTTTTCTTAATTTATTTTAATAAATTAAATTTTCTTTCTTTTTGATGTCTATGTGACATGTTCACATCCACGAGCCTGGGATTCCCACTAGGACGCCGAGCTGGTTGTACCATTAAAGCCCAAGTTGTCTAGAATGCACTCACATGATCGATTATTTTACTTTCTATACTCTGGTTAATTACGGCCATTTAGGGACTGTCACTATCGGCTAGCGGCCTTGATCAGACCGTTGTTGCCATTCAGCAGCCATTCCTGAGATCGTTATTATCTAGAACTCATCAAGTGCCGACTTTTTCTTTCATTCTAGTTGACACACTCTAATTGTGGTCCTAACTGGACCGTTATTATGAATTTAGTGGCCTGACTGTGACCGTTTTCTTCCTGAAATGACCTAGTATATGACCGTCTCTTTCTGTCAGGTTCATAACCCGAGGTTTGACCCAAGGGTTATTCTAAATGTGTTCTTGGATGATCTTAGGATTATCTGGATTTCAAACTTATGTATACTAAGTTAATGTTAAGATATGGAACCTAATTAATGTACCGTTATGCTGCCGGAATGCCGCCGTAGCATAATGTTCTTTTAATTCTTCTTTGGAATCATATATCATTTTTGGGATGTTCTATACCTTGTTTACTTGATCATGAAACTTTAGTTGAATTTGTTACATTATTGGCCACACTTTATTCTCATATCTCATGAAAGTAGCTGGATTTATAACTTGAAGATGCAAGACCGTGCACAGATTTTGTCCAAGGGCTCCATGTTAATTAGTCTCCACGATCGATGGTCAAAAATGTGCTATAAACCATGGGATACAATGATACTGGCATCGCATTGCACTGGGAGTATTTTCTCTTATAAATGAGTGAAATTCACGAGGCTTCTTATGGAAATTACATGCTTGTTAAATGGCAATCTAGTACATAGCCTCTACAAGGTTGTGTAAGTACTTTCTAGTTACATGCTCATACTTTCTTGTTCATGAAAGGTCAAATGTATACCTGCATGATTAAATCTCGCTCGATTATGTCTATTACTCAGATATCTCATGATTCTATATTCTTGGTAAAGTTGGTTTATGACGTATGATTTATCGCATTTGCATTTTTTTTCATACTTCTAGAGTAAAAATGTTAATCACTTAAATATTACCTTCATGTTGATACGAAGATACCTACTGGGCAAGTGTGCTCATACCTATTTTTATCTTTTCAGGAAATACTAGTGCATCGGATTCGGATTATGCTGGTAGCGGGTCCGAGAGCGATTGATGGTCTATTGGAATGACAGAAATCTAGTTATAAGTGTTTAGTCGAGTCAGATGTAATCTTTGATTTCTTGAGTCGTAGTGATGATCTTGTGTAATTGGATTATTCTATTAATGATATAAAGTTGGAATTTTCTTGAGAAATTTACTTGTGCAATTGTGTTTATGTGATTGTCTTGTGCTCTGATTTTTCTTGCTTGCGAGAGGCTTACCATGCCGGCTATTCACGTTCCCGAAATCCTTCCGCTGTAATAAAAGCTCAGGGCGTGATAGTTAAAGTGGTATCAGAGCCTAGGTCTAAGGAAGTCATAGGAACGTGACATGTCATAGGCTAAGTCCAAGGTTAAGGAACCCATAACTATGAACTAGGAAAGAATTCCCATCTCATGAGAGAAATTGGGTAGAGTCGGGATGATATAGTATTTAGAAATTAGCTCTAAGTTTAAACCCACCAATTACATTAAAGTTAATAAGTTTATTACTTTTCTCAGGAACCTCATTCTTACAATGGCTCATCATGTTGATTGGGATGGAATGCAACAAACCGTTGCAGGACTCACCCAGGCATTACAAACTATGGCTGAAGCCGGCGCGAGGGCAGGCGCTGGTGACCTACACCGCAACTTTCGAAGTTTAAACCCTCCGCGATTTAATGGTTCGTCCAACCCAGATGAAGCAGAAAACTGGATTTATGAAATGAATCTTATCTTTGATTTCATGCAATGTGCCGACCAGGAGAAGGTTCGCCTTGCTACATTTCAACTCAACAAAGACGCACGCACGTTGTGGAAGTCTGTTCCAACACCACCTACAGACGCCCCACACACTTGGGAAGGATTTCTCACGCTCTTTTGCGCCAAATATTTCTCCGAACATGTTAAGGAGAGGAAGGTGGCGGAGTTCGCTTCATTACGTCAAGGTTTGATGATGGTGGCCGAGTATGAATTACAATTCTCTCGCTTGGCACCTTATGCTCAACATTTAGCAAGCACAGATCTTTTAAAGGCCAATCATTTTATGGATGGGTTAAGGCCCGTCTTCATTCAACAATTGGGCTCGCAAAATATTCAGACCTATGCAGAAATGGTCCAACGAGCTCATCTATGTGAAAGGACCTTAGAGAAGGTCGAGAAACTCAAAAGCAGGGGAGAGGAGTCTAGCCGAAAGTCTGATCGGCACAGAAAGAAGTAAATGTTCAACATCACGGAGCCTTACAAATCCCGTGATAGTAAGAAGCGATCTAGAAACGGGGGTGGTAGCAGTTACCACAAGAACAAAAAGGCGAAGGACGAAGAAAAGCAAGTCATGGCGGCTTGCACATTCTGTGAGAAGTTTGGCCATGCTGTCGAGGAATGCTAGAAGCGTCTTGGCGCTTGCTTAAGCTGTGGAAGCCGAGAGCACTGCATGCCGGATTGCCCCCTCATGAAGGATCAGTCTTCCAATGGTGGACGTAAGCGACAGGCTCATCTTAACGCTGTTCTAGACGATGATGAAGTGCCCAAGGATGATGGGTTAATGGAAGGTACCATTCAAATTTACTCACATCCCGCATTCATGTTATTTGATGCTGGTGCTTCTCATTCCTTTATATCAACTGCTTTTGCAAAGACTTTGCCAGTTTCATCAGTTCCTTAACCATCGGACCTAGCTATTACCACACCCTTAGGTCCTGGAACTAAACTTACAACTTATTACCCCGATAGCGAGGTCATTGTAGAAGGTCACAATCTTCCGGCAAACCTAGTATGCCTTGATATGGAGGGCTATGATGTTATCCTAGGTGTAGATTGGCTGGTGGACCATGATGCCTATATTAATTAACATAATAGGATAATCTCTTTCTGGAAACCAGGTCTTCCAAGATTTTCCTTCCTTGGTATCAAATATCGGAAACATCCTACCATTATTTCATCCCATTACGCTAGCAAACACATTTCGTAAGGATGTGAAGCTTTTCTTGCCTCCGTAGTAGTTATCGAGTCTAAAGAAATTCAGATAGATGGAATTCCTGTAGTGCAGGAATTTCCTGATGTATTTCGTTCCGAGTTCCTTGGTTTACCGCCCGAAAGGGACGTTAACTTCACCATTGAACTCACGCCTGGAGCAGCACCTATGTCAATAACTCCTTACAGAATGTCCCCCACGGAGTTGAAGGAATTCAAGAAGCAACTTCAAGAGCAGCTAGAAAAAAGTTTCATTCGACCTAGCACATCCCCTTGGGGTGCGCCAGTCTTATTTATCAAGAAGAAGGACGGTTCCCTCAGGTTGTGCATCGACTACCGACAGCTTAATCAACTTACCATCAAGAATAAATACCCACTACTGCGTATCGATAAGCTATTTGATCAACTTTCTGGTGTAGAGTACTTCTCCAAGATTGACCTCACGTCAGGCTATCATCAACTGAGGATCAAGGAGGAAGACATTTACAAGACTACTTTTCGAAGCAGATATGGGCACTGTGAATTCATGGTAATGCCATTCGGGTTAACTAATGCCCCGACAATATTTATGCAACTAATGAACAATGTGTTCTGGCCTTATCTTGACCAATTTGTGGTCGTGTTCATTGATGATATCCTTATCTATTCTAAGACAAAGGAGGAGCACGAGGAGCATCTAAGGGTTGCTTTGCGAACCTTACGAGAACACCAACTCTATGCTAAGCTAAACAAATGTGAATTCTGGCTTAAGGAAGTATCTTTTCTTGGCCACATTATTTCTAAACAAGGCATTGTAGTAGATCCTTCTAAAGTTGAAGCAGTTAAGAACTGGAGCCGACCAAACACCATATCTAAAGTTCAGAGTTTCATTGGCCTCGCTGGTTACTATAGGCGATTTATCAGGGATTTTTTCAAGATCGCCGCTCCTTTAACAAGACTCACTAGGAAGGAAATTCCTTTCGAGTGGACAAAGGAATGTGAAAAGAACTTCTTGGCTTTTAAGGAACATCTCACTACGGCACATGTACTGGCACTGCCTATTGAAGGTGGCGGATTTGAAGTTTATACATATGCATTCGGCATTGGTCTCACCGTACTCATGCAAAACGACAAGGTAATTTGTTACGCTTCAAGACAATTAAAGTGACATGAGGAGAATTACCCTGTTCATGATCTGGAGTTGGCTGCTGTTATATTCACCTTGAAGATTTGGCGTCATTATCTTTATGGGGAGAAATTTACTGTATATTCATATCACAAGAGCCTAAAATACCTCTTTTCTCAAAATGAATTAAATATGAGGCAAAGATGATGGCTGGAATATCTCAAGGTCTTTGACTTCGATATTCAATATCATCCTGGCAAGGCAAATGCTGTTGCCGATGCGCTCAGCAGGAAACCAATGGGAAAGCTATCAAGTCTGAAAGGTATGACTACTCTTATTTTTAAATTTGCTCAGTTGAATGTAGACGTAGATATGAAGAAAGAAGATTATTTTATAGCCAATATCCAAACTCAACCCACATTGATTGAAGATCTAGTAAAACTACAAGAGAATGACCCTGTATTAATTGAGATTAAGGCTGATATGGAGCAATGACCAGATTTTTCTATTACAAAGGATGGACTATTATTGTTTAGAGGTCGTACATGTATCCTGGATCATGCTGATACTAAGAAGATGATCTTAGAAGAAGCTCATAAATCTAAGTATATTGTTCACCCTAGTGCTACCAAGATGTATCAAGATCTTAAAAAGAATTATTGGTGGCCCAATATGAAGAGAGAGATAGCAGACTATGTGTCTCGTTGTCTTACTTGTCAACAAATTAAGGCAGAACATCAAAGGCCTGCTGGAAAACTACATCCCTTAGAAATTCCAGAATGGAAATGGGAGAGTATAGAGATGGACTTTATCATGGGACTGCCTAAATCAAGAGGTGGACATGATGGAACATGGGTGATCATAGACTATTTACCAAAATCAGCTCATTTTCTACCTATTAAAAGCCGATGGTTTGTGGATATCTTAGCGGCGTTGTCTATAAAGGAGATTGTTAAATTACATGGTGTCCCTGTCACCATTATTTCTAATCGAGACCCGATTTACTTCACAACTTTGGAAGGGGCTACAATACTCCTTAGGAACCCGAATGAATTTTAGCACTGCGTTTCATCCACAAACTGATGGACAAACCGAAAGGACCAATCAAGTGGTGGAAGATATGCTAAGGGCATGTGTTATAGACTTCGGTGGAAGCTGGTATGATCATTTACCTCTTGTGGAATTTGCCTACAACAATAGCTACTAAGCTAGCATTCAAATGGCACCATTTGAGGCACTATATGGAAGAAGTTGTCGAACACCAATACGCTGGGACAAAGTTGGTGAAAGATAAATTCTAGGCCCTGATCTTGTTCGAGATACAACTGACAAGGTGAAAGTGATAAAAGAAAGACTCAAGATGGCTTATGATAGGCAAAAGTCTTATGCTGATAACCAAAGGTGAGACTTGGAATTTCAGGTGAGAGATCATGTATTTCTTAAGGTTTCCCCTGCTCGTGGTATTCGTCGATTTGGTAATAAAGGCAAGCTTACAACAAGATTCATTGGCACTTTTGAAATTCTTGAAAGGGTGGGAGAAGTGGCGTATCGTCTAGCATTACCTCCACAGCTGGTAAGAGTTCATGATGTACTCCATGTCTCTATGTTAAAGAAATATATTTATGATATGTTCCACATTATCTCTTATGACAATTTGGAGATTCAAAAAGATTTGACGTATGAGCAAAAGGCTTACAAAATTATTGATCGGGAGGTACGTCAACTTCGAAATAAAACCATTCCTTTGGTAAAAATCTGGTGGAATAAAGGATTAGATCAAGATGCTACATGGGAGACAGAAGAAGCCATGCGCAGGAGATTTCCTGAGCTATTCAACTGTAAGTACACTCTCCATAAAATCCATATATTGAATTTGGGGACCAAATTCCTTTAAGTGGGGGAGGATGAGATACCCCAAAATTTTGTATAGGATATTTTAGAATTTTTTAGAATTTATTTAGATTTTCTAGAGATAAATGGATTATTAAATGAATTTGGGTTAATTAAAACCAAATAATAAAGCCCAATATTTATTAATTAACATGGCCTTTTAAATAAGACCAATGGCCCAAAACCAAACTCACAAGACTTGGTCCATATTCTAGAAGTCTAGAATATATGATAATAACAAAATTTAGAAGATAAATGATCAATTATCAGACTTTTAAAGGGATAAATAGGTTAATAAGAGGAGATAATATCAAAAGAGTTTGAATTTATTTAAATTCATCGCTAATAGGTAAAAATGGTCTATCGGGCGACCGCATATGGAAAAAAGTGGTCTAGACTAGACTGCTAAGCCCTGCAGATTTCGTGAATAGAAGAAGGCAAGAAAAGATGGGAACTTTGGCATCCTAATCATCTAGGATCGATGCTATCCCTTAGTTAGAAGAGTCTAAGATGCTAGAGGATCGAATTAGAACCCTAATTAGGACTCTATGTTCATTCTAATCGATGGAAACCCTAGCTAACCCTATAAATTGACCCTAAGTCCAACCTGCGCGAACCCTTACTTTTGGCTCGCGTGGAACTAAGGTAAGGAGGATGAATTAGAGGTATGGTCTTTAGAATATTTTGTTCATAATACTATGGTCTAACTACCCTCCAAATTTCATCTTAGGAGATCAAGCCACCAGGAAGATAGAGGCGTTCAAAGTTGCTGGTTCGGTACAAGAATCTCAGGAAATTGTGCGATCGGGCCAGATTCATCAACAAAATAGGAGCCGTAAATGTGGTAATTAGATAGGGGTTCTTTAGAGTTATTTGTTCCTTTTAGTACCATCTTTTTACCCTCAAACTTTCGTGGTCATAGGTGAAAAGGATCAAGAGTTAGAAGGCCACGAAGTTGCTATTCCAATTAAGGACGAGCAGAAAATAGGGTCAAGTTCCAATCTTAAATTCGACAATTAAGGCCTAGTCCAGAGGCAGGTTATCTCATGAATGGCTTAAACATGATGTTAAGAGTAAAAGCCCTCTTATTCCACCAGTTTTCATGCATTATATGTAGAGAATTTAATGTTTTATTGGGACTGCGCAATTTCGTTCATTGTCATACATGAACCTAACCCTTTAATGAAAAAAATGAAATTTCTTATTTAAATTATATTTTCCTTATGCATATTCCTAGCCAATACTATTCTAGCATGTTTAATCCATGTTTTACATCGTGTTTTTGCATAACATGACCTAGATTAGCTTTTATTTTATAGTTTTATAGTTTCTGTCTGAAGGCAGAAAATGGCCTTGACAGAACTGGCAAGTAAACCTTGCGGTCTAATGAATGACCGTTACTACCATTCTTTAGCAGTTTATCGCAAGACCGTCTGGACCATTATGTGGCCAGATCCTGACCGCTATTTAGTTTGTGAACTAGTTTAATACCAATTAGTTCCATACTTATCAACATTATAATTATGGTATTTTTCATACACTTATGCTCTGAATTCTTATTAGAAATCTTGCTTTAGCATGTGCATGAGTTTCAAACTTTACTTTTATTATCATTAAATTTCATGTCTAAATGTTATAGTTTTGTAATTAAATATTTATGCTTATGTTTATGAAACATGATTCATGGTGGTATTTAAAACATTGTTTTGATCGCTGTTTTCACACGATCCACTCTTATCTCTTGAGTCAATTTTCATAAGTATATGGTGTTTACTCCGGTATGCGACCATTAGATACACGTTGCACTTATAGGCACATTTCTTGGACTTGTGAACCCCTTTGCCGGATATTCCTCCTGTCGGATAAGGGGATCTTGTTTCAAGGCCTCCGTAATACTCCGCGAGCTTGGGATTTCCACTAGGACGCCGAGCTGGTTGCACCCTTAAAGCCTAAGTTGCCTAGAATGCACTCACATAACTGATTATTTTACTTTTTGTACTCTGCTTAATTATGGCCATATAGGACTGACAGTGTCGGTTAGCGGCCTTGATCAGACCGTTTTTGTCATTCAGTGGCCATTCCTGAGACAGTTATTATCCAGAACTCATCAACTGCCGACTTTTTCTTTCATTCTAGTTGACACAGTCTAATTGCGGTCCTAACTGGACCGTTATTATTATTTTAGCGGCCTGACTATGACCGTTTTCTTCCTGAAACGGCCCAGTATATGACCGTCTCTTTCTGTCAGGTTCATAACCCGAGGTTTGACCCAAGGGTTGTTGTAAATGTGTTCTTAGATTATCTTAGGATTATCTGGATTCCAAACTTATGTATAATAAGTTAATGTTAAGATATGGAACCTAACTAATGTACTGTTATGCTGCCGAAATGCCGCCGAAGTATAATGTTCTTTTAATTCTTATTTGGAATCATATATCATTTTTGGGACGTTCTATACCTTGTTTAATTGATCATGAAACTTTAGTTGAATTTGCTACATTATTGGCCACATTTTATTGTCATATCTCGTGAAAGTAGCTGGATTTATAACTTGAAGATGTAAGATCGGGCACGGATTGTGTCCAAGGGCTCCATGCTAGTCCCCATGACCGATGGTCGAAAACGTGCTATAAACCATGGGGTATGATGATATTGGCGCCGCATTGCGCTGGGAGTACTTTCTCTTATTAATGAATGAAATTCACGAGACTTCTTATAGAAATTACATGCTTGTTAAATGACAATCTAGTACATAGCCTTTACAAGATTGTGTAAGTACTTTCTAGTTACATGCTCATACTTTCTTGTTCATGAAGGGTCAAATGTATGCCTACATGATTAAATCTCGCTCGATTATGTCTATTACTCAGATATCTCATGATTCCATATTCTTGGTTAGGTTGGTTTATGACATATGGTTTATCGCATTTACATTTTTTTATACTTCTAGAGCAAAAATGTTAATCACTTAAATATTGCCTTCATGTTGATACGAAGATACCTACTGGGCAACTGTGCTCATACCTATTTTTGACTTTTTAGGAAACACTAGTGCATCGGATTCGGATTATGCTGGTAGCGGGTCCAAGAGCGATTGATAGTCTATTGGAATGAGAGAAGCCTAGTTATAAGTGTTTAGTCAAGTCAGATGTAATCTTTGATTTCTTGAGTCGTAGTGATGATCTTGTGTAATTGGATTATTCTATTAATGAAATAAAGTTGAAATTTTCTTGAGAAATTTACATGTGCAATTATGTTTATTTGATTGTCTTGCGCTCTGATTTTTCTTGCTTGCGAGAGACTTACCATGCCGGCTGTTCACGTTCTCGAAATCCGTTTGCTGTAATAAAAGCTCATAAATCTTAGAAATAATCTTTCCAGGAATCTTCTGTTATACAGGTTTATGAATGTTCAAAAAGATAATATTGACTTAATGTTGGGTTCGTGGTGCTCCCTCTTTATCTTTTATAATGGTTTTGATGATCACAATATATTGTATGGCTTGCATATGAATAGAAGTGAAAATATTATGTGTAAGTGGTGTGGAAAATGTCTGTTCTGTTGTTGCTTCATGAACTCATATGTTGCTATCTTACATTGCAGGTTGCATTACTGGGTTGTGAAGCTTGGTCCTTCCTGTATATATCTTTGACTCATGCATGCTGCTCATGAGTCTTTCGAGGTTGCATTACTGGGTTGTGAAGCTTCGTCCTTCCTGTATATATCTTCGACTCATGCATGCTGCTCATGAGTCTTTCGAGGTTTCATATGAAAACTATGATTTTCAATGGATTGTCAAATGGTTTACTGGAATGTCTTGCTAGGCTTTTCATTTGCTTGAATCTTATCACACCTTTGCCAGGTAATGTGAAAATGCCTTGCGTTGTGATAATTGATAGGTGTGGCCATCTTTAAGAAAAGAGTCTTGTTTTAGAAGAGTCAAGCTTGTGCTCTTCATGCAAACACAAAGTTGGTATTATTGAGTTTGATGCATGTTTTTGTATGGGACTGTTGAGATTAATATTCGTGCTTTAATGCCCATACTAGTGTGGAATGGTTGAGTTCTTATGGATATGAAATTGGTTGCATGGCTTTGTGTAGATACATAGCCATTTAATTTCAAATCTCTTGTTGAAAAGATCATCATATTCCTTGGATTGCAAGCTCTTGCATAATGTTGTTAAAGTATTTTGATATCAAGGAACTCATGTTGTTCGATGGCGTTTCAAGCATTTTAATTGATAGGAAGGATTCAAATCCAATCTATTGCATCAATCCCAAAGGTAAGAATTTAAATTTGAATGTTAATTGGTTGATGGAATCTGGGTAAGCTTTGATTGGAACTTCATTGAACATCTAGAACCCTTGTATATCCTTTAGTTCTGAAACATGGTCTTTTAAGAGCTGAAATTTTGGGTTTCCATGTGTTCTCATGCATGTTTCTTTTATATGGCTTGAGGTAGTACCTTGCTCATTTTGTTTCCCATTCTCCATATTGAAACCAAGATTGAATGATGGTTGTTTTATTATTTTGATTGAGTGGCTTCCATATTTTCACTGGGCTAATCATTCCTAGAACTCATGTTGATCATGGATATTGATGTATTTGTGTTGAAGCATGAAAATTTACAATCGGTTGTGTGTTTTTTTTTTGGAGTAAAAGTCTTTGAATCAAAGACATATGTGGTTGAACTGCAAAAGCTCAATATGCAGGTTAAGAGATCCATTCACATGACAAAATGCAAGGTAGTTGCTCTTTTCATTTTGCATTGATGAAAGAATGATGAAATTGAGCTTCTATATTGTGCAGGTTGTAAGAACATGTCCAATGATGAAAGACAAGGTAAGAATTTATTTTTAATGTAATTCATGATTGGTTAAATTGGGTTGCATTTTTGGGTCATTTGGAATGCATTAAAAATCTTTTTTTAAGGTCCCTAGATCAATGGGTCGACCCCCCCCACTCAATGGGTCGACCTTTGGGCATGAAACTGTCTAGATAGAATACTGTCTGCCAGATGGGTCGACCCCCCATTCAGATGGGTCGACCCCTGTAACTCTGTTGCAGCAAACAGAGTCTGCCCACTAGATGGGACGACCCACTTCCTAGATGGGACGTCCCATCTGCGTTCGCTGCTCCGCGCGACTTTTCAGTGGGCCACCGTATCCCAACCAAATGAACTCCAAATGGGCTGAAATTTTACCCTAATGCCCTTGGGTTATTAATGAACATATTAGAGTGGTTTTGCTAGGGTTTTGGAAGGGCAAGATGGCCTTTTGATCACCCTAACTTGCTAGTATATGTATGTTGCGAAAATCCATCGACGCAGAGCACCTTGGGCTAATTTTTTCCATTTGCTTGCAGGAAAAGAAGAACTTGGAAGAGAGGGGCATCCCCAACATCTGGTGGAGGAAGAGGAAGAAATGGAGAATGCCATCCATGAGGTTTTCTCTGCCAATCAGATCCATAGTGAGTGCCGTTGTTGAACTATCTTCACCGAGGGCGTCTCCTATGAACTTGGACGACTTCCACTCTACGGATGAAATTTCCAATGCACCTATCCACCTCATCTACGGGCTTTCACTGAGGGACTGTTGGGGATTTCTAGTTCCTTCATTTCTACCGTTTTATTTGATCGTAGATTTACATTTGGAGAAGATCTTGTATATCCATTAAATTCATAGAACTTATACATTATTTTGTGTGGGCGGAGCTGCGACTCTACGTGTGTGGTTTTTTTATTGTGGGTAAAGTTTCCCCAAGTCTGTGTATGAGTAGACGGAGCTGCGTCTCCGTTGGATTTCAGTGTCTGGGGTGTGTTCCCCGATTGTGCGCGTGTGTGTGCTGTGGTGGCAGCGTGTTGGGGCTAGGCCCCGTGTGTGCATTGTTGCGGAAGCAGCGTGTGTAGTGTTAGGGTTCATCCCCGTGTTGCTACGTTAGAAGCGTGTAGTGAAGCCTCACAGGGTTTCGGTGAGGGGTGGATGTAGGGAGCCCGTCGTGGTCCCGAACCACCTAAAAATCCGTGTGTCCATTGTGAATGCCTGTGTGATTGTCCATTTTCTCTATCTCCGTTCACAGGTCAATTTATAGATTTTTATTCACTGCTCCACTACACACTGCTACCTCTGCTATTTGTATTTGGGCATAGTTAACTCGTTCTTTGCATTGCATATCCGTGTGAGATCGGAAAGATTGAGAGCATTCTTCTAATTTCACTTGAGTTTATGCTAATTAACACAGTTAATCTTTATTCCACCATGATCAATTTAGATTATTTTTAAAAGCCGCCATCTAGGCAAAGGGGACAATTCAACCCCCCTTCTTGTCCGCCATCTAGTCTGGGACAACAATTGGTATCAGAGCCTAGTCTCTGATTTTATTTAGCGGACCTCACGGTCTAGGAGAAAAGATATTTTTTTAATGGCCAGTCTAAATTCTGTTCCTGTCTTTGATGGTTTTGATTATATATCTTGGATTGGACAATTCACTATTTGGATTTCTGGTACTGATCCTAAGCTTATGAAATTAATTACTCATGGTCCTCATGTTTTACCAAAAAATGAGTCAAGATGGACCGATGAACATAGGAAGATGAACTCTGATAATCTTTTTGTTCTGAATGCTCTTAAGGCTGCCTTGGACTCTAATCAGTTTTCATTTGTTTCCTCTTATAGGTCAGCAAAATAAATTTGGGATGGGCTAAAGGAAGCCCAAAAAGAAAGTCAGAATGGCGAATGCCTTGTGGCAACAATGACATTGAGCCTCAAAGTAAGGAAAGCTCCGAGGTATCTTCTGACTCAAATTCTGATGATGAATTAAGTTTTGAAGAATTAATGGATGCCTATGATGAGTTGCTTGAAAGATATAAAATAATAAAATAATAAAATCAAAAACTCAGAAAGAAAATTGAAAACTCGTGTGTTAATAATTCTGCATGTGAAAAATGCATTGAGCATGAAAAATCAATTGAATCTCACATGCATGATGTTGATGTTCACAAAGAGACGATTGCTTGTCTAAGAAATGAAAATTGTGCTCTAAAGAATGAGATTACTCAATTGAAGAAAATTGAATGTGAGCTAAGAAACAAAATTCAATTGAATATCGATGATGAACTTGTTAAGGAGAATGAAGCGTTGAAGCATTTAAACACTGCAATGTCTGAAAAATTGCTTGTCCTTGAAAAAGAAAAATGCATGTCTGTTGACAAGTCTGAAAAGCTAAAGGAATTAAGAAAGGAAATAGAAAGCTTTAGAAATCTGAATGATAACTATGAATGCAATGAAACTATGAATAGAATGGTTGATAAAAAGGAGAGTTTTCAAATGAAAGAACTTGAACATACTTCCATAAACAAAAATTCATTTGACAAACTACAAAATGAAACAGTGCCTTATTGATTCAAATTTCATTGCTTGAAGGAGAATTGAAAAGTGTTAAAAAATTTTAAAACGGAAAATGTGTGATTGATGATGATTGTGACAAACTGCATATCCTTGAACAGGAAATTGAAAGTCACAAAAGTGTAAATCTTTTGTTTAATGAGAAAGTCACTTCTTGTGAAAAAGAGATTGATGTTCTTGAAATGCATATTGTGTCTTTGCAAAATGAAATCAAGAATTTGAATGAGCCCTTGAGTTTGTGTGATGAAGAATATGAGAAACAGAAAAATGTTAGTGATCAATCTTGTATGCATGAAAAACTCTCAACTGTTAAACATAATCATGCATCGAGAAAAAGAAGAAATATTTTATGTTATTATTGTGGCAAATTCGGTCATGATATGTATGATTACTTTCTGATGAAAGTCGATGATGATGAGGCATCAAAGTCAAGAGTAAAAATATTTGATGGTTCTAAAAATCATGACAAACCCACAAAGAAAAATCTCAATGTCCATTGCTTTTATTGTGGATTAAATGGTCATGCTTTTGAAGACTGTTTTACAAAGAAAAGTGATGATGAGTGATCCACCAAAAGAAACTTTTCTTGTCATTAATGTGATAGATTTGGACATATAATGAATGATTGTTGGGTGATGAAAAATGATGACAATTGGTTTGTGAAGAGAAAGTCTTATTACTGCTTCTATTGTGGCCAGGATGGTCATTCAATGGATGGCTATGTCACAATGAGATTTGATGATGATTGGTATGCCAAAAAATATAAGAATACATTTGCTCATGCAAGAACTAACCCCTCGGGACCCAAGATGGCTTGGGTACCCAAATCCCCAAAATGAGAATTTATTTTACAGGGGTGCCTTGAGGAGGAAGAATTTGTTGATAAATAAAGATCCTTCAAGGCAAAAGAAATGATGAGCTCTTCTGGTAATGAATTTGTTATATTGGTTTTTGAATTATTCAACTCAGGTAAGAGTTTGAATTTTGAGAAAAACATTGTGCTTCAAATTGCAAATCTATTATCATGATTGGCTATCCATGTTTGTTAGCTTGCACACTTGTAAATAAAGTAAAATCGGACATTCATCTGAATTTTACATTACCCTTTGTTGACCTTGGTAGTTATGAAGAAAATAGTTTGATCTTGAGAATGTACCTTGGTTAAGGTCATTTTGAAAAAACTCTGAAAAGGTGAAATATGAGTTTGAAGAAAATTTTGCAATTAAAAGGTTGCATTTCTATTTCTTTGATTTTGGCAACTTCTGAGATGTTGAGGTCTTGTGAGTTCTATGGTTAGATGACTTGAACATATTTCTCTAAACTTCTTGTGAATAATTTTTGATTTTTGACTTCTTAACATTGCATATGTAAGGTCCTTTATACACACTTTCTCTTTCGGTTTACAAATAATAATTTAGTCTTGAATGCTTTGGTCTGTGAATAGAGTCTTTCACACTTTCACTCATAGTTTGCAAATAATGGTTCATTTTTCATACATATCATATACATCCTTGCATGTTTGTAAAAAAGGATAATTTTCGATCATCTGTCCATTTACATGCGTATACTTGCGTACATGGAAAACACGTGCACATATCGTTCACATACGCATTTTCATGCTCATGCATATTTGTAGATAGAAATAATTTTCAATCATCTTTCAGTTTACATGGATATACTTGCATATATACACTTCACATTTTTGCGTGCTTGAACGCCATGATTTATCGGTATATAAAATGGTGTTAGTGGAAGGTTTGATTATGTCTAGCCGGAAGCTCTCACTACGCGTGATGGTGGTCTTCGGACCTAAGTTCTCCGCCACGTACCGATAATCAACCCGTGTGAAAAATTCATCTCAAAGCATGCTTGAATGTATATAAAATATCACCAACTTTTTTGACTCCTTCTATGACTCTTCCCATGCTAAATGAAATTGCATTGATTTAAACATGTTTGTTACATGACATATATTAAGGGGGAGATTTTTTATAACTGTGCATACATTTAGGGGGAGACATTACTGTGATAAGACTAATTCATCTTTTACATTCAATACAACCACCCACACAAAATGTACCTTTTTGAGATAATGATTCAATCTAATAAGGATTACTATTTTCTACTCTACACTTTAGAGGGTTATTGATTCTCTACATAGAAATCACATGTCTCGTGAGGTAAAAGCTGTTTACCCCTTCAAAAGTCGTATAAGTGGAACGTGGATTCGAGTAGCCGGGAATCCCCCCTGAAATAAAGGAGGAAACTCACGTCGAAAGGAGAAACTAATCCATATAAAAATAAGTGTGATTTGCCACAGAATAGCCGGGAAGTGCCCCTGAGATAAATGGTACAACTCGCATCGAAAAGTGTCTCATCCACATCATAAAAAGTGATGAAACTGAGTAACCGAGAATTGCCCCTGAAACAAAGGGCATGACTCGTGTCAAAAGGTTAGTCACACCATTTATAATAATAATAATAAAAATTTGGGGTCACACGTAGCTACCAATATTCGAGCATTGTGTATGGAAATGCATGGATGATATGTTCCATTTAGTGTTCTTTAGAAAATATGATTTTCCATATTACCTTGGAACTCATTGCTCAATCTTCACATATGCACTTTGGGTTTGATTGTTTGAATGTCCTTTATGAATCAGTCGTCTTTCATGGTTAATGTAGTACTTTATTTATGTAAGCACGACCTTCTTAGTATAGTACATGCACATCATGTTCTATAATCGATTGCATAATCCTTACACCTGTACGGAAGGGACTTGCATGAGTCTATATCTTATTATGCATGCTTTAATGCTTGACTGCTTGATTCGGTTTGTTCATATCACACTTCATCTTGATGCATCTTTAGCTTATACTTGTAAATAATAGGTTAAATAATCCCATTGTCAGTTCATTTTTGTTCAGGACAATAGGGGGAGAATAATATGCTTTCAAGTCAAACACTTGCATATAACTCAGTCTGGTCATACATTTGGTGCATATTCAGTCACACATTTGTATACAATCCAAAAATAGAGCATTTGCAAATATTTCAAAAACCTTTGCATTTTGCACTTCAAATTTCACTCTCATGTTCTATGTTCATGGTTCACACACCTTCCATAATGGTCGGTCATTGCGGGGTTCGTGCGTCATTAGTTGTTCAATCCATTTCATTCATGTTTAATTTTAACAATTGATATCAGAAAAATGTTGTTCATTCTATATCATTCATGTTGGAATTTCATTTCTGTCCGCGTCCCCCACTTTTTGATAATGCCAAAGGGGGAGAGAGAGTTGTGGATTGCCACAATATATTGTCATCATCAAAAAGGAGGAGATTGTTGGGTTCGTGGCGCTCCCTCTTTATCTTTGATAATGGTTTTGATGATAACAATATATTGTGTGGCTTGCATATGAATAGAAGTGAAAATATTATGTGTAAGTGGTGTGGAAAATGTCTGTTATGTTGTTGCTTCATGAACTCATATGTTTCTATCTTACTTTGCAGGTTGCATAAGGGGGTTGTGAAGCTTGGTCCTTCCTGTATATATATTTGACTCATGCATACGGCTCATGAGTCTTTTGAGGTTGCATTACTGGGTTGTGAAGCTTCGTCCTTCCTGTATATATCTTTGACTCATGCATGCTGCTCATGAGTCTTTCGAGGTTTCATGTGAAAACTGTGCTTTTCAATGGATTGTCAAATGGTTTACTGGAATGTCTTGCTAGGCTTTTCATTTGCTTGAATCTTATCACACCTTTGCCATGTCATGTGAAAATGCCTTGCGTTGTGATAATTGATAGGTGTGGCCATCTTTAAGAAAAGAGTCTTATTTTAGAAGAGTCAAGCTTGTGCTCTTCATGCAAACACAAAGTTGGTATTATTGAGTTTGATGCATGTTTTTGTATGGGACTGTTGAGATTAAGATTCGTGCTTTAATGCCCATACTAGTGTGGAATGGTTGAGTTCTTATGGATATGAAATTGGTTGCATGGCTTTGTGTAGATGCATAGCCATTTAATTTCAAATCTCTTGTTGAAAAGATCATCATATTCCTTAGATTGCAAGCTCTTGCATAATGTTGTCAAACATTCTGATATCAAGGAACTCATGTTGTTCGATGGCGTTTCAAGCATTTTAATTGATAGGAAGGATTCAAATCCAATCTATTGCATCAATACCAAAGGTAAGAATTTAAATTTGAATGTTAATTGGTTGATGGAATTTGGGTAAGCTTTGATTGGAACTTCATTGAACATCTCGAACCCTTGTATATCCTTGTGGACGCCAAAAAAATGATGATGATGATCATGGCGACATTCGCGTCTACACATTAGAGCGCGAGTCGAAGACAGAAATGCCAAATAAACCTCATGCCTCGCCCGATCAGGACGAGAACTCACTTGGTGGTCCGCTACCCGCTAAGGAAGCCCCCTAAGCAGAAGATACAGCTACAACGCTCCGACCGGCCATGCCGAGAGCTGAATCAGAGAAAAGTCGGGAACTCCGGCACAGTCTCAGCATGCACCGAAAGTCACGTAGAATCTGGGACCGAGTCCCAGAGGCTACAAATGGAATATTATGGAGGCCATACGTCGCAACCGGAACGTTCTGGGAATGCCGACATTCATATAAATGGCCGCGACTTCGAAAGGAATCCGTTTGGTGCTTAAAATGGCACGAAGTGGCCCTAAAACGGCGCGCCTTAAAATGGCGCGCCCCCCTCTTAAACCGGCGCGCCCCCTTTTTATTTGGCTACACGGCGCGCTTCTATCGAAGGGGCCTCCCCATTTGATGCTTAAAACGGCGCCCCTTTGAATGTGGCGCCGTTTTAACCCCTCATTCTATTCTCTGAAGCGCTTCCCCGGCGCGCAAACAAGCCATCCCATCTGCACTCCGATGCTCTGTTTGCATCATTATGGCATGCAGAGAACATTCAATGCCCATGGCCCTTCCTCTACCTCCGTTCGACAGCACATAAGCAGCAGTAGCAAGGCAAGCTCCGACAAATCTCTGAGCGTCCCATCCTCGGACGAGCAACAGTGTACGAGACGAATCAACGGTGTCCAGCACAGCCACTCAACTCCCGACTTCGTTGCGGATGAGGTGGAATTGGCAGGGACGCTCCCAGGATGGTCGTTCTATAAAAGGGGCAGCATTGTGAAGCCGAAAAAAGACAGACAGAAGGAGCTCACAGATAGAAGGAGCTAGAAGATGAAAGGGTTGAGAGAAGAGAGGCTGAAGGGAAGGCTGGCTGGTTCGGCTAGGGTCTCCGGCGTCTGAAGAGAAGAAGAAGCTCCATCCATTCCCACCTGAAAGGTGAAGAAAAAACAGTGAGAGAGGGTGAGAGAGTGAGAGGGGAGAGAGGGGGAAGAGCTTGTGCTCTGTTCCTCCTTCTCCCCCACCAATGTATCTTCTTCCCCCACCTCAACACCTAGTTTTTTTTCTTTTATCTTCTCCGTTATATTCTTCCCTGTGCTTTGGGGGGGGGGGGTAGATCTCGTCTTGTACCTCTCTTCCCTCCTTTCCTTTCCCTTGAGGATGAATAAAAGAGTGACTTTGTAAGCATGCGCAGTATTCTATTGCTCTGATCCCTCCCTCTTTTCTTCTGTTTTCTTCCTCCCGGTTTTCAACATTACCTGGCGTCCTCAGATGCTTGCCCTTCTGTGGCATGAACTCTGAGGGAACCCGTTCGAAGGGTGAACATTCATGGCCACCTATGGCCTACATCTGTCCCGTTCCACGAAATCGTCACCCGTGAGCTGTGGTCGTTCTTGTAGGCTAGCCCTCGAACGTTCCATACTCACATTTGGGTTCGGACCGCCGTGAGGCTACTCCGATTTTTGAGGGTCTACCCCGGAGCAATCCGATTGGTGACCCTCCTTTATCTCTGGCAAGTCTCGGCCCAGGGGAGGTGCTGCCCAATTTTCGCCAAGACTAAGAACACCCAACAACAAGTGAACGGGTTGAACTGATGAAGAACAAAATGAGGACTTTGTGAGCAAACTGCTGGAGTAAAACACTTAGACGTTCATACTGTTTCATTATAATAAATGATTAAAATGGTTAAAGCTCTTAAAACCTCCTCATTGCCAGCTTGATCTATCAACACAACGAGCAAATCAAACCTTGAATTAATCTACGGGTGAAAGGAAAAGAAAATGTAGTAAACAGAAAACAACCCCCATATAGCTATCCCGGCGCGAGTTGAAACGGCACGGCCATTGCCCCATCGCGCCGCTTCAACCCTCCTCACAAAACCCCCCCATCTCTTCTCTAAATGCTAAAACGGCGCACCCTCTCCCTTGTCCTCCGTATCCGGCGCGCCCTCAATCTCTCCCTTGCCCTCCAAAAACGGCGCGCCCTCTCCCTTATCCTCCGAACCCCGCGACCTGACCGCGCAGGTCGATCCGCGTGTGAGGGCGCACGTTAGTAAGCTCGGGCTACGCACTTAATAACTCACTCCCTCGGACTGGGTGCAAAGAGAAAATCAACGGCGCCTTATGGTATCGGACGTGGTTTACGAAATTTCTGACATGGCCATAGTCCAAAATCATCTCCGGCCAACAGTCTATCAACTTGACCCGTCCCTACCGGGATCCAATCCCTCATTCTCATTAAACTTGCCTTGTTCGTGGCAGATATCTGCGCGATTTTGTCACCGTCTTTTATACTACAAACACGGACCTTCGTCCGAACATGACGTGGCCCGTGAGTGGCCAACATAGTCTGAACATTCACGTCCTGAGATGGGTTTCTAGCATAGTTCATCTTTCACTATCCTCCTGCATTATTAGTATTCTCTTTGGGCCGTAGGGCCCTTATTCCCGGCAATCAATCAAGGGTGTTCCCCCGTATGGGGGATGTAAATAACGCTGTGACCTTTATGGCACGGCGGGTTTCGGTCCCGACACGAACCACACAATTGTCTGATTAGTCAGATCGCGCGCACCATGGGCTTCCACGAAGCCCGAATAAATCATCACTTTGTGACTGGCACACCCTCACACTAAATAAACGAATTAACCTCGACCAACAAACGAACAGATTCCCCCTCGAATTTTAGTGCGTCCACAAGTCTGGCATGCCCGGTGGGACTGGAATCACCCTTCATCTCTTTGCCGGGACTAAGGGCCCTACGGCCCCTTTCATGTAATGCTAATTGTTTGATTTGCAAATGCAGGTTGCATTTCGGGCACCAGGATGGCCCCCACATTCGACCAACAGGCCGTCGACAGCCATGTTCGGAACGGCTACTTGGCCGTCACCCTCAGCTTCGGGAGCTTCCCTCCCGCGGTAGGCTTCCCCAACTTCCTTGGGGTAGCCTTCACGAACCTGCTGGACGTGGAAGCGTCTGACAGGACTGAAAGCAACGCTCCCATCCAGGGGGCCGCCAAAGCTGCTGTCGGCCGATCGATGGCCGAGACTTCCAAGACCGTCCCGATTGGGACGCTGAGTTGCAACGTGCACCACGTGCACCAAACTGTCGGCCCTTCTCACCCAGGGTCAGCCTCTCACCAAAGGAGGCTCCGAAGGAGCCATGCCACAACATCATACCGAGGCCGGTTCTCCAACACCGGCAAGTCGGCTATCGTCGGGACTTTCCGGGTGCATCTTAACGGACAGCGTTCCGAGGTGATCCCGGATCGCATTGTACCTGCCGTACCAGTGCGCAACTCTTTTCAGGCACTGGAGAAGATGAAGGGCAGGATGACGCCCGCCATTCAGGCCCCAGCGCCGCAACATCAGTCAGCCTCCAGGCCCACCAAAGCTAAGCAAGTTTGGGTTCCCAAGGGGGCCCGATTCACCTCACCAGCCCAGGCGCGGCCCAGCACCTTCCGCCCGACAAGGGCACAACAAGGAGATCGGGTCAAGACATCGGCCCCCGTCTACCAGATGGCATTAACTACACCGGCCCCACCGGACAACATCCACCGTCGACACTACCGAAGCCACTATCAGGCTGCCCGTATGGAGCCTGCAACCCACATGCCTGTTGTTGCCAACAGGGCGACATCATCAGCTTCTCCTCCTGACCAGGACTGGGAAGGAGTGGAGCAAGCCATGAAGAACTACTTGCGGGGCCCGGGGAGCACTCCCCTGGGTCGCCAGAGATTACTGGGGGTAGTAGCCTCTGCCTTTGAAGAAGAAGAGACCCGGCCAGTGCCCACTGCCGAGTCAAGAAACTACTCTGAGGAGCATTATCAGTCCCCACCAAGGGAAGAAGTGAAGCCGCGGAGAGCGGTCTTTGACAGATTGGTCTTTCCAGGTAGGCCATCGAGAAGAACAACAAGAAGAGGCAGAGACCTAAGAGTTTATACCTGCAATATGGCAGGGGTATCTGGCCGGTACGGGGCTCTACCAACCGAGCCCGAAGAAGTAGCCAGGCTTGCCACAAGGCCAGGACCTCTTACCAGAAGAGGGAAAGCGGCAGCTGAAAAGACACAAGTCCACACTGGAGGAGCTAACTATGAGGAACCTTCAACATCCTTGGCTGCCAATGCTATTATAGAAGGCACGGCGGGAGGACCATCCACTTCATCTGAAGAGGTGCCGATCGAAGAAACGGGGGGCACCCCTAGCCTTCCCATGAACGACCCCGCGGTATTGCACATGATGCAACAATATCAACGGGAGATCGAATTGTTGAAGAAACAACTGACTGAAAGAGCCGCTCAGCCCTCAACATCCGGGCAGACTGAAGCATTACCAGAGACCCCTGGGGGCAACGGGCAGGCCTCGGAAGCTTCTCCACAGGCGACGGTGTCTCCCCCAATACCTACCTACACTGGAGGCGTACCCCTGCATCAGCCACAACATGTCACACCGGCCCCGCCACCGAACCTGCCATTCTAGGGGTCCACTATTACACCTCAGGCGACAGTGTTAACAACACCGTTGATGCAACCGGCCCATTTCTATCCAAACCCGGTTGACCCGGCAACAGTAAGCAGACTAATGCTTGAACAAATGATAGATATGAAGCTGGCGGAGAGGAGCGATGGTGATCACACGCCATTCGACGTATACCGAGTACCTTACCTGGCACACTATGCTGCCAAGAGGCTACCGGTCGGCATTACCAAGCCGCCGAAGTTTGAGAAATTTAATGGGCAAGGGTCTCCCAGGGAGCACATTGCCTATTATGTGAATGTTATGGGGGATCTAGCTGCGGATGAAGCTTATCTTCTCAAATTCTTCGGCTCGACGCTTACCGGGCTCGCTTTCGAGTGGTATTCGAGCTTGCTCGCCGGGTCCATTGCAGACTGCCTGATATGCAAAAGAAATTCAAGGAAAGATTCTACATAGCTGAGCGGGAGGTGACCGTGGCAGAGCTTTACTCCACGAGACAGAGAAATGAGGAGTCGGCACTCGACTACATAAAGAGATGAAGGAACCTCAGCATGAGGTGCAAACGTCCCCCGCATCAGGAGGACGCAGTGCAGATCTGTAAACAGAATCTGAAGAAGGAGATCCTTGAGAGGATGATCGGTGCTAAGGTGAGGTTGTTCGACCGTCTGAACAACATAGTGGCAGAGATCGAAGCATTCCTTGCTCGATACTCTTCTGCTCCAGCTGCATCAAGTCAGAGGGTCCGGCAGGCCGAGAGGAGGCCAACACCGCCATAAGTTCATACACTAGACTTCGAAGCTTTTGAGAAACAGAAAGAGAAAGCCAAAGAGATGGCCAACACCTCCACTGAACGGCGGGAAGGTCCCTCCCTGCGGGAAAAGATGAGGAACAAATTGTATTCCTTTCCTCGAGACAAAGCCCGAGTCCTGTTCGAATGGGCCACCAGGTACACCAAGATCACATTACCAGATCCAAAGAGGCCTGGTGACTTGAAGAAGAAGGATGATCCTCGTTTTTGCCCATACCATCAGATGCTTGGGCATACCATTGAGTATTGCTACATCTTCAAGGATGTCATTGAGTCCTTGATCAAGAAGGGAGAGCTGGACATGGGGGAGCTCAGAGTTGATCTTTCGCAGCCGCACGAGATGCCGAGCCTTGGCACCACTGTCAACATGGTATCTTTATACCAACAGCTGCCTGAAGAATGGGCGGAGTCCAGTACGCAGGCCACTTATCAAGCCTCCGTCATGGCGCCAGCTCATGATCAAGGAGGTTGGCAAGCCGCGCCAACGAAGAATAGAAGAAGAAGACAAGCTCCTCAACCCGTTCCAGAGGTTCGCATAAAGGGTGTTACACCCCGACCAGCACCGCCACCGGTGACACCTATTTTGCATGACACAGCCCCCCGGCTCATTATGAGACAGCCCACTCACAACAAGAAGAAACACATCCCGATGCGGGTGCACAAGGAAACCAGCCCTGCGGTAGAAAGGCTCCAGGCCATCATTGATGGGCCTGAAGACTATGAACAGCCCGAGATCCAGCCTATGGAGTTGAAGGAGTATGTCCCCTGGGAGGAGTTCGAGTCACTCAAACTCGCTCCAGAAGCGGAAGCCGAGACGAAAGAAGAGCCTCTCTTATGGGGTGAGCTTCCCCAAGAGCAGTTGCCAGCCACTGAAGAGAAAAAGAAAAAGAAGAAGAGAAGACCTAGAAACAAGAAGAAGAGTGGGGTGGTCCTTTCTTGCAACACCCTCTCAGCATTATTTGACACAGCCCTCTCCCTGAGAGAGGAAGAGCAAGAGGTGCTTGTTGAGCCGTCAGAGGTGAATCAAGCTGAAGCATCCACCTCCCAACATGCCACCAGGTCGGGAAGAGCGTGGGGACGCCCTCCTCAGGCCAACCACAACATTCTGCTTAGGGGGGAATAGCCATATCACATCCCCGAGCCTAGGGTCCAAGGCATGGAGATCCCCCCTCCATCGAGCCTCTACCCCGGAGAACCAAGTGGCCAGAGTGCCCCGTCATTCATTGAATTTCTTACAACTCAGGGGGGAAGACAATCATGCCCCTGCGAGTCCCGACAGACCAAAGGGGCAGGCAGCCCCTCGGCTCCGTCTGTAGCAATCCCTCCTCGGCCAAGGGAAGAGCCCGACAACATCCCAAATCTTTTCGCGTTCTTGCAAGAAAAGGAAGTGACCCAGCAGGCCCCACAAGCTCAAGCGGCATCCGACCCAGTGGAGGAGGCACCCGTTGAGCCGACTCCCCAGGCCCAGACTGGGGGCAGGCGCAGTAGAGCCGAAGAAATGAAGTTGCTCGAAGTCCGAGCTAGCAACAGAATAGTCAAACACCTGAAGAAGATCCCAGCCAGGTTTACCATCTGGGAAATCCTATCCTTAGATGAAGAAACATGGCAAGCTGTCATCGCCGCACTCCAGACACTAGCATATGTTGAAGCCTGCCTTGCAGAAATGTCACCTGAGGTACCTGTGGCCTTCACTGAAGAGGACATGCTTTTACCAACCTGCAGTCACAACAGACCACTCTACATGAAGGGGCAGCTGAATGGGCATCCCATCAACAGAGTCTTGATCGACCCTAGGGCAGCAGTGAACATACTCCCCTATCGGGTGTATCAGAAGCATTACTTTGACGTACACCTGGTCGAGGTCAGGAACGTCAAGATTGCCGACTTCAACCAGAAGTGTGAAGTCCCTATGGGGGTCGCAGAGTTCAACCTCTCCCTCGGTGACTTCACCACCAAGGTCCAATTCCATGTGATCAACTCCAACACCTCTTACAAGGCATTGCTCGGCCGACCTTGCCTACATCAAAATAGGGTGGTACCATCCACTCTGCACCAATGCATCAAGTGCCCCATCAACGGGAAAGAGGAGAGAATCTTCGCCGACCTCCATCCTTTCGAAGTGTTCGAATGTCACTTGTCAGATGTTATCTTTATTTGGAAAAGTCGAAGCAAGCCTCCCAAGCTACTCAAGACAAAGGAAAGAAAAAGGCAGAGCTTGACAGCTGGTTCCCTCCACCACCGCCTGGCTATGTGGCTCCCCCTCAGGTGTCATTCGTTTCTGAAGCGGAAGGGGTATTCCGGGCCACCTACCTTCCCATCTACCATACACCGGGAACACCATACCTTGAAGACTTGCTGTAAGACATCAGGGTCCCTCCCGGGATCATCAAGCCTCTTGCAGAAGCTGACTGCCAGGTGGCTAAACCGTTAAGGGCCTTCGAGGTGCCCAACCCCGAGGGTCTGCCTACCATCTTTTATGTGGCCAAGGAGCACCCGGTCAAGGGGGATGATGATTGTAGACTCCCCAATGAGCTGCACGACCCACTCGTCCCAATAATGGGACTTCCTGACACAGCCAGTCCTGTGGTCAAGATGGCTAGAAAGCAAGGGATCCCCTTCTGCCAGCTCTCCAGTCGGAAAGAAATGTTCAAGAAAATGTGGAACCCACCAAACCTGGACCGGCGGTTGTTGCAAATCACCCGACATCCAGGATTGGGCTTTTCACTAGAAGATTCCTATGAAGCTGATGTGATATCAGTCTCGGCTCTAGGCGTCAATAGCCACGCAGGCACTGCAGGCCCATGGCAGGTTGAAGGCCGTCAGCATCTTATGCCTTTGGCCAACGAAGAACAAGATGAAGAAATATTCCTATGGAATCCACCTCCCTGCAGGAATAAGGGGAAGACCCCGTCCTCCTCCGGGGGACCAATCCCGAATGACCACAGCAGCGGGGTGCCATCGCCCTCTTCTGACACTGACCCAAAGGATGGGGAAGCGGGCCGAGCTCCGAACCTCACTCAGTGCGACTCTACCCTACTCGCCTTATACTGTACGCAACAGCGAGAGATCGAAATGCTAAAGGTTCGCTTGGCCGAAATGACTGTACTCATTAGAGGCATCCTCTGTCGACAAAGCATCGGCGCGCACCGGTCCCCGAACACCGTCCCAAATGCCCCCGGGCGCCTGAAAAGGGAGGCTAGGGATGTAGCTGCTTCCCTGGTCAGGCGATCAGTCGAGCGAAGCCCCGCGCTGCGGGAGAAGATGCAAAGACCCTACTCTTTCCCAAGGAATAAAACCCGAGGAATTTTTGAATGGGCCTGCTACTATGGCAAGGTCTCCCTCCCAATGTCAAAGAGGCCGCAAGATGCTCGCAAAAGCGGTGACCCCTCGTTCTGCCCCTATCACCAAATACTGGGCCACTCCATCGAAGACTGCTACGTCTTCAAGGACATTGCTCAAGACCTGATTGAGAGAGATGAGCTCAGAATGGGAGATTATGTGGTCGCTCCGCCACGCCTGCATGTGGCAGGCGGCCATGAAAGAAGCGTTTACATGGTGTCAGTTCAGCACCATATTTTTGAAGATGCAGTTGAGAATGGGCAACCCCAGCCACCAGCAGAGCAGCAGCCCCCAGTATGGCAATCAATCACCTTAGCCCCTCCAAGACCCATCTATGACAATTACAAAGAAGATCCCGAAGAAGTCCTTTACTTCTCCACACAAGAGAGCCCCCCAGAGCCGCACACAGCAAGCCTAATAGAGGGGGAAACAAGCAAAGCTTCGTTACCCAATGAGGCAGAGCAAGAAAAAACCTATGGTGTCCTTGAAGCAGAAGATGGTGAAGATAAGGATTTCATTGACCTGCTACCAGCGCCTCCAGAATTTGAAGATGGCGGCCAGGCCATAGTGGATGAGCTCATTGAAATTAATCTAGACACAGAAAGTGACCCCAAGCCGACCTTTCTGAGTGCCCTTCTTCCTCCACAGGAGAGGGGACAATATGTCAAGTTGCTGCAAGAATTCCGGGACTGTTTCGCCTGGAACTACAAAGAGATGCCCGGTCTGAGCCCCGACGTGACTCAACATATTCTGGCTATTGATTCTAAGGTGGAGCCGGTGAAGCAGCCCCCCAGGCGTATGAGGCCGGAGCTGATAAAATTGATTTGTAAAGAAGTCGACAAGCTCATAGATGTCGATTTTGTAGCTGAAAACCAATACACTACTTGGTTGGCCAACATTGTGCCGGTGAAGAAGAAGAATGGATAGATCAGGATCTGCGTGGACTTCCACGACCTGAATAAAGCTTGCCCAAAAGATGACTTTCCGGTGCCCGTCACTGAAGTGATGATTGATGCAACTACCGGCCATGAGGCCTTATCTTTCATGGACGGATCGTCTGACTATAATCTGATATGGATAGCTGAACATGACCGAATTCATACGGCCTTCCGGTCACCTAAAGGGATATTCCACTACAAAAGGATGCCCTTCGGCCTCAAGAACGCTGGCGCCACTTACCAGCGGGCGATGACCAAGATATTCGATGAACTGCTATATAGCAAAGTCGAATGCTACATCGATGATCTGGTCGTCAAGACAAAGAAAAGGGGGGATCACCTGAATGACCTTAGAGTCATCTTTGAGAGACTCCGACAGTACGAGCTGAAAATGAACCCAATGAAGTGTGCCTTCGACGTCTCTAGTGGAAAGTTTCTCAGCTTCATTGTCTGATATAGGCGGATCGAGATCGACCCCTTTAAAATAAAAGCCATTCAGGAGCTACCTTCTCCGGTGAATTTGGGAGAGTTAAGGTCCCTACAAGGTCGGCTAGCCTACATCTGAAGATTTATCTCCAATTTGTCCGGGCGCTGTCAACCATTCCACAAATTAATGATGAAGAATGCAGCTTTCAACTGGAACCAGGAATGTCAGAAGGCCTTTGATCGGCTGAAGGATTACTTAAAGACCCCGCCTGTGCTGGGGGCACCTGTCAAGGGGAGGCCACTTATTCTATATATAGCTGCCACTGAATGTTCACTGGGGGCAATGCTCGCCCAGAACAATGATGAGGGGAAGGAGCAAGCTCTTTATTACCTTAGCCGAAGGCTAATGGGGGCAGAAGCAAAATACACCCCGATTGAGAAGGTTTGTCTCGCCTTGGTCTTCGCAGTCAAGAAGTTGAGGCATTACATGCTCTCGCATGAAGTGAGCTAAATCTCTAAGGCTGACCCAGTCAAGCACATTCTCTCCCAGCCAGTCCTGAAGGGACGTCTCGGCAAGTGGGCCATACTGTTAATGAAATTTGACATCATCTACGTGCCTCAGAAGGCCGTTAAGGGTCAAGCCATGGCCGATTTCTTTACAGCACACCCTGTGCCTGAAGATTCCCCACTGGCCACGGAGTTGCCTGAAGATGAAACACTGGAGGTGGACCAAGCCCAACTGATCGCCTGGCAGCTGCACTTTGATGGAGCTTCGAGAACAGAAACAACCCCGTCTGGGCACACAAAAGTACGGGCCGGGGCCGGCATCATCCTTAAATCCCCTCAGGGAGAAGTATTGCACACATCCTGCTCCATTAGCAAGCCCTGCACAAATAATGAGGCAGAATATGAAGCTCTGATCATTGGTCATCAAGTCATTTTACAGATGGAGATTAAAATATTACATGTGTTTGGCGATTCATTGCTGGTCGTCAAGCAGGTCCAGGGACAGTTTGACGTCCGAAAACCCGAGTTACTCCCTTACTACACTAAGGTGAAACGGCTCATGCAGCAGTTCTACCTCATTGAGATAGGCCACGTTGCCAGAGGAGAGAATGCACAAGCTGATGCACTGGCAAAATTGGCGAGTTCATTGGCACTCCCGCCAGATGGATCCCTCAGCATCCGGGTGGTGAATCAACGCCAAGTGCCTAGCATGATAGAAGGGCCAGGAGAAGAAGAACTTGAGGTCATCACAGCGGAAGCCATTAGCCCGCCCGACTGGAGAGACCCCCTTTTGCAGTGGTTTAAATATCAGCAACTGCCCAGGCAAAGGGAAGAGAAGATCAAGTTAATCAGAACAAAGGACTCTTATGAGGTCCGGAACGGAATCCTATTCCGAATTATGGCAGACGCCAAACGGAAGGTGCTCCTCCGATGTTCATCCACTGAAGAAGCTTGGAAGGTCATGAAGGAGGTTCACGCTGGAGCAGCTGGTGCACATCAGGCAGGACTGAAAATGAAGATTGAAATAAAGAAGCTCGGCTACTATTGGCCGACAATGTTCGACGACTGCTGTAAGTATGCCAAGTCTTGTCAAAAATGCCAGGAGCACGCGACGATATCCAGGAGACCGCTCGTGCCCTTGCATCCAATACTGCCCAGCTAGCCCTTTGCCCAATGGGGAACAGACGTTGTGGGTCCACTACCCACATCATCAGTTGGGTGCAAGTACATCCTAGCCGCAACTGATTACTTCTCCCGCTGGGCGGAGGCTATTGCTTTGAAAGAAGTGACCGGGTAGATCGTCACCAGATTTGTCCGTCGCAACATCATATTCCGGTTTGACACTCCGAACCGAATTATCTCAGACAATGGAAGTCACTTCCGCAACCAGAAGGTCTACCGGCTGGCAGAAAAATACAAGATCGACTGGAGGATGTCGACCCCCTACAAACCACAGGCCAATGGCTTGGCTGAAGCTTTCAATAAGACTCTTTGCACTCTCCTGTCCAAAATTGTTAGTTCTAACAAGAGAGACTGGGAAGAGAAAATGTACGAGGCCCTGTGGGCATATCAAACTGTGTACAAAACTCTGATGGGTTGTTCACCCTTTTCCCTGGTATATGGCTCAGAGGCAATTGTCCCTATCGAGCTGGAAATACCCTCCCTCCGGGTCGCAGTCCAACACGGGTTGGTCCGGGAAGAGCAGACAAATGTCGAGCGAAGGCTCGAAGAGCTCTCCAACTTGGAGGGAAAAAGGCTCCAAGCCCAGCAGAACATCCAGGTCTATCAGGCCCGGATGCCTCTCAGATGTTTGGTATGAAAAGATTGTGGTATAGTGTGCAGGTTGGGTTGGAACTAATTTTAAGTTGATGTATCTTGAATTTCAAATGGACTAAACTTGTATACATGGTTGTATTTCAATTCATCTACATGCAGGTTCAAATTTCTCTCAAACCATGGATCTTTGGTAAGAATTTAATTTTCAAATTCCACTCATATTGCCTTGAATGGGGTTGATGCATAATTCATGCTTTTGGGCTTATATTGACTGCCATAGGCATTTTTCATTTTCCCCACTGCAAGTGTCGACCCCTGGGGTCGACACCTAGCTTCCAGGGGAATGGTTTTATATGGACAGACTCTAGTGAAACTGGTGTCGACACCATAACCCTGGGAGCTATTATTTTTCCTCGGACAGTACACCTGGTTCTAGGTGTCGACACCAGGTGTCGACACCTACAGCCTGGGTGTGTGTTTTCGTCAAGGGATAGAACACCTGAAAGTAGGTGTCGACACCTGGTGTCGACACCCACTCTGGCGTGTCCGGATCGTGGCTTGTGGAATGATTTCGAAATACCCATTATTAGATCCGATTGGCTTGCCCTTTTCACCATATTGTCCCTAGGGTTTCTACCCTTGAATGGGTGTGACTCTAAGAGGTTTTCCCATGGGGTATGTGGTCATTTAGACATCCTATTTTCCCACTATATAGTGGCTGCGATTTTCATACGATGTGAGAATTCGTGTGGGCTAAGTTTGTTCTATCTTTGCAGGAAGAAGGAGGAGAGGACCGGTGCTTCTACTGGGGATGGAAGAACCCGCCGCCAAGCTCTGCATCCTTCGTTCCCGAGCTCGAAGCTGGAAGGAAGCCACTGCTGCTCTCCACCATCTCCTTACTTGGGCGGACTTCATCAAAGGGGGCCGACTTCATTCTCTCTAATGCTTCCATTCTATAACACCCTTCCATTTGATCTCCTTGTTGCGTGAATATCAAAGGGGAAGATCTTGTATATCCATTTTCTTAGTTACCTTGGAGCATAGATTGTCAATCTTGAACTGGGCATTGTATTTTCATATCCTTTTCTTCTCAAATGATTTCGGAGCTTGCTTCGTGTGTGTGGTTTCTCGTCGTCGTGCGAGAACCCACGTTTGGTGGGCCGTCATGCCCGTGTGTGCGTGGTGGTTGCTGCTGTCGTGCAGCGTTGTTAGTGGAATCCTCTCAAATTGAGAGGGGTGGTGTGGACGCACTAAAATTCGGAGGGGGGATCCGTTCGTTTGTTGGTCGGGGTTAATTCTTCTATTTAGTGCAAGGGCGTGCCAGTCACAAAGTGACGATTTATTCGGGCTTCGTGGAAACCCATGGTGCGCTCGATCTGACTAATCAGACAATTGTGTGGTTCGTGTCGGGACCGAAACCCGCAGTGCCGTAAAGGCCACGGCGTTATTTACATCCCCCATACGGAGGAACACCCTTGATTGATTGCCGGGAATAAGGGCCCTACGGCCTAAAGAGAATACTAATAATGCAGGAGGATAGTGAAAGATGAACTATGCTAGAAACCCGTATTGGGACGTGAATGTTCAGACTATGTCGGCCACTCATGGGCCACTTCATGTTCGGACGAAGATCCGTGCTTGTAGTATAAAAGACGGTGACAAAACCGCGTGAATGTCTGCCACGAACAAGGCAAGTTTAATGAGAATACGGGATTGGATCCCGGTAGAAATGGGTCAAGTTGATAGACCGTTGGCCGGAGATGATTTTGAACTATGGCCATGTCGGAAATTCTGTAAACCACGTCCGATACCATAAGGCGTCGTCGATTTTCTCTTTGCACCCAGTCCGAGGGAGTGAATTATTAAGTGCATAGCCCGAGCTCACTAACGTGCGCCCTCACACGCGGATCGACCTGCGCGGTAAGGTCGCGGGGTTCGACCTGCCCGGTCAGGTCGCGGGGGTCAAGGGGGCAGCGCCCCTTTGCGGGGGTTTCTTTCATTTTTTTAATTGAAGCACGGGTAATAGAGTTCCTTTCATTTTTTATTTGGCATTGATCTTTGCATTCTTCTTTTGTTTGAACCTTTCTCTCCCTTTTTTACTATTATTTACCCCCCCCTCTTTATATAAAAGAGGCACGCCGAATCTGAAGTGGGCAAAAGGGGAGGCACGCCGGATAAGGGCTTCGAAGGAGGGCGCCGGATAAGGGAGCACATGGGGGGGGGGGGCGCCGGTTTAGCCACACCGTATTAACCAGTTGCAAGGAGATGGGCGCGCCGGTTAAGGGGCGCCGGGTTAAGAATGTTAAAAGGGGGGGGGGGGCGCCGTTTATATGAATATGAAGGAAGAGAGGAGGGGCACACCGGTTAGATGGACAATAGGGGGCGCGCCGGTTTAACATGATGCAAGGGAAGAGGGAGCGCACCGTTTTATCCTTTGGAGAAGAGATAGGGGGATTTTGTGAGGAGTGTTGAAGCGGCGCGGTGGAACAATGGCCACGCCGTTTTAACCCGCGCCGGGATAGCCATATGGGGTTGTTTTAGAGCTCTGCTACTGCATTTCCTCTTCCTTTCACCCGTGGATTGATTCAAGGGTTGATTTGCCCGTTCTGTTGATAAATCAAGCTGGTAATGAGGAGGTTTTAAGAGTTTTAACCATTTTAATCGTTTATTATGATGAAATAGTATGAACGTCTAAGAGTTTTATTCAAGCAGTTTGCTCACAGAGGCCTCACTTCGTTCTTCATTAGTTCAACTCGTTCACCTGTTGTTGAGCGTTCTTAGCCCTGGCGAAAATCGGGCAGCACCTCCCCTAGACCGGGGCTTGCCAGAGAGAAGCAAAAGTCACCACGCGGATTACTCCCGGGTAAACTCTCAAAAATGCGGAGCGGCCTCACGGCAGTCCGTTAGTCCGAGTATGAGGATGGAACGCTCGAGGGCCAGCCTACGAGAGCGACCATGACTCATGGACGACGATATTCGGGGCGAGACGGAATCTATGCCACAGTAGGGCAATGAATGTTCATCCGACAGTGGGTACCTTTCTGGGTCATGCCATGGAAAGGCAGCCCTCAAGGGCCAGGGATGACCGGAGAATGAGAAGACGGAGCAGAGAATGGAATAGAGAACACAAGAGTTGCAAAACAGACTTTTCTTCTTTTATTCACCCACACAACGGGGAAGGAAACTTGATACAGATAAAATAGAAGAGAAGGCGTTACAAAACAAAAAGGGGAAATACATTCGATGGAGAGAAAGAGAGATGCATTAGACGGAGGAGGGAGAGGGAAGCATTGGCTTCTCCCCCTCCAACTCACCTCTCACTCTCGCCCCCTACCTCTTTCTCTTTTCTTCAGCCCAGAACCGTGGAGCTCTCGGATGCCAGTAACTCCTTCTCCTCCCTTCTCTCTTCTCTTCCTGCACACTGCCGAGACCCTCTTTTCTTTTCTCTCTTCTTCTGTTTCCTTCTTCTCTTGATCCTCTTTTCTTCTTTTGCTTCACAATGCTGCCCTATATATATCAGCCAGCCTGGGAGCGTCCCTGCCAATTCCACCTCGTCCGCAACGAAGTCAGGAGTTGACTCGTTGTGCTGGACGCCGTTGATTCATCCCGTACGTTGCTGCTCGTCCGAGGACGGGATGTTCGTAGGTTTGCTGGGGGTTGCTTCGCCATTGAGCTTCTGTGCTGTCGAACGGAGGTTGAGACAGAACCAGGGGCATTGAATGTTCTGTACATCTCATTTATGCAGAACAGAGTATCGGTCGGCAGACTGGGACAGGATGAGGTTAAACTCATTTCATTCGACGCGCCGTTTTAAGAACAGGATATGGTGATAGCTTGTCCAAAAGTAGCGCGCCGTAGAAATGCTTCAGAGAACAGGATGAGGGGTTAAAACGGCGCGGGGGAATAGTGACCACGCCGGTTTAAACTCAAGTGTAATTGGCATGCCGTATTATGCCTTTTGGCCTTCAAACTGGCCATGCCATAATAGCATACAAAGGGTGGCGCCGTTTTAATGGTTAAACAAGGGGAGAGGGCGCGCCGAAATTGGGCCATTCAAGGGAGAGGGGCACGCTGGAATTGGGCCATTCAAGGGAGAGGGGCGCGCCGGTTTGGCCATGCCGTTTTAGCAAGGGGGCGCGCCGTTTTAAGGCGTGCCGCTTTAAGGCCCTCCCGCGCCGTTTTAAGCACCGAACAGATTCTTTCCGAAGTCGAGGCCATTTATATGAATGTTGGCATTCCCATAATGTTCCGGTTGCGTTGCATGGCTTCCACAACTTTCTGTTCGCAGCCTCCGAGACTCGGTCCCAGACTTTGCGTGACTTTCGGTGCAAGTTGAGACTGTGTCGGAGTTCTCGACTCTTCTTCGATTCAACTCTCGGCACGACCGACTGTAGAGTTGTGGCCATATCTTCCCCCCGGGGGGGCTTCCTTATCGACTAGCGGACCACCAGGCGAGTCCTCATCTTGATCGGGTGAGGCGTGAGGTTTCTCTGGTAGTCATGTATTCGACTCGCGCTCGAATGTGTAGACGCGAATGCCGCCATGATCATCATCGTCATTTTTTGGCGTCCACAAATGCCCCCCACTCACGGGCGGCGCAAGCGAGGGATGAGTGCGCGGGGCCCGCGAGTGTAGAGTTCTTCAACATGACGTCTATTCTTCTGAGCTACTGGGACGCTGGTCCGGTGCAAATTCACGGGAAAGCGCTCACTCCTTCAGCGAAGGGATGAGGGGATCGCTTCACCGCATATGCACGCGGACTGAGATGTCAGAGTGGGGGTTTAGTCATCGGCATGGGGTGAATACCGAAGCGAGAATAAAGGGTCTATGTGTCATCTCAGGCAAAAGACCCAAAACAACTTAGACGAGGCCAACCCCAAAGAGGGAGTTGTTGACTCGTGCTGGGCTTAGGAAAGTTGTTCATTCACCGACTCGGACGGAGGGTCCGAGCTGAGTAGTGGGATGCACTTTCGTTTATGGACTAGGATGGATGGTCCGAGCCAGGCAATGAGGGGTTTCTTTATGTTCATGGACTGGGACGGAAGGTCCGGGCCAAGCAAGGAGGTTCCCTTTTTTTTTGTTCATCGACTTGGACGAAAGGTCCGAGCCAAGCAAGGAGGTTCTCTTTTTTTTGTTCATTGACTTGGACGGAAGGTCCGAGCCAAGCAAAGAGGTTCTTTTTGTTCATCGACTTGGACGAAAGGCCCGAGCCAAGCAAGGGGGTTCTTTTTTTTTGTTCATCGACTTGGACGGAAGGTCCGAGCCAAGCAAGAAGGTTCTCTCTTTTTTTTTATCGACTTGGACGAAAGGTCCGAGCCAAGCAAGGAGGTTCTTTTTGTTCATCGACTCGGATGAAAGCTCCGAGCCAAGCAAAGGCGTTTTCTTTTTTGTTCATCGACTTAGGCGGGAGGTCCAAGCCAAGGGTCTATTCGTCTGTGGGGCTGGAGTTGTAATATTGAGGTGGTTTATTCATTGACAGGGGGGTTAGTGCCAAAGCAAGGGTATTTTACTCATGGCACCAGACGGAAGGTCCAGGCCACTGGTTCGTTCATCGATGCCGACAGGGAGTCGGAGACCGACGTGGTTTCTTCATCGGCACGGGGTTAGTGCCGAAGCAAAGGTCTTTTTGTTCATGGAACCAGACGAAAGGTCTGGGCCACTGGTTTATTCATCGATGCCGACGAGGAGTCGGGGACCGACGTGATTCGTTCATTGACACGGGGTTGGTGCCAAAGTAAGGGTCTTTTCATTCATGGAACCGGACGAAAGGTCCGGGCCACTGGTTTATTCGTTGATGTCCACAGAGTGTCGGAGACCGACGTGGTTTATTCATCGGCACGGGGTTGGTGCCAAAGCAATGGTCTTTTCGTTCATGGAACCAGACGAAAGGTCTGGGCCACTGGTTTATTCATCGATGCCGACGAGGAGTCGGAGACCGACGTGGTTCGTTTGTCTCTTGGTATTTTCGTTGGTGCAGGGGCTGGTGCCAACGCAAGGAGCAAAGGTTTATTCCCCAACCCTGGACGGAAGGTTCAGGTGGGGTGTTCTTCGTCAGTGCCGACAGGATGTCAGAGGCTGACATGGTCGATTCGTCTATTGAAATATTCTTGGAGATAATAGTGAGTGTTAACGAAGGGAGACCGATTCCTTCCCCCCTTTTTCCTCTTTCTTTTTTTTTCTTCTTTCTTTTTTTTTCTTTTCTTTTTCTTTTCTTTTCTTTTTCTTTTTTTCTTTTTTTTCTTCTTTTTCTTTTTGACATGCTAGATAAATAGTGCCCAATCCATCTGGACAATAGTAATGCAAATATGCCCGGGACAGGGCGGAGAAGAACATTATTCCTCGAATGGGGGAATCGGAGCATGGTACAACCTCAGATGTCTACCATTAAGGGGCGAAAACTGAACCTCCCCCCGATGGTCGACGATTACATACGCTCCGCCCTCGTAGACTTTCTGGATTACATAGGGTCCAAGCCAATTCTCATTCAGCTTGCCCTTGGGGTTGGAAGCCATGACTTCTCTTCTCTTCACCATAACAAGGTCGCCCTTCTTGAATTCGCGTTCCTTGACAAGCTTGTCGAAGGCGCGAGCTATCCGGGCCTGATAGACCTGGATGTTCTGCTGGGCTTGGAGCCTTTTTCCCTCCAAGTTGGAGAGCTCTTCGAGCCTTCGCTCGACATTTGTCTGCTCTTCCCGGACCAACCCGTGTTGGACTGCGACCCGGAGGGAGGGTATTTCCAGCTCGATAGGGACAATTGCCTCTGAGCCATATACCAGGGAAAAGGGTGAACAACCAGTCGGAGTTTTGTACACAGTTCGATATGCCCACAGGGCCTCGTACATTTTCTCTTCCCAGTCTCTCTTGTTAGAACTAACAATTTTGGACAGGAGAGTGCAAAGAGTCTTATTGAAAGCTTCAGCCAAGCCATTGGCCTGTGGGTTGTAGGGGGTCGACATCCTCCAGTCGATCTTGTACTTTTCTGCCAGCCGGTAGACCTTCTGGTTGCGGAAGTGACTTCCATTGTCTGAGATAATTCGGTTCGGAGTGCCAAACCGGAATATGATGTTGCGACGGACAAATCTGGTGACGATCTCCCCGGTCACTTCTTTCAAAGCAATAGCCTCCGCCCAGCGGGAGAAGTAATCAGTTGCGGCCAAGATGTACTTGCACCCAGCTGATGATGCGGGTAGTGGACCCACAACGTCTGTTCCCCATTGGGCAAAGGGCCAGCTGGGCAGTGTTGGATGCAAGGGCACGGGCGGTCTCCTGGGTACCGTCGCGTGCTCCTGGCATTTTTGACAAGACTTGGCATACTTGCAGCAGTCGTCGAACATTGTCGGCCAATAGTAGCCGAGCTTCTTTATTTCAATCTTCATTTTCGGTCCTGCCTGATGTGCACCAGCTGCTCCAGCGTGAACCTCCTTCATGACCTTCCAAGCTTCTTCAGTGGATAAACATCGGAGGAGCACCTTCCGTTTGGCGTCTGCCATAATTCGGAATAGGATCCCGTTCCGGACCTCAGTAAGAGTCCTTTGTTCTGATTAACTTGATCTTCTCTTCCCTTTGCCTGGGCAGTTGCTGATATTTAAACCACTGCAAAAGGGGGTCTCTCCAGTCGGGCGGGCTAATGGCTTCCGCTGTGATGACCTCAAGTTCTTCTTCTCCTGGCCCTTCTATCATGCTAGGCACTTGGCGTTGATTCACCACCCGGATGCTGAGGGATCCATCTGGCGGGACTGCCAATGAACTCGCCAATTTTGCCAGTGCATCAGCTTGTGCATTCTCTCCTCTGGCAACGTGGCCTATCTCAATGAGGTAGAACTGCTGCATGAGCCGTTTCGCCTTAGCATGGTAAGGGAGTAACTCGGGTTTTCGGACGTCAAACTGTCCCTGGACCTGCTTGACGACCAGCAGTGAATCGCCAAACACATGTAATATTTTAATCTCCAT
Organism: Amorphophallus konjac; assembly: GCA_022559845.1. NCBI lineage: Eukaryota > Viridiplantae > Streptophyta > Magnoliopsida > Alismatales > Araceae > Amorphophallus > Amorphophallus konjac. The sequence goes on from CM040120.1 coordinate 218,300,280, forward strand.
CTGTAAAGCGACTTGGAGACCAATGATCAGAGCTTCATATTCTGCCTCATTATTTGTGCAGGGCTTGCTAATGGAGCAGGATGTGTGCAATACTTCTCCCTCAGGGGATTTAAGGACGATGCCGGCCCCGGCCCGTACTTTTGTGTGCCCAGACGGGGTTGTTTCTGTTCTCGAAGCTCCATCAAAGTGCAGCTGCCAGGCGATCAGTTGGGCTTGGTCCACCTCCAGTGTTTCATCTTCAGGCAACTCCGTGGCCAGTGGGGAATCTTCAGGCACAGGGTGTGCTGCAAAGAAATCGGCCATGGCTTGACCCTTAACGGCCTTCTGAGGCACGTAGATGATGTCAAATTCCATTAACAGTACGGCCCACTTGCCGAGACGTCCCTTCAGGACTGGCTGGGAGAGAATGTGCTTGACTGGGTCAGCCTTAGAGATTAAGCTCACTTCATGCGAGAGCATGTAATGCCTCAACTTCTTGACTGCGAAGACCAAGGCGAGACAAACCTTCTCAATCGGGGTGTATTTTGCTTCTGCCCCCATTAGTCTTCGGCTAAGGTAATAAAGAGCTTGCTCCTTCCCCTCATCATTGTTCTGGGCGAGCATTGCCCCCAGTGAACATTCAGTGGCAGCTATATATAGAATAAGTGGCCTCCCCTTGACAGGTGCCCCCAGCACAGGCGGGGTCTTTAAGTAATCCTTCAGCCGATCAAAGGCCTTCTGACATTCATGGTTCCAGTTGAAAGGTGCATTCTTCATCATTAATTTGTGGAATGGTTGACAGCGCCCCGACAAATTGGAGATAAATCTTCGGATGTAGGCTAGCCGACCTTGCAGGGACCTTAACTCTCCCAAATTCTCCGGAGGAGGTAGCTCCTGAATGGCTTTTATTTTAAAGGGGTCGATCTCGATCCCCCTATATCGGACAATGAAGCCGAGAAACTTTCCACTAGAGACGCCGAAGGCACACTTCATTGGGTTCATTTTCAGCTCGTACTGCCGGAGTCTCTCAAAGATGACTCTAAGGTCATTCAGGTGATCCCCCCTTTTCTTTGTCTTGACGACCAGATCATCGATGTAGCATTCGACTTTGCTATATAGCAGTTCGTCGAATATCTTGGTCATCGCCCGCTGGTAAGTGGCGCCAGCGTTCTTGAGGCCGAAGGGCATCCTTTTGTAGTGGAATATCCCTTTAGGTGACCGGAAGGCCGTATGAATTCGGTCATGTTCAGCTATCCATATCTGATTATAGCCGGACGATCCGTCCATGAAAGACAAGGCCTCATGGCCGGTAGTTGCATCAATCATCACTTCAGTGACGGGCACCGGAAAGTCATCTTTTGGGCAAGCTTTATTCAGGTCGCGGAAGTCCACGCAGATCCTGATCTGTCCATTCTTCTTCTTCACCGGCACAATGTTGGCCAACCAAGTAGTGTATTGGTTTTCAGCTACAAAATCGACATCTATGAGCTTGTCGACTTCTTTACAAATCAGTTTTATCAGCTCCGGCCTCATACGCCTGGGGGCTGCTTCACCGGCTCCACCTTCGGATCAATAGCCAGAATATGTTGAGTCACGCCGGGGCTCAGACCGGGCATCTCTTTGTAGTTCCAGGCGAAACAGTCCCGGAATTCTTGCAGCAACTTGACATATTGTCCCCTCTCCTGTGGAGGAAGAAGGGCACTCAGAAAGGTCGGCCTGGGGTCGCTTTCTGTGCCTAGATTAATTTCAATGAGCTCATCCACTGTGGCCTGGCCGCCATCTTCAAATTCTGGAGGCGCTGGTAGCAGGTCAATGAAATCCTTATCTTCACCATCTTCTGCTTCAAGGACACCATAGGTGTTTTCTTGCTCTGCCTCATTGGGTAACGAGGCTTTGCTTGTTTCCCCCTCTATTAGGCTTGCTGTGTGCGGCTCTGGGGGGCTCTCTTGTGTGGAGAAGTAAAGGACTTCTCGGGATCTTCTTTGTAATTGTCATAGATGGCTCTTGCAGGGGCTAAGGTGATTGATTGCCATACTGGGGGCTGTTGCTCTGCTGGTGGCTGGGGTTGCCCATTCTCAGCTGCATCTTCAAAAATCTGGTGCTGAACTGACACCATGTAAACACTTCTTTCATGGCCGCCTGCCACATGGGGGCGTGGCGGAGCGACCACATAATCTCCCATTCTGAGCTCATCTCTCTCAATCAGGTCTTGAGCAATGTCCTTGAAGACGTAGCAGTCTTCGATGGAGTGGCCCAGTATTTGGTGATAGGGGCAGAACGAGGGGTCACCGCTTTTGCGAGCATCTTGCGGCCTCTTTGACCTTGGGAGGGAGACCTTGCCATAGTAGCAGGCCCATTCAAAAATTCCTCGGGTTTTATTCCTTGGGAAAGAGTAGGGTCTTTGCATCTTCTCCCGCAGCGTGGGGCTTCGCTCGACTGATCGCCTGACCAGGGAAGCAGCTACATCCCTAGCCTCCCTTTCAGGTGCCCGGGGGCGTTTGGGATGGTGTTCGGGGACCGGTGCGCGCCGATGCCTTGTCGACAGAGGATGCCTCTAATGAGTACAGTCATTTCGGCCAAGCGAACCTTCAGCATTTCGATCTCTCGACTGTTGCCTGCAGTATAGGGCGAGTAGGGTAGAGTCGCACCGAGTGAGGTTCGGGGCTCGGCCCGCTTCCCCATCCTTTGGGTCAGTGTCAGACGAGGGCGATGGCACCCCGCTGCTGTGGTCATTCGGATTGGTCCCCCGGAGGAGGACGGTGTCTTCCCCTTATTCCTGCAGGGAGGTGGATTCCATAGGAATATTTCTTCATCTTGTTCTTCGTCGGCCAAAGGCATAAGATGCTGACGGCCTTCAACCTGCCATGGGCCTGCAGTGCCTGCGTGGCTACTGCCGCCTAGAGCCGAGACTGATATCACATCAGCTTCATAGGAATCTTCTAGTGAAAAGCCCAATCCTGGATGTCGGGTGATTTGCAACAACCGCCGGTCCAGGTTTGGCGGGTTCCACATTTTCTTGAACATTTCTTTCCGACTGGAGAGCTGGCAGAAGGGGATCCCTTGCTTTCTGGCCATCTTGACCACATGACCGGCTGTGTCAGGAAGTCCCATTATTGGGACGAGTGGGTCGTGCAGCTCATCGGGGAGTCTACAATCATCATCCCCCTTGACCGGGTGCTCCTTGGCCACATAAAAGATGGTAGGCAGACCCTCGGGGTTGGGCACCTCGAAGGTCCTTAACGGTTCAGCCACCTGGCAGTCAGCTTCTACAAGAGGCTTGATGATCCCGGGAGGGACCCTGATGTCTTCCAGCAAGTCTTCAAGGTATGGTGTTCCCGGTGTAGGGTAGATGGGAAGGTAGGTGGCCCGGAATACCCCTTCTGCTTCAGAAACGAATGACACCTGAGGGGGAGCCACATAGCCAGGCGGTGGTGGAGGGAACCAGCTGTCAAGCTCTGCCTTTTTCTTTCCTTTGTCTTGAGTAGCTTGGGAGGCTTGCTTCGGCTTTTCCAGATAAAGATTAGCATCCGACAAGTGACATTCGAACACTTCGAAAGGATGGAGGTCGGCGAAGATTCTCTCCTCTTTCCCGTTGCCGGGGTACTTGATGCATTGGTGCAGAGTGGATGGTACCACCCTATTTGATGTAGCCAAGGTCGGCCGAGCAACGCCTTGTAAGAGGTGTTGGAGTTGATCACATGGAATTGGACCTTGGTGGTGAAGTCACCGGGGGAGAGGTTGAACTCTGCGACCCCCATAGGGACTTCGCACTTCTGGTTGAAACCGGCAATCTTGACGTTCCTGACCTCGACCAGGTGTACGTCAAAGTAATGCTTCTGATACACCCGATAGGGGAGTATGTTCACTGCTGCCCCAGGGTCGATCAAGACTCTATTGATGGAATGCCCATTCAGCTGCCCCTTCATGTAGAGTGGCATGTTGTGACTGTAGGTTGGTAAAATCATGTCCTCTTCAGTGAAGGCCACAGGTACCTCAGGTGACATTTCTGCAAGGCAAGCTTCAACATATGCTAGTGTCTGGAGTGCGGCGATGACAGCTTGCCGTGTTTCTTCATCTAAGGATAGGATTTCCCAGACGATAAACCTGGCTGGGATCTTCTTCAGGTGTTTGACTATTCTGTTGCTAGCTCGGACTTCGAGCAACTTCATTTCTTCGGCTCTACGGCGCCTGCCCCCAGTCTGGGCCTGGGGAGCCGGCTCAACGGGTGCCTCCTCCACTGGGTCGGATGCCGCTTGAGCTTGTGGGGCCTGCTGGGTCACTTCCATCTCTTGCAAGAACTTGACAAGGTTTGGGATGTTGTCGGGCTCTTCCCTTGGCCGAGGAGGGATTGCTACAGACGGAGCCGAGGGGCTGCCTGCCCCTTGGGTCTGCCGGGACTCGCGGGGGCATGACTGTCCTCCCCTCTGAGTTGTAAGAAATTCAATGAATGACGGGCACTCTGGCCACTTGGTTCTCCGGGGTAGAGGCCCGATGGAGGGGGGATCTCCATGCCTTGGACCCTAGGCTCGGGGATATGATACGGTTGTTCTCCCCTAAGCAGGATGTTGTGGTTGGCCTGAGGAGGGCGTCCCCACTTCCTTCCCGACCTGGTGGCATGTTGGGAGGTGGATGCTTCAGCCTGATTCACCTCTGACGGCTCAACAGGCACTTCTTGCTCTTCCTCTCTCAGGGAGAGGGCTGTGTCAAATAATGTTGAGAGGGTGTTGCAAGAAAGGACCACCCCACTCTTCTTCTTGTTTCTAGGTCTTCTCTTCTTCTTTTTCTTTTTCTCTTCAGTGGCTGGCAACTGCTCTTGGGGAAGCTCACCCCATAAGAGAGGCTCTTCTTTCGTCTCGGCTTCCGCTTCTGGAGTGAGTTCGAGTGACTCGAACTCCTCCCAAGGGACATACTCCTTCAACTCCATAGGCTGGATCTCGGGCTGTTCATAATCTTCAAGCCCATCAATAATAGCCTGGAGTCTTTCAACCGCAGGGCTGGTTTCCTTGTGCACCCGCATCGGGATGTGTTTCTTCTTGTTGTGAGTGGGCCGTCTCATAACGAGCCGGGGGGCTGTGTCATGCAAAACAGGTGTCACTGGTGGCGGTGCTGGTCGGGATGTAACTCCCCTTATGCGAACCTCTGGAGTGGGCCGAGGAGCTTGTCTTCTTCTTCTGTTCTTTGTTGGCGCGGCTTGCCAACCTCCTTGATCATGAGCTGGCGCCATGACGAAGGCTTGATAAGTGGCCTGCGTACTGGACTCCGCCCATTCTTCAGGTAGCTGTTGGTATAAAGATACCATGTTGACAGTGGTGCCAAGGGTCGGCATCTCGTGCGGCTGCGGAGGATCCACTCTGAGCTCCCCCATGTCCAGCTCTCCCTTCTTGATCAAGGACTCAATGACATCCTTGAAGATGTAGCAATCCTCAATGGTATGCCCAAGCATCTGATGGTATGGGCAGAAACGAGGATCATCCTTCTTCTTCAAGTCACCAGGCCTCTTTGGATCTGGCAATGTGATCTTGTTGTACCTGGTGGCCCATTCAAATAGGACTCGGGCTTTGTCTCGAGGAAAGGAATACAATTTGTTCCTCATCTTCTCCCGCAGGGAGGGACCTTCCCGCCGTTCAGTGGAGGTGTTGGCCATCTCTTTGGCTTTCTCTTTCTGTTTCTCGAAAGCTTCGAAGTCCAGTGTATGAACTTCTGGCGGTGTTGGCCTCCTCTCGGCCTGCCGGACCCTCTGACTTGATGCAGCTGGAGCAGAAGAGTATCGAGCAAGGAATGCTTCGATCTCTGCCACTATGTTGTTCAGACGGTCGAACGACCTCACCTCAGCACCGATCATCCTCTCAAGGATCTCCTTCTTCAGATTCTGTTTACAGATCTGCACTGCGTCCTCCTGATGCGGGGGACGTTTGCACCTCATGCTGAGGTTCCTCCATCTCTTTATGTAGTCGAGTGCCGACTCCTCATTTCTCTGTCTCGTGGCGTAAAGCTCTGCCACGGTCACCTCCCGCTCAGCTATGTAGAATCTTTCCTTGAATTTCTTCTGCATATCAGGCCAGTCTGCAATGGACCCGGCGAGCAAGCTCGAATACCACTCGAAAGCGAGCCCGGTAAGTGTCGAGCCAAAGAACTTGAGAAGATAAGCTTCATCCGCAGCTAGATCCCCCATAACATTCACATAATAGGCAATGTGCTCCCTGGGAGACCCTTGCCCATTGAATTTCTCAAACTTCGGCGGCTTGGTAATGCCGGCTGGCAGCCTCTTGCAGCATAGTGTGCCGGGTAAGGTACCCGGTATACGTCGAATGGCGTGTGATCACCATCGCTCCTCTCCGCCAGCTTCATATCTATCATTTGTTCAAGCATTAGTCTGCTTACTGTTGCCGGGTCAACCGGGTTTGGATAGAAATGGGCCGGTTGCATCAGCGGTGTTGTTAACACTGTCGCCTGAGGTGCAATAGTGGACCCTTGGAATGGCAGGTTCGGTGGCGGGGCCGGTGTGACATGTTGTGGCTGATGCAGGGGTACGCCTCCAGTGTAGGTAGGTATTGGGGGAGACACCGTCGCCTGTGGAGAAGCTTCCGAGGCCTGCCCGTTGCCCCCAGGGGTCTCTGGTAATGCTTCAGTCTGCCCGGATGTTGAGGGCTGAGCGGCTCTTTCAGTCAGTTGTTTCTTCAACAATTCGATCTCCCGTTGATATTGTTGCATCATGTGCAATACCGTGGGGTCGTTCATGGGAAGGCTAGGGGTGCCCCCCCTTTCTTCGATCGGCACCTCTTCGATGAAGTGGATGGTCCTCCCGCCGTGCCTTCTGTAATAACATTGGCAGCCAAGGATGTTGAAGGTTCCTCATAGTTAGCTCCTCCAGTGTGGACTTGTGTCTTTTCAGCTGCCGCTATCCCTCTTCTGGTAAGAGGTCCTGGCCTTGTGGCAAGCCTGGCTACTTCTTCGGGCTCGGTTGGTAGAGCCCCGTACCGGCCAGATACCCCTGCCATATTGCAGGTATAAACTCTTAGGTCTCTGCCTCTTCTTGTTGTTCTTCTCGATGGCCTACCTGGAAAGACCAATCTGTCAAAGACCGCTCTCCGCGGCTTCACTTCTTCCCTTGCCGGGGACTGATAATGCTCCTCAGAGTAGTTTCTTGACTCGGCAGTGGGCACTGGCCGGGTCTCTTCTTCTTCAAAGGCAGAGGCTACTGCCTCCAGTAATCTCTGGCGACCCAGGGGAGTGCTCCCCGGGCCCCGCAAATAGTTCTTCATGGCTTGCTCCACTCCTTCCCAGTCCTGGTCAGGAGGAGAAGCTGATGATGTCGCCCTGTTGGCAGCAACGGGCATGTGGGTTGCAGGCTCCACACGGGCAGCCTGATAGTGGCATCAGTAGTGTCGACGGTGGATGTTATCCGGTGGGGCCGGTGTAGTTAATGTCGTCTGGTAGACGGGGGCCGATGTCTTGACCCGATCACCTTGTTGTGCCCTTGTCGGGCGGAAGGTGCTAGGCCTCGCCTGGGCTGGTGAGGTGAACCGGCCCCCCTTGGGAACCCAAACTTGCTTAGCTTTGGTGAGCCTGAAGGCTGACTGATGTTGCGGCGCTGGGGCCTGAATGGCGGGCGTCATCCTGCCCTTCATCTTCTCCAGTGCCTGAAAAGAGTTGTGCACTGGTACGGCAGGTACAATGCGATCCGGGATCACCTCGGAACGCTGTCCGTTAAGATGCACCCGGAGAGTCCCGATGACAGCCGACTTGCCGGTGCTGGAGAACCGGCCTCGGTATGATGTTGTGGCATGGCTCCTTCGGAGCCTCCTTTGGTGAGAGGTCGACCCTGGGTGAGAAGGGCCGGCAGTTTGGTGCACGTGGTTCACGTTGCAGCTCAGCGTCCCAGTCGGGACGGTCTTGGAAGTCTCGGCCATCGATCGGCCGACAGTAGCTTTGGCGGCCCCCTGGATGGGAGCGTTGCTTTCAGTCCTGTTAGACGCTTCCACGTCTAGCATGTTCGTGAAGGCTACCCCAAGGAAGTTGGGGAAGCCTACTGCGGGAGGGAAGCTCCCGAAGCTGAGGGGGACGGCCAAGTAGCCGTTTCGAACATGGCTCTCGACGGCCTGTTGGCCGAACGTGGCGGCCATCATGGTGTTCGGGAATGCGACCTGCATTTGCCAATCAAACAATTAGTATTACAAGAAAGGGGCCGTAGGGCCCTTAGTCCCGGCAAAGAGATGAAGGGTAATTTCGGTCCCACTGGGCGTGCCAGACTTGTGGACGCACTAAAATTCGGAGGGGGGATCCGTTCGTTTGTTGGTCGGGGTTAATTCTTCTATTTAGTGCGAGGGCGTGCCAGTCACAAAGTGACGATTTATTCGGGCTTCGTGGAAACCCATGGTGCGCTCGATCTGACTAATCAGACAATTGTGTGGTTCGTGTCGGGACCGAAACCCGCCATGCCGTAAAGGCCACGGCGTTATTTACATCCCCCATACGGGGGAACACCCTTGATTGATTGCCGGGAATAAGGGCCCTACGGCCTAAAGAGAATACTAATAATGCAGGAGGATAGTGAAAGATGAACTATGCTAGAAACCCGTCTTGGGACGTGAATGTTCAGACTATGTCGGCCACTCATGGGCCACTTCATGTTCGGACGAAGCTCCGTGCTTGTAGTATAAACGACGGTGACAAAACCGCGTGAATGTCTGCCACGAACAAGGCAAGTTTAATGAGAATACGGGATTGGATCCCGGTAGAAACGGGTCAAATTGATAGACTGTTGGCCGGAGATGATTTCGAACTGTGGCCATGTCGGGAATTCCGTAAACCACGTCCGATATCATAAGGCGTCGTCGGTTTTCTCTTTACACCCAGTCCGAGGGAGTGGATTATTAAGTGCATAGCCCGAGCTTACTAACGTGCGCCCTCACACGCGGATCGACCTGTGCGGTCAAGTCGCGGGGGTCAAGGGGGCAGCGCCCCTTGCGGGGGTTTCCGGGGGCAGCGCCCCCGGAACAAAAATTCAATTAAGGTGCGGGTGATGGAGCTCCTTTCATTCGTTCTTTTATTAATGGCATTGATCTCTTGTATTTCCCTTTGAACCTTTCTATTCTTTTTCACTAGCCATTTATCCCTTTTTGTTAAGGAAGCACGCCGGATATGGGAAGGAAGAATATGGCGCCGGTTTAGGGTCTTGACAGGAGGAAATGGGGCGCCGTTTTAAGGTGAATAGGGGAGAAATGGGGCGCGCCGTTTTAAGGTTCAATAGGGGAGAAATGGGGTTGTTGGTATTAGAGGGGGGCGCACCGGTTCGACCACGCCGTATTAACCAATTGCAAGGAGAGGGGCGCGCCGGTTAAGGGGCGCCGGGTTAAGAATGTTGAAAGGGGGGGGGCGCCGGTTATATGAATATGAAGGAAGAGAGGAGGGGCACGCCGGTTAGATGGACAATAGGGGGCGCGCCGGTTTAACATGATGCAAGGGAAGAGGGAGCGCACCGTTTTATCCTTTGGAGAAGAGATAGGGGGATTTTGTGAGGAGTGTTGAAGCGGCGCGGTGGAACAATGGCCACGCCGTTTTAACCCGCGCCGGGATAGCCATATGGGGTTGTTTCAGAGCTCTGCTACTGCATTTCCTCTTCCTTTCACCCGTGGATTGATTCAAGGGTTGATTTGCCCGTTCTGTTGATAAATCAAGCTGGTAATGAGGAGGTTTTAAGAGTTTTAACCATTTTAATCGTTTATTATGATGAAACAGTATGAACGTCTAAGAGTTTTATTCAAGCAGTTTGCTCACAGAGGCCTCACTTCGTTCTTCATTAGTTCAACTCGTTCACCTGTTGTTGAGCGTTCTTAGCCCTGGCGAAAATCGGGCAGCACCTCCCCTAGACCGGGGCTTGCCAGAGAGAAGCAAAAGTCACCACGCGGATTACTCCCGGGTAAACTCTCAAAAATGCGGAGCGGCCTCACGGCAGTCCGTTAGTCCGAGTATGAGGATGGAACGCTCGAGGGCCAGCCTACGAGAGCGACCATGACTCATGGACGACGATATTCGGGGCGAGACAGAATCTATGCCACAGTAGGGCAATGAATGTTCATCCGACAGTGGGTACCTTTCTGGGTCATGCCATGGAAAGGTAGCCCTCAAGGGCCAGGGATGACCGGAGAATGAGAAGACGGAGCAGAGAATGGAACAGAGAACACAAGAGTTGCAAAACAGACTTTTCTTCTTTTATTCACCCACACAACGGGGAAGGAAACTTGATACAGATAAAATAGAAGAGAAGGCGTTACAAAACAAAAAGGGGAAATACATTCGATGGAGAGAAAGAGAGATGCATTAGACGGAGGAGGGAGAGGGAAGCATTGGCTTCTCCCCCTCCAACTCACCTCTCACTCTCGCCCCCTACCTCTTTCTCTTTTCTTCAGCCCAGAACCGTGGAGCTCTCGGATGCCAGTAACTCCTTCTCCTCCCTTCTCTCTTCTCTTCCTGCACACTGCCGAGACCCTCTTTTCTTTTCTCTCTTCTTCTGTTTCCTTCTTCTCTTGATCCTCTTCCCTTCTTTTGCTTCACAATGCTGCCCTATATATATCAGCCAGCCTGGGAGCGTCCCTGCCAATTCCACCTCGTCCGCAACGAAGTCAGGAGTTGACTCGTTGTGCTGGACGCCGTTGATTCGTCCCGTACGCTGCTGCTCGTCCGAGGACGGGATGTTCGTAGGTTTGCTGGGGGTTGCTTCGCCATTGAGCTTATATGCTGTCGAACGGAGGTTGAGACAGAACCAGGGGCATTGAATGTTCTGTACATCTCATTTATGCAGAACAGAGTATCGGTCGGCAGACGGGACAGGATGAGGTTAAACTCATTTCATTCGACGCGCCGTTTTAAGAACAGGATATGGTGATAGCTTGTCCAAAAGTAGCGCGCCGTAGAAATGCTTCAGAGAACAGGATGAGGGGTTAAAACGGCGCGGGGGAATAGTGACCACGCCGGTTTAAACTCAAGTGTAATTGGCATGCCGTATTATGCCTTTTGGCCTTCAAACTGGCCATGCCGTAATAGCATACAAAGGGTGGCGCCGTTTTAACGGTTAAACAAGGGGAGAGGGCGCGCCGAAATTGGGCCATTCAAGGGAGAGGGGCGCGCCGGAATTGGGCCATTCAAGGGAGAGGGGCGTGCCGGTTTGGCCATGCCGTTTTAGCAAGGGGGCGCGCCGTTTTAAGGCGTGCCGCTTTAAGGCCCTCCCGCGCCGTTTTAAGCACCGAACAGATTCTTTCCGAAGTCGAGGCCGTTTATATGAATGTTGGCATTCCCATAATGTTCCGGTTGCGTTGCATGGCTTCCACAACTTTCTGTTCGCAGCCTCCGAGACTCGGTCCCAGACTTTGTGTGACTTTCGGTGCAAGTTGAGACTATGTCGGAGTTCTCGACTCTTCTTCGATTCAACTCTCGGCACGACCGACTGTAGAGTTGTGGCCATATCTTCCCCCCGGGGGGGGCTTCCTTATCGACTAGCGGACCACCAGGCGAGTCCTCATCTTGATCGGGTGAGGCGTGAGGTTTCTCTGGTGGTCATGTATTCGACTCGCGCTCGAATGTGTAGACGCGAATGCCGCCATGATCATCATCGTCATTTTTTGGCGTCCACAAATGCCCCCCACTCACGGGCGGCGCAAGCGAGGGATGAGTGCGTGGGGCCCACGAGTGTAGAGTTCTTCAACATGACGTCTATTCTTCTGAGCTACTGGGACGCTGGTCCGGTGTAAATTCACGGGAAAGCGCTCACTCCTTCAGTGAAGGGATGAGGGGATCGCTTCACCGCATATGCATGCAGACTGAGATGTCAGAGCGGGGGTTTAGTCATCGGCATGGGGTGAATACCGAAGCGAGAATAAAGGGTCTATGTGTCATCTCAAGCAAACGGCCCAAAACAACTTAGACGAGGCCAACCCCAAAGAGGGAGTTGTTGACTCGTGCTGGGCTTAGGAAAGTTGTTCATTCACCGACTCGGACGGAGGGTCCGAGCTGAGTAGTGGGATGCACTTTCGTTTATGGACTAGGATGGATGGTCCGAGCCAGGCAATGAGGGGTTTCTTTATGTTCATGGACTGGGACGGAAGGTCCGGGCCAAGCAAGCGGTTCCCTTTTTTTTTGTTCATCGACTTGGACGAAAGGTCCGAGCCAAGCAAGGAGGTTCTCTTTTTTTTGTTCATTGACTTGGACGGAAGGTCCGAGCCAAGCAAAGAGGTTCTTTTTGTTCATCGACTTGGACGAAAGGCCCGAGCCAAGCAAGGGGGTTCTTTTTTTTTGTTCATCGACTTGGACGGAAGGTCCGAGCCAAGCAAGAAGGTTCTCTCTTTTTTTTTATCGACTTGGACAAAAGGTCCGAGCCAAGCAAGGAGGTTCTTTTTGTTCATCGACTCGGATGAAAGCTCCGAGCCAAGCAAAGGCGTTTTCTTTTTTGTTCATCGACTTAGGCGGCAGGTCCAAGCCAAGGGTCTATTCGTCTGTGGGGCTGGAGTTGTAATATTGAGGTGGTTTATTCATTGACGGGGGGGTTAGTGCCAAAGCAAGGGTATTTTATTCATGGCACCAGACGGAAGGTCCAGGCCACTGGTTCGTTCATCGATGCCGACAGGGAGTCGGAGACCGACGTGGTTTGTTCATCGGCACGGGGTTAGTGCCGAAGTAAAGGTCTTTTTGTTCATGGAACCAGACGAAAGGTCTGGGCCACTGGTTTATTCATCGATGCCGACGAGGAGTCGGGGACCGACGTGATTCGTTCATTGACACGGGGTTGGTGCCAAAGCAAGGGTCTTTTCATTCATGGAACCGGACGAAAGGTCCGGGCCACTGGTTTATTCGTTGATGTCGACAGAGTGTCGGAGACCGACGTGGTTTATTCATCGGCACGGGGTTGGTGCCAAAGCAAGGGTCTTTTCATTCATGGAACCAGACGAAAGGTCTGGGCCACTGGTTTATTCATCGATGCCGACGAGGAGTCGGAGACCGACGTGGTTCGTTTGTCTCTTGGTATTTTCGTTGGTGCGGGGGCTGGTGCCAACGCAAGGAGCAAAGGTTTATTCCCCAACCCTGGACGGAAGGTTCAGGTGGGGTGTTCTTCGTCAGTGCCGACAGGATGTCAGAGGCTGACATGGTCGATTCGTCTATTGAAATATTCTTGGAGATAATAGTGAGTGTTAACGAAGGGAGACCGATTCCTTCCCCCCTTTTTCCTCTTTCTTTTTTTTTCTTCTTTCTTTTTTTTTTCTTTTCTTTTTTTTTTCTTTTCTTTTTTTTTATTTTTTTTCTTTTTTTCTTCTTTTTCTTTTTGACATGCTAGATAAATAGTGCCCAATCCATCTGGACAATAGTAATGCAAATTTGCCCGGGACAGGGCGGAGAAGAACATTATTCCTCGAATGGGGGAATCGGAGCATGGTACAACCTCAGATGTCTACCATTAAGGGGCGAAAACTGAACCTCCCCCCGATGGTCGACGATTACATACGCTCCGCCCTCGTAGACTTTCTGGATTACATAGGGTCCAAGCCAATTCTCATTCAGCTTGCCCTTGGGGTTGGAAGCCATGACTTCTCTTCTCTTCACCATAACAAGGTCGCCCTTCTTGAATTCGCGTTCCTTGACAAGCTTGTCGAAGGCGCGAGCTATCCGGGCCTGATAGACCTGGATGTTCTGCTGGGCTTGGAGCCTTTTTCCCTCCAAGTTGGAGAGCTCTTCGAGCCTTCGCTCGACATTTGTCTGCTCTTCCCGGACCAACCCGTGTTGGACTGCGACCCGGAGGGAGGGTATTTCCAGCTCGATAGGGACAATTGCCTCTGAGCCATATACCAGGGAAAAGGGTGAACAACCCGTCGGAGTTTTGTACACAGTTCGATATGCCCACAGGGCCTCGTACATTTTCTCTTCCCAGTCTCTCTTGTTAGAACTAACAATTTTGGACAGGAGAGTGCAAAGAGTCTTATTGAAAGCTTCAGCCAAGCCATTGGCCTGTGGGTTGTAGGGGGTCGACATCCTCCAGTCGATCTTGTATTTTTCTGCCAGCCGGTAGACCTTCTGGTTGCGGAAGTGACTTCCATTGTCTGAGATAATTCGGTTCGGAGTGTCAAACCGGAATATGATGTTGCGACGGACAAATCTGGTGACGATCTCCCCGGTCACTTCTTTCAAAGCAATAGCCTCCGCCCAGCGGGAGAAGTAATCAGTTGCGGCTAGGATGTACTTGCACCCAACTGATGATGTGGGTAGTGGACCCACAAAGTCTGTTCCCCATTGGGCAAAGGGCCAGCTGGGCAGTGTTGGATGCAAGGGCACGGGCGGTCTCTTGGATACCGTCGCGTGCTCCTGGCATTTTTGACAAGACTTGGCATACTTACAGCAGTTGTCGAACATTGTCGGCCAATAGTACCCGAGCTTCTTTATTTCAATCTTCATTTTCAGTCCTGCCTGATGTGCACCAGCTGCTCCAGCGTGAACCTCCTTCATGACCTTCCAAGCTTCTTCAGTGGATAACATCGGAGGAGCACCTTCCGTTTGGCGTCTGCCATAATTCGGAATAGGATCCGTTCCGGACCTCATAAGAGTCCTTTGTTCTGATTAACTTGATCTTCTCTTCCCTTTGCCTGGGCAGTTGCTGATATTTAAACCACTGCAAAAGGGGGTCTCTCCAGTCGGGCGGGCTAATGGCTTCCGCTGTGATGACCTCAAGTTCTTCTTCTCCTGGCCCTTCAATCATGCTAGGCACTTGGCGTTGATTCACCACCCGGATGCTGAGGGATCCATCTGGCGGGACTGCCAATGAACTTGCCAATTTTGCCAGTGCATCAGCTTGTGCATTCTCTCCTCTGGCAACGTGGCCTATCTCAATGAGGTAGAACTGCTGCATGAGCCGTTTCGCCTTAGCATGGTAAGGGAGTAACTCGGGTTTTCGGACGTCAAACTGTCCCTGGACCTACTTGACGACCAGCAGTGAATCGCCAAACACATGTAATATTTTAATCTCCATTTGTAAAGCGACTTGGAGACCAATGATCAGAGCTTCATATTCTGCCTCATTATTTGTGCAGGGCTTGTTAATGGAGCAGGATGTGTGCAATACTTCTCCCTCAGGGGATTTAAGGACGATGTCGGCCCCGGCCCGTACTTTTGTGTGCCCAGACAGGGTTGTTTCTATTCTCGAAGCTCCATCAAAGTGCAGCTGCCAGGCGATCAGCTGGGCTTGGTCCACCTCTAGTGTTTCATCTTCAGGCAACTCCGTGGCCAGTGGGGAATCTTCAGGCACAGGGTGTGCTGCAAAGAAATCGGCCATGGCTTGACCCTTAACGGCCTTCTGAGGCACGTAGATGATGTCAAATTGCATTAACAGTACGGCCCACTTGCCGAGACGTCCCTTCAGAACTTGCTGGGAGATAATATGCTTGACTGGGTCGGCCTTAGAAATCATGCTCACTTCATGCGAGAGCATGTAATGCCTCAGCTTCTTGACTGCGAAGACCAAGGCGAGACAAACCTTCTCAAACGGGCTGTATTTAGCTTCTGCCCCCATTAGTCATCGGCTAAGGTAATAAAGAGCTTGCTCCTTCCCCTCATCATTGTTCTGGGCGAGCATTGCCCCCAGTGAACATTCGGTGGCAGCTATATATAGAATAAGCGGCCTCCCCTTGACAGGTGCCCCCAGCACAGGCGGGGTCTTTAAGTAATCCTTCAGCCGATCAAAGGCCTTCTGACATTCCGGGTTCCAGTTGAAAGGTTCATTCTTCATCATTAATTTGTGGAATGGTTGACAGCGCCCCGACAAATTGGAGATAAATCTTCGGATGTAGGCTAGCCGGCCTTGCAGGGACCTTAACTCTCCCAAATTCTTCGGAGGAGGTAGCTCCTGAATGGCTTTTATTTTAAAGGGGTCGATCTCGATCCCCCTATATCAGACAATGAAGCCCAGAAACTTTCCACTAGAGACGCCGAAGGCACACTTCATTGGGTTCATTTTCAGCTCGTACTGCCGGAGTCTCTCAAAGATGACTCTAAGGTCATTCAGGTGATCCCCCCTATTCTTTGTCTTGACGACCAGATCATCGATGTAGCATTCGACTTTGCTATATAGCAGTTCGTCGAATATCTTGGTCATCGCCCGCTGGTAAGTGGCACCAGCGTTCTTGAGGCCGAAGGGCATCCTTTTGTAGTGGAATATCCCTTTAGGTGACCGGAAGGCCGTATGAATTTGGTCATATTCAGCTATCCATATCTGATTATAGCCGGACGATCCGTCCATGAAAGATAAGGCCTCATGGCCGGTAGTTGCATCAATCATCACTTCAGTGACGGGCACCGGAAAGTCATCTTTTGGGCAAGCTTTATTCAGGTCGCGGAAGTCCACGCAGATCCTGATCTGTCCATTCTTCTTCTTCACCAGCACAATGTTGGCCAACCAAGTAGTGTATTGGTTTTCAGCTACAAAATCGACATCTATGAGCTTGTCGACTTCTTTACAAATCAGTTTTATCAACTCCGGCCTCATACGCCTGGGGGGCTGCTTCACCGGCTCCACCTTCGGATCAATAGCCAGAATATGTTGAGTTATGCTGGGGCTCAGACCGGGCATCTCTTTGTAGTTCCAGGCGAAACAATCCCAGAATTCTTGCAGCAACTTGACATATTGTCCCCTCTCCTGTGGAGGAAGAAGGGCACTCAGAAAGGTCGGCCTGGGGTCGCTTTCTGTGCCTAGATTAATTTCAATGAGCTCATCCACTGTGGCCTGGCCGCCATCTACAAATTCTGGAGGCGCTGGTAGCAGGTCAATGAAATCCTTATCTTCACCATCTTCTGCTTCAAGGACACCATAGGTGTTTTCTTGCTCTGCCTCATTGGGTAACGAGGCTTTGCTTGTTTCCCCCTCTATTAGGCTTGCTGTGTGCGGCTCTGGGGGGCTCTCTTGTGTGGAGAAGTAAAGGACTTCCTCGGGATCTTCTTTGTAATTGTCATAGATAGCTCTTGCAGGGGCTAAGGTGATTGATTGCCATACTGGGGGCTGCTGCTCTACTGGTGGCTGGGGTTGCCCATTCTCAGCTGCATCTTCAAAAATCTGGTGCTGAACTGACACCATGTAAACACTTCTTTCATGGCCGCCTGCCACATGGGGGCGTGGCGGAGCGACCACATAATCTCCCATTCTGAGCTCATCTCTCTCAATCAGGTCTTGAGCAATGTCCTTGAAGACGTAGCAGTCTTCGATGGAGTGGCCTAGTATTTGGTGATAGGGGTAGAACGAGGGGTCACCGCTTTTGCGAGCATCTTGCGGCCTCTTTGACCTTGGGAGGGAGACCTTGCCATAGTAGCAGGCCCATTCAAAAATTCCTCGGGTTTTATTCCTTGGGAAAGAGTAGGGTCTTTGCATCTTCTCCCGCAGCGTGGGGCTTCGCTCGACTGATCGCCTGACCAGGGAAGCAGCTACATCCCTAGCCTCCCCTTTCAGGTGCCCGGGGGCGTTTGGGATGGTGTTCGAGGACCGGTGCACACCGATGCCTTGTCGACAGAGGATGCCTCTAATGAGTACAGTCATTTCGGCCAAGCGAACCTTCAGCATTTCGATCTCTCGATGTTGCCTACAGTATAGGGCGAGTAGGGTAGAGTCGCACCGAGTGAGGTTCGGGGCTCGGCCCGCTTCCCCATCCTTTGGGTCAGTGTCAGACGAGGGAGATGGCACCCCACTGCTGTGGTCATTCAGAATTGGTCCCCCGGAGGAGGACGGTGTCTTCCCCTTATTCCTGCAGGGAGGTGGATTCCATAGGAATATTTCTTCATCTTGTTCTTCGTCGGCCAAAGGCATAAGATGCTGACGGCCTTCAACCTGCCATGGGCCTACAGTGCCTACGTGGCTACTGCCGCCTAGAGCCGAGACTGATATCACATCAGCTTCATAGGAATCTTCTAGTGAAAAGCCCAATCCTGGATGTCGGGTGATTTGCAACAACCGCCGGTCCTGGTTTGGCGGGTTCCACATTTTCTTGAACATTTATTTCCGACTGGAGAGCTGGCAGAAGGGGATCCCTTGCTTTCTGGCCATCTTGGCCACATGACCGGCTGTGTCAGGAAGTCCCATTATTGGGACGAGTGGGTCGTGCAGCTCATCGGGGAGTCTACAATCATCATCCCCCTTGACCGGGTGCTCCTTGGCCACATAAAAGATGGTAGGCAGACCCTCGGGGTTGGGCACCTCGAAGGTCCTTAACGGTTCAGCCACCTGGCAGTCAGCTTCTACAAGAGGCTTGATGATCCCGGGAGGGACCCTGATGTCTTCCAGCAAGTCTTCAAGGTATGGTGTTCCCGGTGTAGGGTAGATGGGAAGGTAGGTGGCCCGGAATACCCCTTCTGCTTCAGAAACGAATGACACCTGAGGGGGAGCCACATAGCCAGGCGGTGGTGGAGGGAACCAGCTGTCAAGCTCTGCCTTTTTCTTTCCTTTGTCTTGAGTAGCTTGGGAGGCTTGCTTCGGCTTTTCCAGATAAAGATTAGCATCCGACAAGTGACATTCGAACACTTCGAAAGGATGGAGGTCGGCGAAGATTCTCTCCTCTTTCCTGTTGCCGGGGTACTTGATGCATTGGTGCAGAGTGGATGGTACCACCCTATTCTGATGTAGCCAAGGTCGGCCGAGCAACGCCTTGTAAGAGGTGTTGGAGTTGATCACATGGAATTGGACCTTGGTGGTGAAGTCACCGAGGGAGAGGTTGAACTCTGCGACCCCCATAGGGACTTCGCACTTCTGGTTGAAACCGGCAATCTTGACGTTCCTGACCTCGACCAGGTGTACGTCAAAGTAATGCTTCTGATACACCCGATAGGGGAGTATGTTCACTGCTGCCCCAGGGTCGATCAAGACTCTATTGATGGGATGCCCATTCAGCTGCCCCTTCATGTAGAGTGGCATGTTGTGACTGTAGGTTGGTAAAAGCATGTCCTCTTCAGTGAAGGCCACAGGTACCTCAGGTGACATTTCTGCAAGGCAGGCTTCAACATATGCTGGTGTCTGGAGTGCGGCGATGACAGCTTGCCGTGTTTCTTCATCTAAGGATAGGATTTCCCAGACGGTAAACCTGGCTGGGATCTTCTTCAGGTGTTTGACTATTCTGTTGCTAGCTCGGACTTCGAGCAACTTCATTTCTTCGGCTCTACGGCGCCTGCCCCCAGTCTGGGCCTGGGGAGCCGGCTCAACGGGTGCCTCCTCCACTGGGTCGGATGCCGCTTGAGCTTGTGGGGCCTGCTGGGTCACTTCCATCTCTTGCAAGAACTCGACAAGGTTTGGGATGTTGTCGGGCTCTTCCCTTGGCCGAGGAGGGATTGCTACAGACGGAGCCGAGGGGCTGCCTGCCCCTTGGGTCTGCCGGGACTCGCGGGGGCATGACTGTCCTCCCCTCTGAGTTGTAACAAATTCCATGAATGACGGGGCACTCTGGCCACTTGGTTCTCCGGGGTAGAGGCCCGATGGAGGGGGGATCTCCATGCCTTGGACCCTAGGCTCGGGGATATGATACGGTTGTTCTCCCCTAAGCAGGATGTTGTGGTTGGCCTGAGGAGGGTGTCCACACTTCCTTCCCGACCTGGTGGCATGTTGGGAGGTGGATGCTTCAGCCTGATTCACCTCTGACGGCTCAACAGGCACTTCTTGCTCTTCCTCTCTCAGGGAGAGGGCTGTGTCAAATAATGTTGAGAGGGTGTTGCAAGAAAGGACCACCCCACTCTTCTTCTTGTTTCTAGGTCTTCTCTTCTTCTTTTTCTTTTTCTCTTCAGTGGCTGGCAACTGCTCTTGGGGAAGCTCACCCCATAAGAGAGGCTCTTCTTTCATCTCGGCTTCCGCTTCTGGAGTGAGTTCGAGTGACTCGAACTCCTCCCAAGAGACATACTCCTTCAACTCCATAGGCTGGATCTCGGGCTGTTCATAATCTTCAAGCCCATCAATAATAGCCTGGAGTCTTTCAACCGCAGGGCGGGTTTCCTTGTGCACCCGCATCGGGATGTGTTTCTTCTTGTTGTGAGTGGGCTGTCTCATAACGAGCCGGGGGGCTGTGTCATGCAAAACAGGTGTCACTGGTGGCGGTGCTGGTCGGGATGTAACTCCCCTTATGCGAACCTCTGGAGTGGGCCGAGGAGCTTGTCTTCTTCTTTTGTTCTTTGTTGGCGCGGCTTGCCAACCTCCTTGATCATGAGCTGGCGCCATGACGAAGGCTTGATAAGTGGCCTGCGTACTGGACTCCGCCCATTCTTCAGGTAGCTGTTGGTATAAAGATACCATGTTGACAGTGGAGCCAAGGGTCGGCATCTCGTGCGGCTGCGGAGGATCCACTCTGAGCTCCCCCATGTCCAGCTCTCCCTTCTTGATCAAGGACTCAATGACATCCTTGAAGATGTAGCAATCCTCAATGGTATGCCCAAGCATCTGATGGTATGGGCAGAAACGAGGATCATCCTTCTTCTTCAAGTCACCAGGCCTCTTTGGATCTGGCAATGTGATCTTGTTGTACCTAGTGGCCCATTCAAATAGGACTCGGGCTTTGTCTCGAGGAAAGGAATACAATTTATTCCTCATCTTCTCCCGCAGGGAGGGACCTTCCCGCCGTTCAGTGGAGGTGTTGGCCATCTCATTGGCTTTCTCTTTCTGTTTCTCGAAAGCTTCGAAGTCCAGTGTATGAACTTCTGGCGGTGTTGGCCTCCTCTCGGCCTGCCGGACCCTCTAACTTGATGCAGCTGGAGCAGAAGAGTATCGAGCAAGGAATGCTTCGATCTCTGCCACTATGTTGTTCAGACGGTCGAACGACCTCACCTCAGCACCGATCATCCTCTCAAGGATCTCCTTCTTCAGATTCTGTTTACAGATCTGCACTGCGTCCTCCTGATGCGGGGGACGTTTACACCTCATGCTGAGGTTCCTCCATCTCTTTATGTAGTCGAGTGCCGACTCCTCATTTCTCTGTCTCGTGGCGTAAAGCTCTGCCACGGTCACCTCCCGCTCAGCTATGTAGAATCTTTCCTTGAATTTCTTCTGCATATCAGGCCAGTCTGCAATGGACCCGGCGAGCAAGCTCGAATACCACTCGAAAGCGAGCCCGGTAAGTGTCGAGCCAAAGAACTTGAGAAGATAAGCTTCATCCGCAGCTAGATCCCCCATAACATTCACATAATAGGCAATGTGCTCCCTGGGAGACCCTTGCCCATTGAATTTCTCAAACTTCGGCGGCTTGGTAATGCCGGCTGGCAGCCTCTTTGCAGCATAGTGTGCCAGGTAAGGTACCCGGTATACGTCGAATGGCGTGTGATCACCATCGCTCCTCTCCGCCAGCTTCATATCTATCATTTGTTCAAGCATTAGTCTGCTCACTATTGCCGAGTCAACCGGGTTTGGATAGAAATGGGCCGGTTGCATCAGCGGTGTTGTTAACACTGTCGCCTGAGGTGCAATAGTGGACCCTTGGAATGGCAGGTTCGGTGGCGGGGCCGGCGTGACATGTTGTGGCTGATGCAGGGGTACGCCTCCAGTGTAGGTAGGTATTGGGGGAGACACCGTCGCCTGTGGAGAAGCTTCCGAGGCCTGCCCGTTGCCCCCAGGGGTCTCTGGTAATGCTTCAGTCTGCCCGGATGTTGAGGGCTGAGCGGCTCTTTCAGTCAGTTGTTTCTTCAACAATTCGATCTCCCGTTGATATTGTTGCATCATGTGCAATACCGCGGGGTCGTTCATGGGAAGGCTAGGGGTGCCCCCCCTTTCTTCGATCGGCACCTCTTCGGATGAAGTGGATGGTCCTCCCGCCGTGCCTTCTGTAATAACATTGGCAGCCAAGGATGTTGAAGGTTCCTCATAGTTAGCTCCTCTAGTGTGGACTTGTGTCTTTTCAGCTGCCGCTATCCCTCTTCTGGTAAGAGGTCCTGGCCTTGTGGCAAGCCTGGCTACTTCTTCGGGCTCGGTTGGTAGAGCCCCGTACCGGCCAGATACCCCTGCCATATTGCAGGTATAAACTCTTAGGTTTCTGCCTCTTCTTGTTGTTCTTCTCGATGGCCTCCCTGGAAAGACCAATCTGTCAAAGACTGCTCTCCGCGGCTTCACTTCTTCCCTTACCGGGGACTGATAATGCTCCTCAAAGTAGTTTCTTGACTCGGCAGTGGGCACTGGCCGGGTCTCTTCTTCTTCAAAGGCAGAGGCTACTGCCTCCAGTAATCTCCGGCGACCCAGGGGAGTGCTCCCCGGGCCCCGCAAGTAGTTCTTCATGGCTTGCTCCACTCCTTCCCCGTCCTGGTCAGGAGGAGAAGCTGATGATGTCGCCCTGTTGGCAGCAACGGGCATGTGGGTTGCAGGCTCCACACGGACAGCCTGATAGTGGCGTCGGTAGTGTCGACGGTGGATGTTATCTGGTGGGGCCGGCGTAGTTAATGTCGTCTGGTAGACGGGGGCCGATGTCTTGACCCGATCTCCTTGTTGTGCCCTTGTCGGGCGGATGGTGCTGGGCCTCTCCTGGGCGGGTGAGGTGAACTGCCCCCCCTTGGGAACCCAAACTTGCTTAGCTTTGGTGAGCCTGGAGGCTGACTGATGTTGCGGCGCTGGGGCCTGAATGGCGGGCGTCATCCTGCCCTTCATCTTCTCCAGTGCCTGAAAAGAGTTGTGCACTGGTACGGCAGGTACAATGCGATCCGGGATCACCTCGGAACGCTGTCCGTTAAGATGCACCCGGAGAGTCCCGATGACAGCCGACTTGCCGGTGCTGGAGAACCGGCCTCGGTATGATGTTGTGGCATGGCTCCTTCGGAGCCTCCTTTGGTGAGAGGCCGACCCTGGGTGAGAAGGGCCGGCAGTTTGGTGCACGTGGTGCACGTTGCAGCTCAGCGTCCCAGTCGGGACGGTCTTGGAAGTCTCGGCCATCGATCGGCCGATAGCAGCTTTGGCGGCCCCCTGGATGGGAGCATTGCTTTCAGTCCTGTCAGACGCTTCCACGTCCAGCAGGTTCGTGAAGGCTACCCCAAGGAAGTTGGGGAAGCCTACCGCGGGAGGGAAGCTCCCGAAGCTGAGGGGGACGGCCAAGTAGCCGTTTCGAACATGGCTCTCGACGGCCTGTTGGCCGAACGTGGTGGCCATCATGGTGTTCGGAATGCGACCTGCATTTGCCAATCAAACAATTTGTATTACAAGAAAGGGGCCGTAGGGCCCTTAGTCCCGGCAAAGAGATGAAGGGTAATTTCGGTCCCACCGGGCGTGCCAGACTTGTGGACGCACTAAAATTCGGAGGGGGGATCCGTTCGTTTGTTGGTCGGGGTTAATTCTTCTATTTAGTGCGAGGGCGTGCCAGTCACAAAGTGATGATTTATTCGGGCTTCGTGGAAACCCATGGTGCGCTCGATCTGACTAATCAGACAATTGTGTGGTTCATGTCGGGACCGAAACCCGCCGTTTAGGGTCTTGACAGGAGGAAATGGGGCGCCGTTTTAAGGTGAATAGGGGAGAAATGGGGCGCGCCGTTTTAAGGTTCAATAGGGGAGAAATGGGGTTGTTGGTATTAGAGGGGGGCGCGCCGGTTCGACCACACCGTATTAACCAATTGCAAGGAGAGGGGCGCGCCGGTTAAGGGGCGCCGGGTTAAGAATGTTGAAAGGGGGGGGGCGCCGGTTATATGAATATGAAGGAAGAGAGGAGGGGCACGCCGGTTAGATGGACAATAGGGGGCGCACCGGTTTAACATGATGCAAGGGAAGAGGGAGCGCACCGTTTTATCCTTTGGAGAAGAGATAGGGGGATTTTGTGAGGAGTGTTGAAGCGGCGCGGTGGAACAATGGCCACGCCGTTTTAACCCGCGCCGGGATAGCCATATGGGGTTGTTTCAGAGCTCTGCTACTGCATTTCCTCTTCCTTTCACCCGTGGATTGATTCAAGGGTTGATTTGCCCGTTCTGTTGATAAATCAAGCTGGTAATGAGGAGGTTTTAAGAGTTTTAACCATTTTAATCGTTTATTATGATGAAACAGTATGAACGTCTAAGAGTTTTATTCAAGCAGTTTGCTCACAGAGGCCTCACTTCGTTCTTCATTAGTTCAACTCGTTCACCTGTTGTTGAGCGTTCTTAGCCCTGGCGAAAATCGGGCAGCACCTCCCCTAGACCGGGGCTTGCCAGAGAGAAGCAAAAGTCACCACGCGGATTACTCCCGGGTAAACTCTCAAAAATGCGGAGCGGCCTCACGGCAGTCCGTTAGTCCGAGTATGAGGATGGAACGCTCGAGGGCCAGCCTACGAGAGCGACCATGACTCATGGACGATGATATTCGGGGCGAGACGGAATCTATGCCACAGTAGGGCAATGAATGTTCATCCGACAGTGGGTACCTTTCTGGGTCATGCCATGGAAAGGCAGCCCTCAAGGGCCAGGGATGACCGGAGAATGAGAAGACGGAGCAGAGAATGGAACAGAGAACACAAGAGTTGCAAAACAGACTTTTCTTCTTTTATTCACCCACACAACGGGGAAGGAAACTTGATACAGATAAAATAGAAGAGAAGGCGTTACAAAACAAAAAGGGGAAATACATTCGATGGAGAGAAAGAGAGATGCATTAGACGGAGGAGGGAGAGGGAAGCATTGGCTTCTCCCCCTCCAACTCACCTCTCAGTCTCGCCCCCTACCTCTTTCTCTTTTCTTCAGCCCAGAACCGTGGAGCTCTCGGATGCCAGTAACTCCTTCTCCTCCCTTCTCTCTTCTCTTCCTGCACACTGCCGAGACCCTCTTTTCTTTTCTCTCTTCTTCTGTTTCCTTCTTCTCTTGATCCTCTTCTCTTCTTTTGCTTCACAATGCGGCCCTATATATATCAGCCATCCTGGGAGTGTCCCTGCCAATTCCACCTCGTCCGCAACGAAGTCAGGAGTTGACTCGTTGTGCTGGACGCCGTTGATTCGTCCCGTACGATGCTGCTCGTCCGAGGACGGGATGTTCGTAGGTTTGCTGGGGGTTGCTTCGCCATTGAGCTTCTGTGCTGTCGAACGGAGGTTGAGACAGAACCAGGGGCATTGAATGTTCTGTACATCTCATTTATGCAGAACAGAGTATCGGTCGGCAGACGGGACAGGATGAGGTTAAACTCATTTGATTCGACGTGCCGTTTTAAGAACAGGATATGGTGATAGCTTGTCCAAAAGTAGCGCGCCGTAGAAATGCTTCAGAGAACAGGATGAGGGGTTAAAACGGCGCGGGGGAATAGTGACCACGCCGGTTTAAACTCAAGTGTAATTGGCATGCCGTATTATGCCTTTTGGCCTTCAAACTGGCCATGCCGTAATAGCATACAAAGGGTGGCACCGTTTTAACGGTTAAACAAGGGGAGAGGGCGCGCCGGAATTGGGCCATTCAAGGGAGAGGGGCGCGCCGGAATTGGGCCATTCAAGGGAGAGGGGCGCGCCGGTTTGGCCATGCCGTTTTAGCAAGGGGGCGCGCCGTTTTAAGGCATGCCGCTTTAAGGCCCTCCCGCGCCGTTTTAAGCACCGAACAGATTCTTTCCGAAGTCGAGGCCGTTTATATGAATGTTGGCATTCCCATAATGTTCCGGTTGCGTTGCATGGCTTCCACAACTTTCTGTTCGCAGCCTCCGAGACAAGGTCCCAGACTTTGCGTGACTTTCGGTGCAAGTTGAGACTGTGTCGGAGTTCCCGACTCTTCTTCGATTCAACTCTCGGCACGACCGACTGTAGAGTTGTGGCCATATCTTCCCCCCGGGGGGGGCTTCCTTATCGACTAGCGGACCACCAGGCGAGTCCTCATCTTGATCGGGTGAGGCGTGAGGTTTCTCTGGTAGTCATGTATTCGACTCGCACTCGAATGTGTAGACGCGAATGTCGCCATGATCATCATCGTCATTTTTTGGCGTCCACAGGTGGACGTAAGACGGTACTTGTGTGCATCCAAACCACCTAAAAACTGCTTGTGCCGTGGGTTACTTTGTGTGTGATTTGATAGGGGGCAAGGCCCAGATTCAGAGGGGGGTGAATGAATCCCTCTTAAAAATTGCCCAAATAAAAACTATAAGTAGACACGGATGCGGAATTAAAACTAGTTAAGCTATACAAGATAAGGAGGACATTGATTATCTCGATCAAACAATTGAGTTGCAAGAGTGCAGACTCCTAAGCAAACCTACGCTATTGACTGAACCCAATCAAGCAAAAAAATGCAACTTAGAAGCTCAGATGACTTGAGTGAATTTGACACTTTCTAGTAACAAAGATCAAGAGTTCAAAATGACTCTCTCAGATCCAATATCAGATGAACAATATGAAAAACAAATTCCTCGCTAGACAGACGATTCAGTTCGAGCCTAAGCATACATCTAGCGGATCAGAATAGACACTCAAACCACGATGGACAAGAAGGTTTTTAGGTGGTTCGGTCCTCCAGACCTATGTCCACCCCACACTCAACCCGAGTGTGGATTCCTACTGATTCACAGTTTGAACGGCTGGGCATCACAGCTTGCCTACATCAGCTGGGCCTCACAGCTTGCCATCCGCTGAGCATCACATCTTGCTATCCCGCTGAGCATCACAGCTTGTTCTGCTGACTGACAGCTTGATACAAAGATAAAAAGAAAAACAAAGGATCGAGAATCACAGCAATGAAATGTTGAAAGACTTTGCAAATCAAACGTGGCTCTCGCAGGAGCTCCCTGGCCTGGATTTGATCCAAGGTCTAGTACAAACGATTCTTCAATAATGGCTTGAATCTTTTCTTCGGGCTCTCTCTCTCTCTCTTTCTTTCTCTTCTTCTTCCTTCTACTACTCTTCCTTCTCTGCTGCTCTTTCTTTTCTTCCCTGGATCTAACAAACTCTCTTTTTCTTCTGCTCAACTCTTTTCTTCACCTCTAGCTTTCTCTGCTATCAGATAATTCCTATTCTACTCTTCTTCTTTTTCTCTCACGCTTTTTCTCTTCTCTCACTCTGGCTCTCAGCTTCTTCTTCACTCACTAACTGCCTCTCTTCTTCTTCTTCTTCTGGCTCTCCTTTCTTTTCTTCTGGCGGCCTCTCTTCCAACACCGGCACCCTTCTTAGAAGGGTAAGGTATTCTTATATAGGATCAGGGGCTCCGTAAGGATCAAGCAACAGAACCCTACTAACATTCCATTGGTCCATGTGTTAGGGAATATAAGCTTTCTTTACTCGGATCACGTGCCCATCATTTCTCCCTTTATCCACGGGCCAGCCTTCTACCTTTTCAGAGGTCACGTGCCTCATCTGCGAATGAAATTGTTCCCTCTAAGTAAAGTCAACAAAGCTTTTAGTCAAACACCTTATAAACATTAGTCATGAAGGGTGTATGGACTCTAAATTGTAACGTGCCGGCATGCACAGACTTTAGGTTGCTATGAATAGGACATGCACTATCAAACGTGCACCAAGGCAAAGAATGCACAGACCTTATTTTTCTTAAGGCAAAACTTGCACTGAGGTAAATAATGCACGGACATTGATCCTTTGAGACCAAACCTTGCACCAACCATGTGCAAACTAAAACTAGCACTGACCTGACGTGCTCACAGCAATGAATATGCACTAGTAAAACTTGCACCGAGGCAAGGAATGCACAGACTATAAAGTCTTGTGACTACATCGTGCACAGACCATTATTGCATGAGACACGGTCGCAGCTGTGCATGAGATGCAGAATGAGACGCACTCAGACATGAGACACAAATGCATGAGACGCAAAGGTGCACTGACACTGGGTGTGCATGAGACGCAATAATGAGACGCAGACGGGGTCGCAGCTGTGCATGAGACGCTGACAGAGACGCAAGACCGAAAATAGCACCGACCTTTGTGAGCCAAAGCTTGCACCGACCTGTATGTGTGCATCAGACGTAGCATGAGACGCAGACGTAGACGCACTGACTTTAAAGTTACACAGACTATGAAGTCTTGTGGCTACCACGTGCACAGACTTATGTGCGAGAAGGCAGATGTGCACGGACATAAATGATGCATGGACCTAAATGTGCACCGAGTGTATGAATGGACTGACCTTGGTATGAGACGTGCATACACAGGAACATGCACTGACCTACCATATTGCACCGACCTTATATTCGTTTGGCCAAAACATGCACCGAATGTATATGCCTTAGACGTAGACATGCACCAACCGTGTGTCTGCTTTAGACACAACCTGCACCATCCTTAATATATGAAGTGAACTATGCACAGACCTCAGTTAGCCAAGGCCTTATGCTATTCGATGAAATGCCATGCATATTGAAATGGCTTGCACGAACCTATACCTAATAGCGTTGCTACAGGGATATGCAGAGACTCGGATACAGAAGATGAAGAAGTGCACAGATGTTATCTGCCCAATGCAAAGTATGCACCATGCTCACAAGCTGCTCAATGAAAATGCTATGCACACTAACATGACATGCACACAAAGTGTTTAATAAGATGACGTGCATCACCTCCATGAAGTGCTACAGGAATTAGCACCGACTTAATATGTTCATGTGAACAGTGAAATGCCTGGACTTTTCTAACACAATGGAGACTGCCATTGACCTTCTATGTGCATGGACTTAACAAATGCACCAACATTTCTGTACAAGCATTAACATATGCACAGATCTGAGATTAGACATAACAATACCTGATCTAACTGTGCATTGACCTTACCTGTCAATGAGTTGACTTTAAGTTGGGTTGACTTCCTTTTCATGACCCGTGAGTCATTCTTAAACCTATTCTGACATTTTCTCATGATACATTTGGATTGTATCATCAAGGATGTACATGTAAACATAATGAGACATAATATTTGTCATCATCAAAACTCCAGAACCACAGGGGACACAACAATCTCCCCCTTTTTGATGATGGCAATATTATGAGTCATTGCAATAGATTCATCATGATGATTATGAAATACCATATGAAAGTTCATGAACATTCACCATAGAATAGCTCAGTCAGAAATGAGCATGTAAAACACCATGTGTGCAACATCTGACAAGAGTTACAATTGATGATGCAAATGATGACTAACCAAGAGTGAGTGACAAATGACTCAATGACTCAAAAAATTCAATGACTCACAAAAGTTCTCCCCTTTGATAACATCAAAAAAATGGAATGATCATTGACTGTTGAAGGAGAGAATATTGAAGGTATTATGCAAACTAACTGACTGTCATCTAAAACTCTCCCTGACAAGATACTCTCTTGTATGACAGAGTAGGAGGGGTGGAATGAAATGAATGATTATTGAACCACAGGGACATGCAAAAATTCTCCCCCTTGGACGAACAGTGATTGGAATGAAGCACAGGGGTAATTATGGACAGATAAAGTAATGACATAAAGAAGTCAACAGTTAGGTCTGAAATAATGGAGTCCAATTTGAGAAAGCAAGCATTCAGAATGAATGAGAAAGGTTTTCAATAGGATATCAATTTCATAAATCTGATTAAACAGGTATTTTAGACTCTTCTATTATAGAGATTTATGAATGATTCTTCATTGACTAGTCAGATCAGAATATAATGTATGCAATGCTTGTTCATAAGCTTTCTGTACTCATATCTGAAATCAGTTTTCTTAATAAAAGTGAACCATGCTTTCATATTGAAAGTCTTGTTTAACCTTCTTCTTTCTTACTCACTCAATTTCAAAGATTCCTTGAAGAGATGCAATCAATAGTATTGAGGTTAAACACATAATGATGTGACACCACCTTGGGGTGATGACCACAAGACAATATGACCCTTGGACCTAAGGTTGCAAGCAAGCAAATTGGCGATGATACCACTCGAGCGGCTCACTCGCTTGGTGCACACTTGTGCCCGTGGGCAGCTAAACGATAATGGAGAGGGTCCGGGGTGGGACAATGATGCTCCGGTGCTTGGCAAGCTTGGAGAGAACCCCAATTGGGCCAGGGATGCCCACTCACCGGTGGCCGTCACACCATGGGTGTGGGTTGAAATGGCTCGCTTACAACTCGCCCGCGATAGACACTCACGTGTCCGGCAATTTGGGCCGGGCCCTCGCTCTCCGTCCAACGCAGCAAAGCAAGAATACTAAGCTAAGCAAGTGATATTGACCAGCAAGGAAAGGGGGACCGAGGCTCACCTAGCCGGCGTGAAGACGCCAACTCCGGCCGAAGACGGGGGCGAGCGGGGAGGCAAGGGTTTGCGCCCGCAAGCCGCGTCGGTGTCGCTTCAAATCTGCGAAAATATTATTACATGAACTACACCTCTCGCAGCAGGGGGGCTCTTGGGGTGGGGGTTAGACTTACTACAACCAAGATTACCTCCACGCAGGGAGGGGCCTTCAGCCGGCCAAGCGGGGTGGGGAAATTATGAAGAGAACGCCGACTCTCCAAGCTTCACCGGTTCTACCACTCTTCAATTTTGCTGAACAGGTTGTCGATGAAGATGCTGCCACGGACTCAACCGAGCTCCAAATTTGATGAAACCAGTTCCAAAAGTTCCCCAGCTGGCCGAGGATGATGCTTGAATTTTTTGGGAAGCTCTGGAACTTTGGGCTGATCGGACCTGCGACTGGAGCAGGACAGCAACACTCTGCCTCTAACTGATGCAGAACTGATACAGTGGATTGCAGAAGACACTGCGGTCTCTCCCGAACGCCAAATCGAACGAAACTGGCGGTGACGCGATCGTGGTCGGAGTAGCTTCGAGCAGAAATTGACGGGGCCACAACCCGAGGTCGGAGAGGAGAATGGTTGCCGGATAAGTGAAGACAGGTTGAACCTGGACCTGCAGGGGGCAGACTGCACACTCCGGCGAAGAAATTCAGAACAAATAGCTCGGGCGGGCGATTGGCGTCGTTCCTTCTGCTACTGATGCAGGACTAGACTAAGAAGAATTTTGTAGAAGGAAGCATGATCTAATTCCTCCAAGGTTGTCCGCTGAACGGCTTCCAAGATCGCTCTGGCCTTCAGTCTGGGACAGATTGCGCAGTCGTTGAAGATGACGTTCCTTCGGACAGCTCCGAACTCGGATGCAGGCAGGAGTACCACCGTTGGAAAGAAGACTTGGAGACAATTCCAACAATATAAGATATGCCACCGGGATCCTTCAGGGGAAGTCGTGGCTGCTACTTCAAATCACTACTTTTCTGAAACCTGCAACATGGACAGAATAGTTGGAGGAGAGGGTGTGGGGAAGGGCATGAACAAGGGGTTATTTGGTGGATGGGGAAGGGGGGGTGCGACCTTGGGTGGTTAGGGAGGTGGGGAGATGAAAGGGCACAACCCCAGGGAGAGGGAAATTCGAAATTTGGCCTAGGGAAGGGCTCTTTCAGTCTTGGGGAGAGGGAGGGTTGCTTAGGAGAGTGGAAAGGTGCCTAGGAGAAGGGGTTTCCACCTAGGGGTTGGAGGGGGAATTGAATGAGTGCATGGGGAAGGGGAAGGGGCCTTAATGAGGGGTGAATGGGGAGGAGAGAGAATGAATTTCGAAATTGGGGTGGGGAGGAGAGAGAGAGGGGGCACAACCCACTTAGAGAGAGTGATAGTAAGAGAGAGAGAGGGGGAGATATTGAGAGGGAACTAGAAGGTGTGGAAATTTTCTGGATTCAATATTCAAGCATCATTGTTACAAATGAGAGAGGGGTGGGGCTATTTATAGACCCCACACTTTTCCTATGACCAAACTGACCCTAACAAACTAACTAATGACCAAACAGTCCAAGGGAGGGACGCCCCTGGGCCTAGCCCAATGAATTGGGCCCATTAACCTATCAAACCAACATAATTACTTCAAGACTTAGGAAAATGACTTTCTAACCTAGGTACATGACTCAATAAAGGTAAAATTACATGTTTAAGACTCAAATAAAAATAAGAAAATTACATGACTCGACTCACAAACACATGAGGAACATAATGGCGTACACCGACGATCAATCCGAGCTTCAGAAAATGTGGAGGGACAAGGGATGTCCCCATCATACCCCCGGGGTGGGGAAAACTCGACCCTGTCGAGTATGGGTCCACCGGGGAAGTAGCATCCCAAACACAGTTCCGGGCAAACCTTGTTCTCCAAACTCGACCCATGTCCATAGCCGAGGAACGGTGCTTCCACTCGACAAAGTGGCTCGGACACACCCTTAGGCTGGCGAAGAGATCTTGCTTTGCTTAGTATTGCCGCCATGTGCTGACGTCGGGCTCTCGGGCTAGTTTGTGGTAGCACTCCGAGGGTGTCTCTCACAAGGATAGGTGTAGGCTCAAGACACTCACTAGGATCCACCGCGGTACCCTTAGAGGGTGCCGGATCCACCACGTGGGAAGTGGGATGAATCCCAAAACCCATTGGTAAGTTCAACCCGCAAGTCAGGTGCCAAGGCCACTCAGAACTTGGCAAGGTCCAAGTCCTCGTGCCCTCAAATTGGAGGTGACCCTAGAGTAGAGCCACTCCAAAATCATCATCATCATCAAATCGCCAACGTAGAATTTCAAGTGGCGCTCACGAGTTTTTGCCCGCTTTTTGTAATTCTCACCGCTTTTTGCTTGATGCATGTTTTGATGTATATGCCATGTACTAAGATGCGGTGTGAGTGAGTAGTGCGTGGTATGCAAAGGTGGTCCAGGGCAACCACATGTAGACCTATCATGCATTGATGTTATGAAGACTTTGAATGTCTTGGGAGGACCGGGGCATCCATAGGTGTCCCTTTCATGTGTGAGTGTGATGAGTGCCGGGGGATCCGGACATCCATGAATGCTCCTAACATGCTTGAGATTTATGATGAATGATGGTGGACCATTACAACCAAATATTGACCACTCATGTTTTCTTCTTGACATGTGGGCGATATGAATGAATGGACCCGACTTTCTAATCATGTCAAGTGGGGTGGTATGCCTAAGCACATGCATTTCAATCCTAGTGATGACTTCTATGTGCATAGGTGTGGGGTGGCCCTTGAGCTTCCATTCGTATGAGTCAAAGGGATCTAAGAAGGGAGACATCATGGAGTGGGGCCATCTATCAATCCCATTGTGTATGTTGCCTATGGTTAAGGCTTCTTTGGTGTAACCCAATTCTAGGAAGGGAAGGTTTTGGGTTATCATAGGTGGTAAGGGTAGGGTAAGGTGGGTGGTGAATAAGGTGAGTGGGTTACATTAAGATCTAGGCTCCCATAGAAAAGGGTCAAAGGGATCATGGTAAGGGTCACCTTGGTAGGGGTACTCTATGCTCTCAAGGTCCTCGAATGGTGAGTCATCCTCCTCAATAATTGGGCCAAGGTTGCTAATGGGTTGACCGATCAAAGCACTTGGGATCTTAATGGTTGGGGAGTGGACTAGGATAGGTTCTTCCTCCATGGGAAGAAGGAGGATGATCTCACTAGTAACTTGGCCATTAGTGTAGATGGAAGTGATGGAGCCAATGGAGGGATATGATAGGCTAATGGTGTTAGTTTCGGACGGCCTCAAGGCTAGCACATTGGTCAAGTGAATTTGCCAATGTTGGTAGTTCACTAAGTCTCCCAAATCTTCCACACAATAGGAAGTTTGATAAGTGACATGTGGCTGAATGGGAATGATTTGGGATTGATATCCCATGGGTAGGTGGCATGGTTGTGAACTAGGAATGGTGAGACCTTTCTTGAGCCATTGGAGTATGGACTTATCTATGGTGAGGTTGGGTGTCTCTAGAGGAGCTAGGCTAGAGGTGTGTGAGTTGTTTGGCCTTTGGATTTTCACTATATTGGGAGGTGGATTCGGATGGACATCCTTCTCCACTTGGGTAGGTGTGTGGATAGCAACTTCTATTGCTAATGGAGTAGGGGGATCTATGGTGGGTGGTTTGGTGATATCTAGCGTATGACACACCCGGGGTGGTGAACAAGCATGGGCTTGGCTTGGGATAGGAAGGGGAAGTAGAGGAGGCCTAGGTTGGGGAAAGATTGGTGTAGGAAGTGGGAGGTGGGTTGGGTGAGGGGTTTTGGGTTGATTTGTTTTTGGAGATGTGTCCCTTTTTGGGGACGATGGTGGGTTTGTGGTGGTGGTCAAGGGGGCTTGTGGGGTACGGGTTTGGTGAGGGGTTTTGGGTTTGGGGGTGGTGGCCATTATGGGCCTAGGTGGAGGGGTGGACGTGGTGTCCACTTGGTTTTTAATGGTGAGGGTTGGATAAGTGGTGGTCACCATGGAGGGAATTGGGTCGGTTAGGGGTCTCTTGTCCTTGGGATCGTTTGGGGTGGAAGTGGGGGCTAAAGGGGCTTGACTAGTGTAGGTTAGGGAAGGGGGGGTTGGTTGGGGTGTGGGGGCCCTCATGGGGTTAGGTGGGGAGGTGGAGGCCTTGGACACTTGGGTTCTAGTGGTAAGGGTTTGGACGGGTGGGGTTGGAGGAGTGGGAGTGCTCCTCGAGTTTTGGTAACCCGGGTAGGAGGGAGGAGGTCGGGGAGTGTAGACTTTCCTAAGTTCGGCTCTCATGTTCTCCCATGTGTTAATAGGCTCTAGCCTCATAACCCTCCTAAATTGTTCAATGAACTTCCACCTATCCTCGGCATGGTACACAAGTCGACTCTTGGCAAGGTAGATTTTCATGGGTTTAGTCATTGGATTCCTTTTAAAGTATTTGTCCATGTTTTCCTCCCACTCTAAATATGCACTAGGGTGGTATCCATTAAAGATAAGGTCCTCAAATAGGACTTTGTCCAAAGGGGTGTCAATCGGACCTTTGCGGAGGGCCGAGTGAGATAGATGTGACTTACATGAAGTAGCCATGCTAGTGGACAAAAGAGACGCAACCGAAGACTCTAAATGCATATGAGCGTCCTAGGACCAACTTGATAGAGACAAGTTGTGAACTTGCTCTGATACCACTTTGATGTGACACCACCTTGGGGTGATGACCACAAGACAATATGACCGTTGGACCTACGGTTGCAAGCAAGTAAATTGGCGATGATACCACTCGAGCGGCTCACTCGCTTGGTGCACACTTGTGCCCGTGGGCAACTAAACGATAATGGAGAGGGTCCGGGGTGGGACAATGATGCTCCGGTGCTTGGCAAGCTTGGGGAGAACCCCAATTGGGCCAGGGATGCCCACTCACGGGCGGCCGTCACACCATGGGTGTGGGTTGAAATGGCTCGCTCACAACTCACCCGCGATGGACACTCACGTGTTCGGCAATTTGGGCCGGGCCCTCGCTCTCCGTCCGACGCAGCAAAGCAAGAATACTAAGCTAAGCAAGTGATATTGACCAGTAAGGAAAGGGTGACCGAGGCTCACCTAGCCGGCGTGAAGACGCCAACTCCGGCCGAAGACGGGGGCGAGCGGGGAGGCAAGGGTTTGCGCCCGCAAGCCGCGTCGGTGTCGCTTCAAATTTGCGAAAATATTATTACATGAACTACACCTCTCGCAGGAGGGGGGCTCTTGGGGTGGGGGTTAGACTTATTACAACCAAGATTACCTCCACGCTGGGAGGGGCCTTCAGCAGGCCAAGCGGGGTGGGGAAATTATGAAGAGAACGCCGACTCTCCAAGCTTCGCCAGTTCTGCCACTCTTCAGTTTTGTTGAACAGGTTGTCGATGAAGATGCTGCCACGGACTCAACCGAGCTCCAAATTTGATGAAACCGGTTCCAAAAGTTCCCCAGCTGGCCGAGGATG
Organism: Amorphophallus konjac; assembly: GCA_022559845.1. Taxonomy (NCBI): domain Eukaryota; kingdom Viridiplantae; phylum Streptophyta; class Magnoliopsida; order Alismatales; family Araceae; genus Amorphophallus; species Amorphophallus konjac. The sequence continues at coordinate 218,335,893 of CM040120.1, forward strand.
ATGCTTGAATTTTTTGGGAAGCTCTGGAACTCGGGGCTGATCGGACCGGTGACTGGAGCAGCACAGCAACACTCTGCCTCTTACTAATGCAGAACTGATACAGTGGATTGCAGAAGGTACTGCGGTCTCTCCCAACTCCAAATCGAACGAAACTGCGGTGACACGATCGTGGTCGGAGTAGCTTCTAGCAGAAATTGACGGGGCCACAATCCAAGGTCGGAGAGGAGAATGGTGGCTGGAGAAGTGAAGACAGGTCGAACTGGACCTGCAGGGGGCAGACTGCACACTCCGACGAAGAAATTCAGAACAAATAGCTCGGGCGGGCGATTGGCGCCGTTCCTTCTGCTACTGATGCAGGACTAGACGAAGAAGAATTTTGTAGAAGGAAGCATGATCGAATTCCTCCAAGGTTGGCCGCTGAACGGCTTCCAAGAATGCTCTGGCCTTCAATCTGGGACAGATTGCGCAGTCGTTGAAGATGACGTTCCTCCGGACAGCTCCAAACTCGGATGTAGGCAGGAGTACCACCGTTGGAAAGAAGACTTGGAGACGATTCCAGCAATATAAGATATGCCACCGGGATCCTTCAGGGGAAGTCGTGGCTGCTACTGCAAATCACTGCTTTTCTGAAACTTGCAACATGGACAGAATAGTTGGAGGAGAGGGTGTGGGGAAGGGCATGAACAAGGGGTTATTTGGTGGATGGGGAAGGGGGGGTGCGGCCTTGGGTGGTTAGGGAGGTGGGGAGATGAAAGGGCACAGCCCAAGGGAGAGGGAAATTTAAAATTTGGCCTAGGGAAGGGCTCTTTCAGTCTTGGGGAGAGGGAGGGTTGCTTGGGAGAGTGGAAAGGTGCCTAGGAGAAGGGGTTTCCACCTAGGGGTTGGAGGGGGAATTGAATGAGTGCATGGGGAAGGGGAAGGGGCCTTAATGAGGGGTGAATGGGGAGGAGAGAGAATGAATTTCGAAATTGGGGTGGGGAGGAGAGAGAGAGGGGGCACAACCCACTTAGAGAGAGTGATAGTAAGAGAGAGAGAGGGGGAGATATTGAGAGGGAACTAGAAGGTGTGGAAATTTTCTGGATTCAATATTCAAGCATCATTGTTACAAATGAGAGAGGGGTGGGGCTATTTATAGACCCCACACTTTTCCTAAGACCAAACTGACCCTGACAAACTAACTAATGACCAAACAGTCCAAGGGAGGGGCGCCCCTGGGCCTAGCCCAATGAATTGGGCCCATTAACCTATCAAACCAACATAATGACTTCAAGACTTAGGAAAATGACTTTCTAACCTAGGTACATGACTCAATAAAGGTAAAATTACATGTTTAAGACTCAAATAAAAATAAGAAAATTACATGACTCGACTCACAAACACATGAGGAACATAATGGCGTACACCGACGATCAATCCGAGCTTTAGAAAATGTGGAGGGGCAAGGGATGTCCCCATCACATAAGAAAACATTTGTTTCTGTCAAGGGTTCCAATAGAATTTTTCTTTTGTAAATATTTTCAAATGATACACTAGATCAGCAACAATCTTCATAACAATCTTCATGAGCACTTTAGTTTAGTACACCCTTGTAACTAGAGGATACACGTTGTTAGATGCCAGTATCCCTAAGCACTTGGAAGGACTAACTATCATGCTTCATAAGAACAGAGATAGCATTTACAATTCATGACACACTGCAGATCATTACTCTGATGAGTGAGATGTATTTCTCAGTGTGCATGCCATTGCTCTGCCAGATTTTTCAATCAATTTTTAAGTAGAGTTAACTATGGCACTTCATGACACACCTCAACTCATTTCGTTGATGAGTGGGATGTGTTTCTCAGTGACCAAAGACATTGCTCTGACTAGATTTACCCTTAGACATGTTCCAAGTTCTCAGATGTTTAAAAACAATACTTATTTCATACATATCAATCAAGGAATATCATGATTTCAGAATTTTCAGAATTCGGAAGAGTTTAAAAGACACAACATGAAAATGTTGGTTAAAGTTTATTACGACTAACTCAGATATTTTCAAGATATGTTCATAAACAAACACAAGACATACATGAAACTTCAACTGGCTGAAAATTTCAGACATTCATAGTCTTATATAATAGAAGATTCTTCTTTAAGTTGTTTTCAGATTTATGATCAGGATATGCACAGAGAAATCTTTCTGAATTTTCAGGGAAGGCAGAATCATTTTAAGGAGCAGCCAATTCAACAGATATCAATGGATAAGATGAGTGATAATGGATGATAACAGTTGAAGCAGAAAGTTGAGATGTGTTGCATTTCACATTCATCACAAGGTTTTAAACAAGATAGCAGTTCAAACTGAAGATGGGAATTTCAGTCGACAGATGTGAGCTAGATAGACAGTTATGTGATGCATGGGTCAGATGTAATTTCAAGAATATGAATAATGCTCCCCCTAAATGTATGCATGAGCTAGCACTCAAGGTATGTAAATGAAGTCACATGAATGTATCATATGCATGACTAGACTATTCTGGTTGAGGAGTTTTATCAGCAAAATACAGAACATTTGCCATTTAATGTCGACTCAAGGTGTCGACACTTCTAACCAGTAAATGTAAGTGCAGTGAGCTGACAGCATGTAATATATGCAATGATCACATTGTTTCCTTGGTAAACAACTCCCCCTGACACCATGCAATGTATGACTGAAATCTAAGAACAATGGATGCAATTGAATTTATGTATGAAATTTTTACAACTTATGCTCATGAACATTTAGACTGCTCTTCGTGCAACATTGACCTATGGTACCAGGCGGAGGACTTGGTCTAAAGACCACCTCACACATAGCAAGAACTTCCAGACAGAATTCATCTGCCCTTTAATATCTCACTATTTATATACCAAGAGTCATGTATGACAATCCAATGCAGATGCAGTTCTATATGCATCTTAAGCTGACAATATGCTACTTGTATGCAATTGTGAATACATGTGCATGCCAAATGTGCAGGTGAACATTTTAAGCATGAGATATCGTGCAAGCAACAAATTCATTCAATTCAGCTTTTCAGTTTTGTAATTCATTCTCAGTAAGTTTCAATCAATTCAGATTTCAGTATGCAAGAACCAATTTCAGTTAAATTGTTGCACAAATAACACATCATATTCATTGAGAGATTTTAATGCCAAGCATAGATGCAAATGAGAAACTATATGCATTAAATTGTGATTAATGAATCAAACATGATATGCAACTATCTAAACGAGGTTATCAAAAGCTCAAATGTCTACCAGCAGAGGTGGGATTTTACCAAACTTTGGATGCCTTGGTTTATTTGACCCCCTTTTATTCCTCATCCCCAAGGCATACCTGCAAAACACAGATCTCATTTTGTGTTTCTAGGTACCCAAGACTTCGTGTGTCCTACATGGTTAGTAACACCACTGATAGGTGCTTTCCACAATATTTGAGCATGTAAGTCATCATATTTCATTACATTACAATCACTCATGGAGTGCCCAAAGGCTCCACAGTAATGACATGTGAAGGGGCGTGATCTCGCGCTGGTCCTGAGCTGGGAGGATGATCACCGGATAGTTAACTGCAGAGAAAGGGAAACGAATCAGGGGGCCCAGGGATGGTTCCCTGGGGAAAACCCTCCGATGCTTAAGTCAGTAGAGCAATGGTGGAAGGTATTGAGGGAGGTTTAAAGAGATGCGCGAGATTCCCCAACACCAAGATGGTGAAGTGGTTCCTGCTCAGGGAGTGTTAAGCATGTATTTACCTTTCCTGCTGCCGGAGGGAGTCCTTGGTTTATATAGCGAGCTCCCCCGAAGAATCCCATAAGCTGAGGAGTTTTAGGTGGGAGTTACGTCCTCATCATGGGATCGTTACGTCCTCATCATGGGCTCTTCATGACCTTGGGAGATCGTGGCACCCTTATCCCGCTGAACTCCTGCTCATAAAGGACTGTCAACGGCTGCATGGGTAAGCATTTGTCAGTTGATCCAAGCATGAGAAGTGCCAGCCCTGTCCGGGCGATGGGCATAGCTCGGATGCAATCAGATCGGAGTGGGCGCGTAGCGCCTGCCCTTATCTCGGTGGGGAGATGGCCGGGCGTGGGTCTTCCTCCATTCTATCGTTCAGGCCTTCCGAGCCTAAGGGCCGCCGAGGAAGGATGGGACCCCGATTGATCTTTATTGTGCTTTTATGTCGAAGTGGGCCCTAGAGGGCTGTCACTCGGATGAGCTGACCCTCGTTCGGTCCTGGTGGGCCTAGTTTGGCTGCTCTTAATTGGGCTACAGAAATCCCCCTCTCCACTTGTCCCCCTCCTACTCCCGAGCTTTAGTAAGCTCGATCGAGTAGCTGTTTGGGGTTTCGGACCAGCGTGGCTCAGGTGGGTGGAAATCTGGCGGTGTTTAGGAAGCCACGTGTCATGGTCACCTGTGCCCATGTTAATGATGATCCTGACGGATTTGAACTGAAGGGGCCCCCTTTCCTCAGAGGTCGGAACGACGCTCCGCCTGCCGCGTGGGTTTATAGGTGCTAGGCGCTTGTTGTCATTCCAGACTCCCTCCGTTTCTTAGGGTTTTGGCTCTCCTTCGTTCTCATTTTTGGGGGCTCTTCGATGCTCCGTGAGGACACGATGGAGGAGCAGAGGCTTGCGGCGGCATTCAAGGAGTTGACGGCGATAACCGCGGAGGCCGTCCAGCAGCTTCCTCCTCCCCCGAAATCTTCAGCGTCTCGGGACCGTCTTCCCTCAGAGTCTTCTTCAGACTCCATGGCGGGCCGGCGCCCAGATGTTGAGGAGGGGGAGGGTGAGCCGGTGGCGAGGGCGACGGTCCCCAACTGCAGCGAACTGGGGGAGGTGGATGTGAGGAGGCTAGAGCACCAGTATCGCCAGCCCCACAAGTATAGTTTTGTCACTGCTACTCCATACGAGACGAGCATGGACTCTCATACAGGCCACATCTATATGTTTCTTCTGTCGTGGAAGGGTGGATTCCGTCTTCCCTTTGAACCTTTCATTCTGCAGCTTCTTAATTTTTTTCGGTTGGCGCCCATTCAGTTGGTAGCCAACTCTTATCTCCTCCTTTCCGCCCTTCGTATTCTCTACCGCCAGTGCGGAGTCCCTCCTTCCATGGACCTCTTCCACTTTTTCTTTGAGTTGAAAGTGCATCCTTCGGCGGGGAAGGGCTTCTATTTCATCCAGGCGAGGCAAAATAGGAGTTGTATTTCTTTGGCGGCGAAGGATTCTTCGCATAAGGGGTGGAAGACACAATTCTTAAGGGTGGGGATTTGCTCAGTAGAGGAAACCTAGAGGTGCCCGGTAATCCCCAATTTCTACCCTAACGTCCCTCCTAGACAGGACGAGTTCCCTCCTCATGTGGAGGAGTATGCTGCCATTTTGCTGAAGCATCGCCAGTCCACCGAAGAGCTGGTGACGCCGGAGAATATCGAGCGGTGTCTTCTTACGCGACTGCATCCGTCGAGCTCAGGTGCCACAACTTAGATCCTCCTTCGGATGTGGGGGTTATCTTTCTTTTCCTGAGCACATCTTCTTCCTTGTGCACACACTAGGCGGGGGCCTCTGAAGGATGCCGTAGAGGTGATTGAGCTTGGAGATGACTCGGCTGCCGACGAACCGACTGCTCTCGCGTGTCGCTCCCGAACCAAAGATAAGGGCAAGGGAGTGGCCCAGGGTGAATCCTCCGGACCGCGGGGACCCAAATGCAAGGACCCTGTGGAGGGTATGATCCGGGCCGTTGCGAGGGCCAGAAAGTGGGCCAAGAACGCCGGGGTCGTACCCACGGTCGAAGGTGACCCTACCATGGCTCACCCCTCCATCGGGCACAATGGGGCCGACCCTCTCGGGTGGGCTCTCCCACTAGCCGAGCTAGAGGGGGCCGAGGAGGCCGGGGCTGCCCCCGCGGGCGGCGATGATGCGGGCTCGGTTCCTCCTTTGGCCGGGACCGAGGGGGCCGAGGGTGCTCTCGCAATAGGTAGCGGGGCCGACCCGGCTCTCCCCTCGGCCGGGGCCAAGGGGGCCGTGGCCGAAGTTGGGGGTGCTGTGACCGCGGCCGGGGCTGGCGCTTTGGGCGGTGGCGTAGGTGGCGAGCCGATCCAGGTTGAGGGGCAGCAAGCCTGTAAGCTGTTGGACTATGCTATTGTGGCTAAAACACCATTGGGCAGACCTGCTTATCAAGATATTAGGCTCCATTTATCCCAGCGATTCCAACTTAAACAAGATTTCGTTCCTAGTGCATTGGATGGTTGGCACCTTATGCTGCGGTTTCAGAACCGAGAGGATTTCTTGCAAGTTTTACTTAAGGAATCTCTGTTTATCAAAGGCAAACCGTTTTGGTTCTCCAAGTGGACAATAAACTTTAAACCCGATGAAGACTCTCCTCTTGTTCCGGTGTGGCTTGAGCTCCCAGGTTTACCTGCAAATTTTTACAGTAATGGTATGATCCAATGTATTGCTGGCAGCATAGGCCCTGTTCTTCAAGTGGACCGCAACACTTTATGTCTTACTCGTACTGATGCTGCTCGTGTATGTGTGCAACATGATGTATCAAAGCAACCCCCCCCCCTCGTGTGTGGGTTGGTGTGGGAACCGATGGTAATTGGCAGACTGTGGTTTATCCGTCTCTGCCCCTGTTTTGTTTATCCTGCAAGCGGCTTGGCCATCCTCCTTCCAAGTGCAAGAAAAAACCTGCTGCCCCTGATGGCCCCCCTGATGTGGCTGCCCCATCCTCTAGCTCGGCTGGTGACCCTCCTTTGTTTTGTTTCTCATGTAAGAGTGCTGGCCACTTGGAGTCACAGTGCAAGAAGAAGGGCCATGCACATTCAACTACGCCTGCTACTCCTGAGATCCCTGCTCAGGACCATGGGCCTTTTAATGCTGCTCCGGTCCCTCCTCTTCAGCAAGTCTCCAAGGCTGCTAAGAAGGCTTGGCGCCCATCAAAAGCCCCTGTTGCTGCATCTGCTCTAGATCGCGCTCCCTCACATATGGTGCCTTCGGTTTCTCAACAAGGCCCTGCTGCGGCTGTTCCTTTCAATGTTGGTTTCCTAGCAAACCCTATTTATGATCAGCCTGCCATGCCAAGGATGGCTGCTAACCAGGTTGATGTGGATGTTAATGGACCCTCCAACCATGAAGGCTTGATGTCCACCCAAGTTGGTTAAAAGACCTCTCAAGTATCCACGGTTCCTATTGATCTGCAGTTACCTACTGCAGCTTCTGATGCCACTGGTGTTGGCCCCCCACCTGCCCATTTTCAGCATGCTTTGTCCAAGCCGTCCCACCCTCAGCTTGCTGTGGATGATAGTGGTCCCTCAAGCCATGGTGCATTGGTGTCCGCATTAGCTGGCTCTAGGGCTGATCAAGCCTCCTCGGTTGCGAAGGAGTTGCTGCTAGCCCCTACAGTCCCTATTGCTCTTGGCGTTAACTCCTCAGCTACCCATGTTCTTGCCCTGGTTGCAGGTTCTCAGTCTCAAGGACCCCAATCCTCTGCGGCTGTTATTAATCAAGTGCACCATGATAGTTCTGTAAACTCTTTGAGTGATGGTCTGCGGTAGGTATACCCTGATCTTCTTCCTATTCTTGAGAGCCCAGCTGCTCGGTCTACACCGAAGGTGACTGTGATGTGACACAACATGCAGCGGATGACAATGATACCAATTTGATGTGATATGACTCCCTTGGACCTAGGATAGCAAGCAACACATGAGTTGGCAACGTCGCACTAGCGGACTCACTCGCGTAGGCAAACTCGGGTCCGAAGGAGGACCGGCGATGACGGTGAGGGTCCGGGGTTGGACCTCAAGGTTCCAAGGGTTTGGCTAGCTCGGAAGGGACCCCAATGGGCCAGGGATGCCCGATTTCAAGGGCGGCCGGCACGCCGAGGGCGTGGGATGCAATGGCTCTCACTCAACTCGCTCCGCGGTGAACACTTGATTGGATTGAATTATAGATCGAGCGCTCGTCTCACCTCCGACGGACAACTAAGAACGATACTAAGCTAGCAATGGTAATAACCAACAGCGAGAGTGGCCAGGAGCTCACCTGATCGGCGTGAAGACGCCGATCCCGGTCGGAGACGAGGGCGAGCGGGGAAGTGTGCTTCCCGCACACTGCGCCGGTGAAGCTTCAAAACCTGTTCAAGAGTACAATTACTACACCTCGCACAGGAGGGTGATCTCGGGGGTGGGAATTGGTTAATTACAGACAAACACTACCACCACGCAGGGTGGGGCGGTAAGCCGGCCAGGCGGGGATGGGAGGACGGACCGAAGTGGTTAAAAAGGAAATCAATGTGGGTTCAGCTGCAATCTGGACTGCTGGATAGGGTGCTGTTGTTGGCTCTGTCCCGGGCTCGTCCGGATTCCGAATTGAGCAAAACCACCTCGCAATGATTCCTGACTTGAAGCCGGTGTTGTCTGAATTTTTGGGTGGCCTCTGGAGCCAGGGACTGGCGAAACCAGCGACTGAACCGAGTCGGCAGATGTGGTCTCTGGCCGGACCTGTTCTGTAGCAGCAGGTTGCAGACGCTGTTGTGAGCTCTCCCGAACTCCGAATGGCATGAAACCAGCGTCGTCGTCTCTGTGGTCGAGGTAGCTTTCCGCTGGAGTCAATGGGGCTGCGATCCAAGGTCGTGGACGGTCGGTGTGCCCTGAAGAGTAGGCACTGGTCGCTGCAGACTGCAGGAGGCAGATCCGCGTGACGGAGGGATAAAATTTGTAACTCTGGATCCTGGATGCCAAATGTCATTCCTTTTCTTGCTTCTGGTCGTGGACAGATGGAGGAAGAATTTTGAAGAAGATAGTTCAGCCTGATTCCTCCACGGTTAGTCGTGGTGCAGCAACGAACCGGGTTGCAGACTCTGGCCACAACGGCTACCAGAAACGAATAGTGGATTGCAGTCATTGTCCCGGCCGCTCCCGGATGCCAAATCTCAAGCCGCAGGAGTTGCTGGAACCGTAGGCAATCCCTCTGCGCTGCTAAACTGACGGGGAAGCCGTCTGATGTCGGGGTGGACTGGGGGATGCCAATGAGTGGAGGCAGGTCGCTGCCCACTGTGGGAGGCAGACCCGACCAGTTGAGGGAGAAAGACCAAAACTCTGACCTCCGGATGGCGAACGTACTTCCGCTTCTTGATCCAATAAGAGGACTGGTGGAGGAAGATATTTGTAGAAGAACTCACAACTTGAATCTCTCACCGTCGGCCGTGGTGTAGCTTTGAACAGGGTTCAGGGGCTCTACTGATGGAGCTCTGCGTAGTCGGGGTAGAACAGCCTTCCCGGACGGCCACGAACTCAGAATGGGGTGATTCCACCTCGCCTGCGAAGAGGATAGGGAGGCCTTTCCAGAAAGGTAGGCCACGCCCCCAGAAGCTTCAAGATGTTGTCGTGGTAGTCGCTGCAACTCGAGGCTGGTCTGCAGGTCAGCCTGCAGACAGAACTGAAGTTGACAAAAGGGGGGGGGTGGAGGGGTCGGCCAAGGCAATGGGAGGGTGGAGATGGGTTGAGGGGGTCGACCCTAGGAGGGAGGGGAAGGGGGTGGACGACCTTGGGAGGTTAAGGGGCTCCTTGGGGAGGGGAAAGGGCCCTTGGGAGGTGGGAGGTTGCTTGGGGAAGGGGGAGGGATGCCTTGGGAAGGTGAAAGGGTGCTTGGGGAGGTGGAGTGATTAATGGTGAAGTAATGGGGGTCTTGGGAGGTGAAGAGACTTGCCTAGGTGGCAAGTGAGGTGGCAAGGGGTGAGGAGAGAGGGGAATTTCGAATTTTAGAGAGAGAGGGAGGGAGGAGAGAGAAGGGGTTCGCCCCTAGGAGAGAGGGAGGGAGAGATTTAGAGAGAGAGAGCTAGAGAGAGAGAGAGAAGACTCAAGGGGATTCAAGTGGGTTCAATTTTCATTCATTCATCAATTACCCTCTTCAAGTGGGGGATTGGGGTCCTTATATAGGAAACCCACAATTTACAATAAGTCCTCACATTGTGGACAACTGACAGAAGACCAAAGGTTGGGGAAGGGGGCGCCCATGGGCCAGGCCCAATGAACAGGCCCAATAACCTACTAAGCTAGTTAATGAAACTTGGACTTAGGTAAATGACTAACTAACTTAGGTAATAGACTCAATAAAGGGAAAATTACATAGATAAGACTCAAGAAAAATGAGAGAACTACATGGCTATACTCAGAAAATGATGGCGAACAAAATGGCGAGCAGCAGGACCATGTGAAGGGGTAAGCGATGCCCCCATCATACTCCCGGGGTGCGGAGAACTCGACTCCGTCGAGTAAGGGCCCACCGGGGAAGCAGCTCAGGGCGACCTGCAATCTCCAAACCCAACCTGCACCTGCGTCTAGGGGACGACTCTTCATCCTCTCAAGGCGGCCCGGACACACCCTCATGCTGGCGATGGAACCCTGCTGGCATAGTATTGCCCCTCTGTGTACACGTCGGGCTCTCAAGGCTGTTTTGTGGAAGCACTCCGGGGTGTCCCTCTTAAAGGAAGTTATAGGCTCAAAGTACTCACTGGGATTCACCGCGGTGCCCATGTAGGGTGCCGGATCAGCCGCATGATAATTGGGGTATATCCCATAGCCCATTAGTAAATCTAATCCATAAGCCAGGTTTGCCAAAGCCACTTGGAACATGAAAGGTCCAAGTCCTCGTGCCCTTGATTTGGAGGTGGCCCTAAGATAGAGTCGTTCCAATGCCACCATCGCGAGGTTACCTCCTTGGATTTCAAAGTGCCACCCGTGAGTTATAGCCCGCTTATTATGATCGTCACTACCCATATTTGGATGCTTGCTTGAATGAGTATGCTTTGAGTGATGGTGCGGTGGGGGTGGGAAGTATGTGGTATGCAAAGGGGGACCGGGGCAACCATACATAGACCTATCATTCATGGATGTGATGAGGCATCTTATGGACTCAGGAAGGCCTGGGAAACCATAGGCGGATCTATTGTGTATGGCTGTGAGAATTACCGGGGGACCCGGACATCCACGTGTGCTCCAATCAAGTGTAAGGGCTATGAAAAATGTGGGTGGACCAGTACAACCAAATGTAGGCCAGTTATGCATTGAGCCTAAACTGTGCGTGACATGCATGAGAGGGCTGGACTCGTGACCCTTGTCGAATGATGTGTCATACCAAGATGGGTGCTTTCTTCTCCTAGAGATGATGACCATGTGTGTGGGTATGGGGTGTCTTTTAAGTTCCCATTTGTCAGGGTCGAAGGGCTCATAGTAGGTATGCATCATGGGGTGGGGCACTACCTTGTTCCCTAGGTGTATACTGCCCATGGTTATGGTTCCCTTGGTGTGGACTGGGTCAAGGACGAGGTGTGTTGGTTCAAGCATGGTTGGTGAGGGTAGGAGGGAGTGGGTGGTGGGTAGGGCGGCCAGGTCCCATGGATTCATTGTCTTCCACGGGGTGGGATCAAAGGGGTCATGGAATGTGTTACCAAGGGTGAGGTATTCTTTCACCTCAAGGTCTCCAAATGATGGTGAGTCCTTCTCCTCAAATGTAGTAATTGAACCGAAGTTCGAGGAGGGTTGTTTGGTCATGTTTGGAGGGTTTGGCATCCTACCCGAAATAAGTAACTCCAATTCGCGGATAGCATCGGGCTCTTCGGGTATGGGGAGGGATAAAAGAAGGTCGCTAGTGTAGCAACCCACAGTGTAAATGGAAGAGATGGACCCGACACATAGATGTAGGAGGTTAAGACTCCTATGTTGGTCGGCTACCGTGGTCAACATACCAGTTAGCTTCATTTGCCAAGTTAGACCCTCAAGAAAATCCCCTAATGTTTCCACCTGATAGGATGATTGGATTGTGGTGTGATAGGTGGATACGGGTACTATAGGAAGATTTTGCTCCATGGGTGGGTAAGCATGGACCACGAGATCTCCAAATGGGTTCTTCTTTAGCCAGTGTGAAAGGGGTTCTCCTATGATAAGCTCGGTCCTTATTGAGGAGGGTGGTGTAAGGTGAAGACCACCATGTGAAGTTCCTTCTTCTTCCTGGACATGGGCGATCTCTATGGCGGGGGTTGGTGTGTTCACCTCTATGGGGTCGGGTATGGGAATCATGGGTTCTTCTATCCAGGAGGTGAGATGGTCCCTTGAGGGTAGGGTGGTGAGGGTAGGTGTGTGGTACCCCCGGGGTGGGAGGTAAAGGGGAACTTGGTTTGGGATCGGTAAGGGGAGAAGTGGAGGCCTCGGTTGGGGTTGGGTAGGGATTGGTAGTGGAAGATGGATGGGTTGAGGAGGATTGGGTTGATTGGTTTCAGGGGGTGTGTCTCTTTTAGGGGAAGATGGAGGGGTGGTTTTGGGGTCCAAGGAAGTTTGTGGAGTGTGGGTTGGTGGGAGAGTTTTGGGTGGGGTGGTGGTGGCCATCATGGGCCTTGGTGGAGTGGACATGGGGTCCATACGGGTTGGAATGGTGAGGGTGGATTGAGCCATAATGCTTCCTCCACTTGGGATGGGAACTTCTTTGCCTAACCAATGATATTGTGATTCATACTCCTCTTCCCAATCGGGGGGGGCCTCATATTCCTCAACTTCAATCTCATTCCTTTGTGGTGTGGGGGTCTTGCTCTCCTGGGGAGTGGGAAGGCCTTTTGGCGATGGGGTGGTGCAAGTTGGAATTATTTGGGGTGGTGGAGTTTGGACCCTAAGGGAGGTGAAGATATTCTTAATCTCAATCCTTAGTTCTTCTAATGAGTCTTGGGGTCTTTTGGGTGGTGGGGTTTGGGTCCTAGTGGAGGCCTTGGGTTGACTGGGAGGAAAAGGGGGAGTGGGGGTGCTCCTCGGGTTATGCTCCTCACGGTAGGAGTGGGACGGTCGGGGGGCGTAGATCTTCCTAAGCTCACTCTTCATCTCTTCCCATGAGTGAATGGGCTCTTGCCCCCAAACCCTTATGAATCTCTCTTTGTGTTCCCACATTTTCTTAGCTAGACCCCGAAGTCGTGCCTTGGCCCTGCGGACTCTCTCGGATCCATATACCCAAGTACTTTCAAAGTCCCTTTCCATGGTATTCTCCCACCTAAGATAGGCATGAGGATTTCCATCAAAATGAAGGTCCTCATCTACAATGTAGTCCATGTGGAGGGGGTCAATCGGACCATTTGGCCAACGAGGGGTATGCATGATGATCGGGTGATGAATGCAACTGCCATAGGACAAGACTTAGTAGAGACAAGTCTAGAACTTGCTCTGATACCAAGTTGATGTGACACAACATGCAGCGGAGGACAATGATACCAATTTGATGTGATATGACTCCCTTGGACCTAGGATAGCAAGCAACACATGAGTTGGCAACGTCGCACTAGCGGACTCACTCGCGTAGGCACACTCGGGTCCGAAGGAGGACCGGCGATGACGGTGAGGGTCCGGGGTTGGACCTCAAGGTTCCAAGGGTTTGGCTAGCTCGGAAGGGACCCCAATGGGCCAGGGATGCCCGATTTCAAGGGCGGCCGGCACGCCGAGGGCGTGGGATGCAGTGGCTCTCTCTCAACTCGCTCCGCGGTGAACACTTGATTGGATTGAATTATAGATCGAGCGCTCGTCTCACCTCCGACGGACAACTAAGAGCGATACTAAGCTAGCAATGGTAATAACCAGCAGCGAGAGTGGCCAGGAGCTCACCTGATCGGCGTGAAGATGCCGATCCCGGTCAGAGACGAGGGCGAGCGGGGAAGTGTGCTCCCCGCACACTGCGCCGGTGAAGCTTCAAAACCTGTTCAAGAGTACAATTACTACACCTCGCGCAGGAGGGTGATCTCGGGGGTGGGAATTGGTTAATTACAGACAAACACTACCACCATGCAGGGTGGGGCGGTAAGCCGGCCAGGCGGGGATGGGAGGACGGACCGAAGTGGTTAAAAAGGAAATGAATGTGGGTTCAGCTGCAATCTGGACTGCTGGATAGGGTGCTGTTGTTGGCTCTGTCCCGGGCTCGTCCGGACTCCGAATTGAGCGAAACCACCTCGTAATGATTCCTGACTTGAAGCCGGTGTTGTCTGAATTTTTGGGTGGCCTCTGGAGCTATGGACTGGCGACATCAGCGACTGAACCGAGTCGGCAGATGTGGTCTCTGGCCGGACCTGTTCTGTAGCAGCAGGTTGCAGACGCTGTTGTGAGCTCTCCCGAACTCCGAATGGCACGAAACCAGCATCATCGTCTCCGTGGTCGAGGTAGCTTTCAGCTGGAGTCAATGGGGCTGCGATCCAAGGCCGTGGACGGTCGGTGTGCCCTGAAGAGTAGGCACTGGTCGCTGCAGACTGCAGGAGGCAGATCCGCGCGACAGAGGGATAAAATTTGTAACTCTGGATCCTGGATGCCAAATGTCATTCCTTTTCTTGCTTCTGGTCGTGGACAGATGGAGGAAGAATTTTGAAGAAGATAGTTCAGCCTGATTCCTCCACGGTTAGTCGTGGTGCAGCAACGAACCGGGTTGCAGACTCTGGCCACAACGGCTACCAGAAACGAACAGTGGATTGCAGTCATTGTCCCGGCCGCTCCCGGATGTCAAATCTCAAGCCGCCGGAGTTTCTGGAACCGTAGGCAATCCCTCTGCGCTGCTAAACTGACGGGGAAGCCGTCTGATGTCGGGGTGGACTGGGGGATGCCAATGAGTGGAGGCAGGTCGCTGCCCACTGTGGGAGGCAGACCCGACCAGTTGAGGGAGAAAGACCAAAACTCTGACCTCCGGATGGCGAACGCACTTCCGCTTCTTGATCCAGTAAGAGGACTGGTGGAGGAAGATATTTTTAGAAGAACTCACAACTTGAATCTCTCACCGTCGGCCGTGGTGTAGCTTTGAACAGGGTTCAGGGGCTCTGCTGATGGAGCTCTGCGCAGTCGGGGTAGAACAGCCTTCCCGGACGGCCACGAACTCAGAATGGGGTGATTCCACCTCGCCTGCGAAGAGGATAGGGAGGCCTTTCCAGAAAGGTAGGCCACGCCCCCAGAAGCTTCAAGATGTTGTCGTGGTAGTCGCTGCAACTCGAGGCTGGTCTGCAGGTCAGCCTGCAGATAGAACTGAAGTTGACAAAAGGGGGGGGGGTGGAGGGGTCGGCCAAGGCAATGGGAGGGTGGAGATGGGTTGAGGGGGTCGACCCTAGGAGGGAGGGGAAGGGGGTGGACGACCTTGGGAGGTGAAGGGGCTCCTTGGGGAGGGGAAAGGGCCCTTGGGAGGTGGGAGGTTGCTTGGGGAAGGGGGAGGGATGCCTTGGGAAGGTGAAAGGGTGCTTGGGGAGGTGGAGTGATTAATGGTGAAGTAATGGGGGTCTTGGGAGGTGAAGAGACTTGCCTAGGTGGCAAGTGAGGTGGCAAGGGGTGAGGAGAGAGGGGAATTTCAAATTTTAGAGAGAGAGGGAGGGAGGAGAGAGAGGGGGTTCGCCCCTAGGAGAGAGGGAGGGAGAGATTTAGAGAGAGAGAGCTAGAGAGAGAGAGAGAAGACTCAAGGGGATTCAAGTGGGTTCAATTTTCATTCATTCATCAATTACCCTCTTCAAGTGGGGGATTGGGGTCCTTATATAGGAAACCCACAATTTACAATAAGTCCTCACATTGTGGACAACTGACTGAAGACCAAAGGTTGGGGAAGGGGGCGCCCATGGGCCAGGCCCAATGAACAGGCCCAATAACCTACTAAGCTAGTTAATGAAACTTGAACTTAGGTAAATGACTAACTAGCTTAGGTAATAGACTCAATAAAGGGAAAATTACATAGATAAGACTCAAGAAAAATGAGAGAACTACATGGCTATACTCAGAAAATGATGGCGAACAAAATGGCGAGCAGCAGGACCATGTGAAGGGGTAAGCGATGTCCCCATCAGACTGGCTCTGGCAAGACTGGCTACATGGCTCCTTCCCCCATTCTTAGCAGGCTTGGCACGGTTTCCTTAACTTCATCTGAACCTGCTGATGCATCGTTGAAGGCCGCACTGCCTGCTACTGTTGCTGTTACTGATTCCCCTCCACTTGATGTTGCTGATCAGATTGGAGATGCCCCTACTATTCATCCTGGACTGCCACTTCCAGCAGCTGTGGATGTTAGGGACCCTTCTGAGAATGATGCTCATAGTGATGATCATGAGTCTTCATCACCCTCAGCCACTACCTCAAAGTCCTTCCCTGTGATCCATCAAGTCCTTGTTGTGCCTGGATGGGAGCCTGGTTCTCAACCGGTTGCTTTCACTAATGTTCACTCAAACTTTGTTGGCAGGGACCCCATCCCACCAGCACGGACCTCTGGCTCTATCACTCGCAACAGACTGCGTAGGTCTGCCTCTGCTGGTCATTCTATTTTATCTGATCAATGAAGGCTCTCATTTGGAATGTTAGGGGCATTCAGAATGCTCCCACCTCTAGCAGAGTTAAACTCTTTATTAGGAGGCATGCCATTAGTTTTGTTGCTGTCATTGAAGCAAAAGCCCCTACTGCTAAAATGGAATCTTTCAGGAAAAAGTTCGGTATGACTGGCTGCTTGGCTGATCCTTCGACTAAAGCACGCATTTGGGTTTTCTGGCGCCCACCATTTGAGCTGTTCATTGGTTGATAGAAGAACCCTATGGGATTATCTTGCTGATTTCTCCACTACCTGTGATGGCCCGTGGCTGGTTGGTGGGGATTTCAACAGTGTCCTTGACCCGTCCGAGAAACGTGGGGGCAAACGGGCTTTCTCCCTATCTATTTCGGACTTCCAGGCGTGTGTCTAGGCCTCGAGTTTACAGGATGCTAGTTTCATTGGAAGGGCTTTCACTTGGTATAATGGCCAGGCAGCCAATGGCATTTGGGCAATGCTAGACCGGGTGCTTGTTAATGGTGAGTGGTCCTTGTCTTGCCCGGCCATCTCTGTGCAGCATATGTCTCGGGCTTGTAGTGACCATGCCCCTCTGATTGTATCAGCTACTTGTGACCCTCCCCGAAGACCATCTAGATTTTGCTTTCAGCACATGTGGACTGCTCATGTGAATTTTGCCGGTGATGCTAAAGTGGCCTGGGACGCTGCCCCCTTGTCCTCTTACCCGCTGCTCACTATTGCACTTAAACTAAAGTATATGAAAGGATTTCTTCGGGATTGGAACATGGACACCTTCAAAGATATCTCATTTAATGTCAAGAATGCTGAAGCAACTTTTAATGCTGCTCAAGAGAAGTTTGACATGCTGCCTTCTGACCTTGCACATTCAGCTCTTTTTTCAGCCAAGAAGGACCTTGATCGGGTCCTTGTCCAGGAAGAAATGTTCTGGAGGCAACGCTCTCGTCTGAAATGGCTGAAAGAAGGGGACAGTAACACAAACTTTTTTCATGCATATGCCTCTTCTCAGCTGCGACGTGCTACTATTGCTGAACTTCAAGATGAGGATGGTTCTATTGTGACCAGCCACGATGCAATTGCGGATCTGTTTATCTCCCATTTTTCTAAGGCATTCTCTTCCTCACCGCATGCCATCCACCCTGAGGTCTTGGCATCTATTCCTTTGGTGCTGACCCATGAACACAACTCCATGCTTTGTGCCGTGCCCTCTAATGATGAGATTAAGAAGGTTGTGTTCAGCATGTCACCGGATAGCCCCCCGGGCCCGGACGGCCTCACTGGTCACTTCTATCATGCTTGCTGGGACTTCATTGAGGGTGATGTCAATGCTGCTATCCAGGCCTTCTTTTGTGGCCACCATATGCCCAAAGGTATTACATCATCTCTTATAGCCTTGATTCCTAAAGTGGATGCCCCCAAGTCATGCAAAGACTACCGGCCGATCAGCTTATGCAACTTCTTCTACAAAATTATTTCTAGAATCCTTAGTGATCGGCTGGCCTCTATCCTTCCCCTTTTGATTTCAGAGGAGCAAGGGGCCTTTGTGCAGGGCCGATCCATTATTGAGAACGTCTCTCTTGCTCGTGAGTTGGTTCAGCACCTGGGCAAGCATTGTAGGGGTAGAAACATTGTGCTTAAATTGGATATGTCCAAAGCTTATGACCGGCTTGAATGGGACTTCCTTTATACTGTACTCAGCCGGTTTGGGGTTTCCTTGGCATTCATCTCTCTGCTGGAGCCATTATTATCTAATTGCTAGTTTTCTATTCTTCTCAATGGCAGCGTGCATGGGTATTTTAAATCTAGTAGAGGCCTTCGTCAAGGGGATCCCATTGCCCCGGCTTTGTTCATCCTTGCCGAGGAAGCTCTCAGTCGGGGACTGTCTTCTCTATTTTCTCGCAGCCGTGGTGGGTGGTATCAGTCTATCCAGAGTTGTCCCATGGTTTCTCACCTCCTATTTGCTGATGACACGCTTATCTTTTCTAATGGTTCTATTCGCCATATTCGCAATCTTATGAGATTCTTGAGGAAATATGAAATTGCTTTGGGACAGCTGATCAATGCCAACAAGAGTTCATATATTGTCTCCAAAGACATGCCTGAGGCATCATGTAGATCTATTGGAGAGGCAAGCGGTTTCTCTAGGGGCAATCTGCCCATCTCTTACCTTGGGATGTCCCTATACTCGGGATGACAGCGGTCTTCCTACTTCAGCCACATTCTGTCCAAGACGGCTACTAAATTGCAGGCATGGAAGACTAAGTTCCTCTCCTCGGGTGGCAGACTTGTTCTCATAAGGCATGTTCTTTCAGCCCTCCCCATTTACACTATGTCTGCCACCAATATTCCTGCCCTTGTTATGAAGTCTTTCCACAGACTTCTTGCTAATTTTTTCTGGGGATCATATGAGGGGTCTCCTAAGAAGCATTGGATCTCATGGAATTCAATTTCTCAGCCCCTTGACAGTGGAGGTTTGGGGGTGATTAATCTCCATCTTATGCAGGTTGCTTTAAGGACCAAGATGTTATGGGCTGCCATCTCTACTGACTCCATTTGGGCCAGGTTCTTTAGGGCCAAGCACTTGTATAATACACACTATTCTGAGGCTCGGTTTCCCTTGATGACTGCTGCAGACCGCAAGTCATGGCAGCAGGCTGCAAGACTTGTGTTTGACAACCATCGTGTGTTGGTCACGGCTGCCTCTACTCATACTAGTTTCTGGATGGATAGGTGGGCCGGTGCTGCTCCTCTCTACAGTTTTCTTTCCCCTCATGTATGGTCCACTTTGGTTGATAAACACTGCTCAGTCCAGCAAGCCTTTGCTGATCTGTTGCATTCTCATATCGACACTGTTCGGAACTTTTGTCCAGCTAGTTGCCTTGACTATGTCTTATCTTCGGCTGATAGCAATGATCAATGGTTGTGGTGCCCCACCTCTAATGGTGCATTTTCCTCCAAATCAGTATGTGAGAAGCTCCAAGGGCGGTCCTCCTCTTGTTGGTCTGGGTTATGGTCTCCTATGTTCCCTTTGAAATGGTCGGTTCTAGCTTGGAGAATTGTTCGTGGCTGCCTACCAACTGATGCCGCCATCCAGACTTGTGGTATTCCTATATGTTCCATGTGCTCTTGCTGCCCTACGCCATCCATTGAATCAGATTTGCATCTCTTTTTCCATGGGCATGCTGCGAATGAGGTTTGGGCTACTTTGTATGCAGTCCTCAACTTTGACAACCATGCAGTCTTGACTGCAACTAATGGGGTTCTTGATTTCCTTATGGACAGCCGCCTCTCTTCCTTGGCTGGTCGCATTTCCAAATGTATCTTTATGGCTGTGATTTCGGAGCTTTGGTTCAGCAGGAATTCAGCCCGCTATGGCGACCAGCCCATGATTCCTTGGCGTATCCTTTGCCGGGTCATGCTTGTTGTTTGCCCGATTGTTCGGTCCATCAAGTTCAAAGGGAGAGACATCTCCCCCTCGCTGCGTCACATGCTGGTTTCTTGGGGTATGGTTATTCCCCATGCATACCCTACCCCACCTAAGGTGATTCGGTGGCTTGCCCCCCCTCCCGGACGGCTGAAACTCAATGTGGATGGCGCTTTTAAGCCTAGCTGCGGTGTTGCTGGTGGCGGGGGTATTGTTCGCAGCAATAGTGGTGATATCTTGTTTGCTTTTGCTGCTACCTACCAGGAGGTATCTTCCAGTCTAGAATATGAGGCTTTGGCCCTCCATGATGGACTTTACTTTTGCATTTCCAAAGGTCTATCACTTGTCTCTATTGAGTCAGATTCCCTTGTGCTCATTCAGATTATGAAGGGTGGCTGCTCCCGGCCCTGGCGTTTGACTTATATTCTCCATGACATTGCTGCCCTCTCTCAGGCACTCGAGGCCACCTTCACTCACATCTTTAGGGAGGCCAACTAGGTCGCGGATTGTCTTGCTGGTCTTGTTTGTTTTCTGACTGTCTCTCCTATTTTGTATGATGCTTGGGCTGATCTCCCCACTTGTGTAAAGGGCCCCTATCGTCTTGATAAGATAGGGTGCCCTACTATCAGGCCATGATATCTTGTATTCTCTTTTCCTCTCCTTTCTGTACATTCCTTTTATCATATTAATAAAATTGCCTGTTAGTGGTTGGTGGTGGAGCGGACAACTCACTCCCTCCCTGAGGGGGTGAGCGCTCTCCTACCCCCACTTTCAGGTATTGCTTTATTAAAAAAAAAATCCGGCCGAGGCGCGAGGGAAGACCGAGGCTGGGGCTCGATCCGAGCCACACAGTGGGGCGCCGGGTGATAGGGGGTTCTCCGTTCCGGCGGCCTTGGAGGGCTCGGTATCTCGAGCCCCCTGCACCAGGTATGCCATGGTATAGCCGTAAAGGTGTGGGGGGGAGGTAGGCAGTACTCCCCGTCCACAGCTCTCACCGGGGTTATGGACGACGGTCTGGCCTTGGCCCAGATGGGGGCTGCTCTGGCAAAAGCGTACGCTCGGTCGGAATGGGAGCGAGCGAACCTGGCCTGGACTCTTGGTGGGTCAGACAGGAGGTTGGCTCGGCTAACCGAGGAGCATGACGGGCTTCGACGGGAGCTCTCCTCAGTCAAGGGACGGATGCGGTCGAGCCAGGTGGAGACCCGGGCGCTAACCGAGCAGCTAGCCAAGGCTCGTGGATCGCTCGAGAGGAAGAACAAGCTTCTCGAGGAGGAGCGCCTTGTGCACGCTGAGCTGGATGGCCAGTGGGAGACCGAGCGGGCCGAGCTGGTAGACCGAGCGGAGGAAGCCGAGCGCCTTCGGCGGGAGGCCGAGGCCGATCGGGCGGAGGAGGAGAAGCAGGTGGCGGCGGCCGAAGAGCAGACTGCTGACGCCGAGCAGAGGTCAGCCGAGGCGGAGCCGAGGGAGGCCGAGCTCGCTGGTAGGGTGGGATTGGCCGGGGTGGAGGCTCTCGAGCAGTACAAGAGCTCAGAGGCCTACCGGGTCGACCTTAAGGAGGCTGCCCTTCCCTACTATGAGTTAGCGCTTCGCCGAGGCATCCGCAAGGGGTTCAAGCAGGGCTACGACCGGGCGGTATCTTATGCCAGGGAACAGGATTCTGGGATGGAATTCCCATCCGGACAGTGCTATGACTTGGATCTGTCATCCTCGGGCTCCTCTGTCTCGGCACTGGACGAAGAGGATTAGGAGGGGTCTTCGCCCGAGGGATCGCCAACTCCGGATGCCTCGGGAGGGCATGCAACCGAGGCAGTTCGCACGCCGGTGGGGTCAGTGCCAGGGTCGGCCGTCGCTGAGCATGCCGGGGGCGAACTGTCCGAGCCTTCCACTTCCGAGCTTCAGGGTGGATCGGAGGCCTGATGTACCCGCTTCGCTTCCTTTCTTTGTATACCTTTTTTTTTTTTGGAAGGAGAAAACTTCCTTCTTTTTGTGTTGAAATAAATAAGGTAGTGATATTGTGATGAAGACTTATCTATTCCATACTGTCGTTACCGTATTCTGTTCAGCATATCTGCGGTTGTTGGAAAGAGCCCATATTTTCTGCGTGAATCTCGCACCATGGTTGGGTGGGCGTCTGATAGGGTGTCTTCCCATTTTCCCACGCTTTAAATGTCTAGACGCTTCGTGTGTCCCGCTGGGGCAGAAGACGAGAAGTTTGAGGTGACCGTTTGTAGGGAGAAATCCTTCTGGCTTGTTTTAGAGGGGGGGAATCATTTAAGGCAAGTAGCCTCCCTTTGCCTATAAAAAGGACTGAAGGGCGTCCCTTCCTCTCCACCGCTTAGGGTTTTCCCTGACAGTCTTTCCTCATTCCTTCTGCACGTTGCGTTGTGCCGTGGTATTCGGAGCATGGAGGAAGCTCCAGATGATGAGGCTGCCGACGATGGGGGGCAGGGAGTTCCTGCTGCTCCGGACTTGAAAAGGAGTCGACGGCCGGCGAACAGACTTGAAAAGGGGCCGACGCGCGGAAGCACACCGTTTTCCATTTATCAGTTCTGGCGACGCTTGCAGGGGGGCGAGATGGAGGACGGATGGGGGGATCAAGCATCCCTGCTGCCCGTCCCTTCCTGCTTGCCTCACGGATGGGAGGAGGAAGCCAAATAAGCTCCATCCCTTCCGGGCCTTCCCCTGCCTCCTCAACCAGCTCTGCTGGTTTCTTTTTTTTTCTGGCAGCCTCTTTTTCCCTCTTCTGCTCTGCTCCTCCTTTCTTTCACTCTTCGGAGGGTGCATGCACTCTCTTTCTTCCAAAGAGTTGGCAGTTTGGCGGGGAAGATGCTTTCATATGCATTCCCTCTCCTCCTTCTCTTCCAAGTTCAACTTGGAAGGTAGCCTTCTCTTTCTTAATCCCTCTGTCACCTTTGTCTCGAGCTGCTCGAGCCAACGGGGTCAACTATCCTTTATCCGAGCCAGTTTCTACACTAGGCAGAGTCAGTGGTTGGACGCAGGAAGGTCATCCGAGTCGGCTGAGCGACGGGCTCATACGATGGTGCTATATGGATCTTTTGCTTTTTTGACATGTAATCTATTGGCTTCGGCCTTCCTGATGTACAAACGTGTTGTTTGAATAAAAAGAAAGGAGCCTTTTGTTTTATCTCATGTCATCTACACAATACTCAGTACTCAGAAGTAGAACTTGCGTAATGTAGCTGTGTTCCAGGTCCGAGGGATGTGTTCTTCTTCCATTGTAGACAGGCGGTATGCTCCTTTTCCAAGCATCTCGACCACTCGGTAGGGGCCCTCCCAGTTAGGGGATAACTTGCCCGCCGCCTCAAGTGGTCGACAGGCTTCGGCTTTCCTGAGGACGAAGTCTCCCTGCTGGAAGTGTTTGTCTCGGACTTTGGCGTTGTAGTATCGAGTGAGGCGGCGTTGGTACTCCATTGCTCTGATGCTGGCAATCTCCCGGATTTCATCTGCCAAGTCGAGGTTTTCGAGTAGTTTTTGGTCATTTGCCTCGGATGAGAAGCGGATGACTCTGGGGGAGGGGTTGCCGATCTCCAACGGGATCACGGCCTCGGTGCCATACACTAGTTGAAAAAGACTCTCACCGGTTGCAGTTCTGGGATTCGTTCTGTGCGACCAAAGTACGTTCGACAATTCCTCGAGCCAGCTACCCTTGGCTTTGCCGAGCCTAGTCTTGATGCCTTTCAAGATAGCCTTGTTGGCATTTTCGACCAGTCCGTTAGCCTGAGGGTGGGCGACCGAAGTGAAGTGATTGTGAATATTGAGGTCGGTGCATCTATCTCGGAAGTAGCGAGAATAAAATTTCCTACCATTATCGCTCACTATCACCCGGGGGATGCCGTAGCGATAGATGATCGACTTCCGGATGAAATTCCAGATAACTGTCTCGGTGATCCTTGCAGTGGCTTCGGCCTCGATCCACTTAGTAAAGTAGTCGATGGCAACGATGATAAACTTCTTCTGGGGCTGGGCCGTGGGGAATGGCCTGAGGATGTCGATTCCCCAGCGAGCGAAAGGATAATGTTTTGCTAGGGTGATAAGCTCCGTTGCTGGCTGATGGACCAAGTGGTCGAATCACTCGCAATGGTCACAGCGTTGTGTGTAGGTCGAGCAGTCACGATGTAGGGTGGGCCACCAGTAACCTTGCCGTAGCAAGATCCTGGCGAGTGACCTTCCCCCCAAATGTGCTCCGCAAAGACCTTCGTGAACTTCTTCGATCGCTTGGTTGTCTTCATCGGTATCGAGGCACTTCAGAAGAGGGCCAGAGAAGGATGTCCGATAAAGTGCGCCATCCAGGGTGACGAATCACCGAGCTTGGTATTTCAACCTTCGGGCTTCCCGAGGGTCGGGAGGCTGCTCGGAGTCTTGGAGCCATGACAGGTAGGGGGTACGCCAGTCGCCTGGGCAGGCTGAGCCAACAGCTAGGAGCTCTAAATCAATGCTCGGGCGCTCCAGATCTTCGAGAAGGACCGATCGAGTACCCTCGGGGTCAAGAGAGGAGGCCAGCCGAGAGAGGGCGTCCGTTCGGGAGTTTTCCTCCCGAGCTATCCGGACTACCTCAAAACACTCGAACTGTTGTGCCACGGTCTTGACCAGTTGGACGTATTTGATCATCGGTGCCTCCCGTGCTTCATAATCGTCGTTGACCTGGCTAGCGACTAGTTGGGAGTCGGTGTGAATCCTGACTCGCTCAGATGCTAACCGCCGGGCCATGCGGGCTCCCGATATGAGGGCCTCGTACTCGGAAGCGTTGTTGGATGCTTGGAAGTTGAACTTCAGGGCGTACTATAGCTCTGCCCCTTCGAGGGACTTCAGGAGGATGTCGGCACCGCTCCCGGTTGAATTGGAAGATCCGTCAACGAACAGTTCCCAGGTTGGCCCGTGTGCGGACGGAGATCTCTCTTCGGTCGGGATGGTGCTCTCGGCGATGAAGTCGGCGAGCGCCTGGCCTTTGATAGCCGAGCGAGACTGATACGATATATCGTAGGCCCTGAGCATGATGGCCCACTTGACGAGGCGTCCCGAGGCTTCGGGGTGAGCGAGGATCATCTTCAATGGTTCGCTGGTCAACACGGTGATGGAGTGCCCTTGCAAATAGGGTCGGAGGTGCTTGGCCGAGGTACCCAATGCTAGCATGAGTTTCTCGGTTGCGGGGTACCTTCTCTCAGCCTCGTTGAGCACCTTACTTGTGTAGTAGACCGGTCTCTCGATTCCCGAGTCATTTTTGACTAGGACCGAGCTAACTATGGATGGAGTTGCCGAGAGATAGAGATACAAGGCTTCCCCTGGGACGGGCTTGGAAAGCACTGGGGGTGAAGCCAGGAACTCTTTAAGCTCGGCGAATGCCCTTTGGCATTCCTCATCCCACGCGAATGTAGCAGATGCCATTTTGGGCCCCCTCAGTAGTTTGAAGAAGGGTAGGCATCGTTCAGCTGTGCGGGATAGGAATCTACTGAGCGAGCAACGCGCCCGGTAAGGCATTGAACATCTTTGATGCAGGTGGGTGGGCGCATGTCCAGGATGGCCTGGACCTTGTCGGGGTTGGCCTCAATCCCACGCTAAGTGACCAAGAAGCCCAAGAATTTTCCAGACTTTACTCTGAAGGCACACTTGGCGGGGTTGAGCTTTATGTCGTACTTCAGGAGGGCGTTGAAAGTTTCTGCTAGGTTGGTGAAGTGGTCCTCAACCTTGGGGGTCTTCACGAGCATATCGTCAATATAGGCCTCGACATTCCGACCGAGCTGTCCCTCGAACATATGGTTGACTAGCCTTTGGTACGTGGCTCTGGCATTCTTCAACCCGAAAGGCATCCGGATGTAGCAGTGTACGCCGAAGTCGGTGATAAAGGCGGTCTTCTCGATGTCTTCGGGGTGCATTCTGATCTGGTGGTAACCTGAGTAGGCATCCAGGAAGCTGAGTATCTCATTACCCGAGGTTGAATCAACCAGTTGGTCGATGCTTGGTAAGGGATAGCAATCCTTTGGAGTAGCCTTGTTCAAGTCGGTGAAGTCCATGCACATCCACCACTTTCCCGAAGCCTTCGGCACCAGAACGGCGTTAGCTAGCCATGTCGGGTACAGGACTGGCCTAAAAAGGCCAGCCTTCTGCCCCTTGGCGACCTGCTCCTTGATAATCATCTGCTTCTCTGGCGCATGCTTCCTTCTGCGTTGTTGCACGGGCTTCATGGTTGGGTCGAGGTTGAGCTTATGCACCACCGTCTCTTGCGGTATCCCGGGGAGTTGATCATCAGACCATGCAAAGACCCGGATGTACGCGGAAAGGAACTCTTTGTATTGATGTTTAACCTCAGATGTTAGGTTGGCTCCGATCTTTACTCCTAGGGTCGGGTCATCGTTTAGGAAAACTGCTAGCAATTCGCCTCCAGGTTCGGCAGTTGCGGATTTTTCATCGACTTTCCGGAGGCCCTTATTTTTTCCGTCCGGCCTTGTGGCTTCGACCGAGATATTGTAGCACCTTCGGTCCATTGACTGGTTATGATGGGGACATCACCCAGGATTCCCTTTGGCTGGACACCTCTCTCCCTTCCGGAGACAGGTAGTGTGTGACTGCGCGACTGGATGGGCCCACGGCGACACAGGAGCTTATTACTGAGGACATATTGATGTATTTTCTCCTTTCTTGAGTCATTTTGATGTACTTGTCCTTATTTTGAGTCATGTCCCTAGGTCATCACGTTATTTATCTATGTTTGTTAGGCTAGGGGGGTCATATGGGCCCAATTAGATGGGCCTGGCCCATGGGCGCCCTCTTCCTTCCCACACCCCCTTGCTTATTTGTTTTTAGCATATTCTCCAGGGACTTTTTGTAAATGTTGGGATCCCTATATATAGGACCCCAACCCCCCCTTGAGATGGTTAATGAAGTATTGAATATTTGAGCATAAGTGCCCCCCCTCTTTCTCTCTAGCTCTCTCATTCTCTCTCTCTCTCTCTCTCTAGGGGGCGAACCCCACTCTCTCTTCCCCCTTCTCTCTCTCTCTCCCTTGGGCGAACTTGCCCTTTCACCTCCCCCTTCCCCTACCACCTCAGCTGCCACCTCACCCTCCACCCCTTCACCTCCCCTAGGCCACTTAATACTCATCAATTTCCTCCACTTCCCAAGCAACCCTTCCTATTCCCCATACCCCTTCCCCACCTCCAAGACACCCATCCCTCTTCCCCAAGCAACCTTCCCACTCCCCCACACCTCATTCATATCCCTTGACCATCCCAATCCCCACCCCACCACAAGTTGCGCACCACCCTCACCAACTACACCCATCCCCTTGCCTTGGCCGACCCCTCCAACCCCCCTTCTCCAAGCTTCGGCCCTCTCACCCCTCCACTCTCCTGCACCTCCATACTACCTGCTCCGCCCCTCTCTTCACCCCCACACACCCCTCCCCCATCTGCTATCACCACCACCCTTCCCTCCATTACCAAACTCCAATCCCCCTTAACCTAACCCCACCACCATCCCATTCATTCTGTCACATCTGCAGGTGGCAGAAGAAGGCCCATCTTGCAGAAGCTCCCCCGAGGTCATCCGGCGACATCTGAGAGCGTACCTTATCTTTCTGGAAAGGCCGTCCAGTCCACTACGCAGGCGAGAAAGAATCGTACCATTCCGAGTCCGGAGCTGCCCAGGAGAGCCATTCTCCCTCGACTGCACCAAGCTCCATCTGCAGAGCACCAGAGTTCGACCAGAAGCTGAACCATGATTCACAGTGAAGGAATCTGACTGAAGTTCCTTCTCGAAAGTTCTTCGTCCCCCTGTCCCCGACCAGGAGAAAGAAGCAGAGCTACATTCGGCATCTGGGAGCCAAAGTTCTGATTTTTCCCTTCCAGTCGCGCGGGACTGCCTTCTCCGGTCTTCTGTGACCAGCACTCACTCATCGGTGTCCCCCAGGCCACCCCGACCTCCGACGGCCTCCCCACCAGTTTTTCTGCGAAGAGGGTTCATCCATGGTTCCATAAATTCTGACGGTTTGAGATTCGGAGCTCGGGAGCCCATGGTACAACCTCTGCATCCTACTGCATCAGATCTGAAACTGTCAACCCCAGATTCCTTCGTCCAGTTCAAGCTTCTGCCGCGGCCAGCGACGACGTTAGAAGAATTCAGTAAAATTCAGAGGCGTCCCAGCTTCTGTCACGAAGAATTCCCTTTTGGTCTCGTCACCGGAAGAATTCCGGAGTAAGAACTACAACTGCAACAGCGGCGGCCTGTCCCCTCTCACAGCAAGCGAGCAGATCCTACGTCGGCTTCCTCTCCTACAACCTCGACGAGTTTCCCCCTCCCGCCTGGCCGGCTTAGCGCCCCTCCCTGCGTGGAGGTAGTGTTTGGATGTAAGCTTGATTTCCCCACCCTTAGTCCAACCCTCCTACGTGAGGAGTAGTGTTTGTATTAAGCAGCTCAAGCTACATCGGCGCAGTGTGCGGGATCCACACTTCCCCGCTCGCCCACGTCTCCGAACGAGGTTGGTTTCTTCAAACCAACCAGGTGAGCTATAAACTTTGCTCCATTACTATTTAGTGTCTGTTTATTTAATATCCGTAGACGTAGCTCCGTTGTGCATGCGAGCGAGTGCCCGATCTCGGAACCACCATCTTAGTGTGGTCACCGTGGCTAAAGTGAGAGAGTGGGACCTAGTGCCCCAATTGGCACCGGCCAGCCCCATAAGCGTGGGCTACGTACCCTCGGGAGGGCAACCCTAGCCCAGCTGGCACTCTACCAGTAAGGGTCTTGATCCATCACCTCCCCCTAGCATCATTTAGTCACCCCGGGCTCGCGTGTGTGCGACGGCGATTTGGCCCCGATTTATCAACTTAATTGCTATGTGGTTGTGAATGCGGAATAGGTCCTAAGTTTACATTTGCTTGCTGCATACCCCGTAGTGGTTTCACATCAGTTGGTATCAGAGCAAGTTTTAGACTTGTCTCTACAAGCCTAGGTCCAAGGGCAATTGCATTTCTATCCCGTGTTGTCATCATTGTGCATGTCCGAGGAGAGAAAGGTTAGGTTGGCCAAGATGCACCTTCTTAAACTAGCCAAGACCTATTGGCTAAAGGTAGAAAGCCAAAGGAGGAACCGGTGTGAGGAACCCATTGACACTTGGATAGACATGAAAGATCAACTTAGAAACAAATATCTCCCCATCTCCTATAGCCACCTTCTTCTTGATGAATGGCAAAGCCTTACCCAAGAGGGAAAGACCGTGGAAGAGTATATTGAAAAATTTGACTCATATCTCCTAAGGTGTGGTGTGGTTGAAAACCCAGCCGTCACTTTATCCCGATTTAGGAATGGTCTCCTCCCCCACATTAAACGGGAGCTTTTTATGAGGGAAGTACATAGCTTGGAAATTACCTATCAAATAGCCCGGGATGTAGAGAGATTTTCTAGGAATCCTAGGTTTGCCCCCCCCAAGGGCCCGGGACCCCGTCCCAACCTACCTCCTCTGTTAAGAACACCTCCTCCCAATGGGGGAACCTCCACTCGGCCCTATCCCCAACCAATCACTCCCACCCCCACAAAGACCACCCCACTCAACCCTCCTCCCCGAAGCCTCCAAAGGGAAGACCCCAGGGAGTAGTACGATTAAATGTTTTCAGTGCCATGGTTATGGCCACATAGCCTCCCAATGCCCTTCCAAGGGGATGTCAAGCCTTGTTATTGAGGGCGGACCTACCACATCCCAAGAAACCCATGAGAATACTATTGAGGAACACGAGGCTACCTTAGAGTGGCAAGAGGAATACGAGGAGCAATTCTTTGAGGAAGGTGTAGAAGATGACCCCCACTCCACCCACTTGGGAGTAATAAGGTGCACCCTTACCCAACCACAAGAGAATGATTGGAGGAGGACTTCCATTTTTCACACCTTCATCAAAATTGGGGACCATGTTAGGAAGGTTATCCTAGACAATGGAAGTTGTGTCAATGCCGTGTCCCCGGACACCGTCAAGCTCCTAGGACTTACCCCAACACCCCACCCCAAACCATATCGTGTCTCATGGATAAACAACCATTCCCTACCCGTCAACACATGTTGTCTTATCCCCATCACCTTCTCATCCTACCAAGAGCCAATATGGTGTGACATCATACCTATGGCTGTAGGGAGCATCCTGCTAGGGAGACCTTGGATATATGATGTTAATGCTACCATCCATGGGAAAACGAACACGTGCACCTTTGAACACAAGGGGAAGACCATTCGCCTCAACCCTTCCTCACCCCGAAAGGACCCACCCTCCAAGGGAATTGTCCCCACACCACCTCAAAACCCAGGGGTCACATCACCCCCAACCCAACCAACAAGTCAACTGTCCACCCATGAGGGTCCCACCAAAGGCCTTCACCTCATCACTAGACAAGAACTCGAGGAAGAGGTAGCCTTAGGGACACCCATATGCGCTGTAGTCATATGCCTAGGGGAACCCACCCCCTCCAACCCTCATCTTGTGGAGATACACCCTCTCCTAGAAGAATTCAAGGATGTGTTCCCCGAGGAGCTCCCCGATCAACTGCCACCCATGAGGGATGTCCAGCATGTTATTGACCTTGTCCCAGGGGCCACCCTCCCAAACCTTCCCCACTATCGCCTCAATCCCACTGAGCATGCTGAATTGAGGAGGCAAGTGGAGGAACTCATTAGAAAAGGTTTCCTCCGTCTTAGCAAAAGTCCTTGTGCTGTCCCAGCCCTCCTCACACCAAAGAAAGATGGGACATGGCGCATGTGTATTGATAGCAGGGCCATCAACAAGATTACCGTCAAATATAGGTTCCCCATACTTAGACTTGACGATATGCTAGATATGCTAGCTGGAGCCACAATTTTTTCAAAGATAGACCTTAAGAGTGGCTACCACCAAGTAAGGATAAGGCTTGGGGATGAATGGAAAATAGCCTTCAAAACCAAAGATGGACTCTATGAATGGCTGGTGATGCCTTTTGTGCTCTCTAACGCCCCAAGCACATTTATGCGCCTTATGACGGAGGTCCTTAGGCCCTACATTGGAGTCTTCCTGGTAGTCTATTTTGATGATATCCTCATCTACAGCCAGACCAAGGAAGCCCACCTCAGTCATCTTAGGCAAGTCTGTACCACCCTTAGGAAGGAAAGCCTCTTTGCCAATTTGGGAAAATGTCACTTCATGACAAAGTCCATTACCTTCCTTGGGTATGTTGTCTCCACCGACGGGGTATCCATGGACCCTGAAAAGGTCCAAGCCATCCTCGATTGGCCAGAGCCCCGCACTCTCCATGAAGTCCGACGCTTTCATGGGTTAGCCACCTTTTACTGTAGGTTCATCCGTGGGTTCAGCACAGTCACAGCCCCTATCACCGACTGCCTCAAAAAGGGGACCTTTGTGTGGACCAAGTCAGCATCTAGGGCCTTCCAAGAGCTCAAAGAGAGAATGACCCAAGCCCCTGTCTTATGCCTCCCTGATTTCTCCAAAGTCTTTGAAGTGACTTGTGATGCCTCTGGGGTAGGAATTGGTGGGATCCTTAGCCAGGAAGGACACCCAGTGGCCTACTTTAGTGAGAAGTTGTGTGATGCCAGGATGAGGTACTCCACCTACGACAAGGAATTTTATGCCGTGGTACAATCCCTCCGGCATTGGAGACACTATCTCTTGCCTAAAGAATTTGTCATATTCTCCGACCATGAGGCCCTGAAATACCTCAACTCCCAGCAGAAACTGAATGCTCGGCATGCCCGATGGGTCAAATACATCCAGGCCTACACATTTGTGATCAAACATAAAGCCGGAAGTGAAAACCGTGCTGCCGATGCCCTCAGTAGGAGAATTTCCTTGCTAGCTACCATTCGGGTAGAAGTCATAGGATTTGAAAGACTCAAGGAGGAGTACTCTGATTGCCCGGACTTTGGTCCAATCCATACCACTCTGTCCACCCTCTCACCTAAGGAACACCAAGGATTCATCTTAGAGGACGGATTCATCTTCAAAGGCCATAGACTTTGCATACCTAGAACCTCTCTACGGGATTTCCTGGTCTGGGAGTTACATGCAGGAGGCCTTGCTGGGCATTTTGGGGTGCATAAAACCATTGCTTTGGTTGAGGGTCAGTTCTACTGGCCAAGCCTCAAAAGGGACGTAGCCAAAATTGTAGGACAGTGCCGGATATGTGCCTCAGCCAAACAGACAAGACATAACACAGGCCTATACACCCCACTCCCTGTCCTTGATCGTCCCTGGCAGGACTTAAGCATGGACTTCGTCTTTGGCCTACCTAGGACTCAAAAAAGGCATGATTCCATCTTTGTCGTAGTGGATAGGTTTTCTAAGATGGCCCATTTCATCCCCTGCTCTAAAACCTCCGATGCCTCTCATGTGGCCCGTCTATTCTTCGATGAGGTAGTCCGCCTCCATGGCCTACCCAAGACCATCATTTCTGATAGGGATGTCAAATTCACCAGCTATTTCTAGAAAACTCTCTGGCACCTAATGGGGACCCTTCTCAAATTTTCCACGGCCTATCACCCTCAAACTGACGGCCAGACCGAAGTCATTAATAGGAGTCTTGGGAATCTACTCCATTGTCTTGTTGAGGATCGCCCCGGGACTTGGGATCTCATATTACCCTAGGCAGAGTTTGCATACAACAATTCAGTGAATAGGTCGATAGGGATGAGCCCATTTGAAGCTGTGCATGGGTACAAGCCTAGAAAGCCTACAGATCTCATTCCTTTGCCTCCACATGCTAGAGTGTCTATTAGTGCTGAGTCGTTTGCCCAACACATGAAAGAATTGCATGAAGAAATCCGCAAACACATTAACCAAAGCAATGAGGTGTATAAAAAAACGGCCGATTCCCACTGACGCCACCAGGAGTTTCACGAGGGTGACTATGTGATGGTAAGAACTGAGAGGCTTTTCCCTGAAAAAGTCTCCAAACTGAGGTCGGGTGGATCAGGCCCCTTCTAGGTTCTGAGGAGGATTGGCACAAACGCTTATGTGTTGGACCTCCCCGAGGAGTACGCAGTAAGTCCCACATTCAATGTGGCTGACTTGGTGCCATATAGGGGTCCCACGGTGACACCTAGTGAGGGAATTGAGCATGTTCCACCTTCTGAGAGAGCCACCACCCATGAGAGAGTTCCACCAGTCCAGAGGGGCCAACGGGAGCAAATAGAGCGGATATTGGATGAACAGGTCACTGTCACCCGGAGCAAAGCATACGAGCGATACTTGGTCAGGTGGAAGGGCCGGCCCCCTTCAGATGATCCATGGGTGAGTAGGGAGGATCTTCAGCAGCTGGACCCCGACCTCCTAGAGCATTACCGCAGTCGAGTGGACCCTTTCTCGACAGAGTCGAGCTCTTCGTAGCCCGGGGGAGTTGATGGGGACATCACCCAGGATTCCCTTTGGCTCGACACCTCTCTCCCTTCCGGAGACAGGTAGTGTGTGACTGCACGACTGGATGGGCCCACGGCGACACAGGAGCTTATTACTGAGGACATATTGATGTATTTTCTCCTTTCTTGAGTCATTTTGATGTACTTGTCCTTATTTTGAGTCATGTCCCTAGGTCATCACGTTATTTATCTATGTTTGTTAGGCTAGGGGGGTCATATGGGCCCAATTAGATGGGCCTGGCCCATGGGCGCCCTCTTCCTTCCCACACCCCCTTGCTTATTTGTTTTTAGCATATTCTCCAGGGACTTTTTGTGAATGTTGGGATCCCTATATATAGGACCCCAACCCCCCCTTGAGATGGTTAATGAAGTATTGAATATTTGAGCATAAGTGCCCCCCCTCTTTCTCTCTAGCTCTCTCATTCTCTCTCTCTCTCTCTAGGGGGCGAACCCCTCTCTCTCTTCCCCCTTCTCTCTCTCTCTCCCTTGGGCGAACTTGCCCTTTCACCTCCCCCTTCCCCTGCCACCTCAGCTGCCACCTCACCCTCCACCCCTTCACCTCCCCTAGGCCACTTAATACTCATCAATTTCCTCCACTTCCCAAGCAACCCTTCCTATTCCCCATACCCCTTCCCCACCTCCAAGACACCCATCCCTCTTCCCCAAGCAACCTTCCCACTCCCCCACACCTCATTCATATCCCTTGACCATCCTAATCACCACCCCACCACAAGTTGCGCTCCACCCTCACCAACTACACCCATCCCCTTGCCTTGGCCGACCCCTCGAACCCCCCTTCTCCAAGCTTCGGCCCTCTTACCCCTCCACTCTCCTGCACCTCCATACTACCTGCTCCGCCCCTCTCTTCACCCCCACACACCCCTCTCCCATCTGCTATCACCACCACCCTTCCCTCCATTACCAAACTCCAATCCCCCTTAACCTAACCCCACCACCATCCCATTCATTCTGTCACATCTGCAGGTGGCAGAAGAAGGCCCGTCTTGCAGAAGCTCCCCCGAGGTCATCAAGCGACATCTGAGAGCGTACCTTATCTTTCTGGAAAGATCGTCCAGTCCACTACGCAGGCAAGAAAGAATCGTACCATTCCGAGTCCAGAGCTGCCCGGGAGAGCCATTCTCCCTCGACTGCACCAAGCTCCATCTGCAGAGAACCAGAGTTCGACCAGAAGCTGAACCACGATTCACAGTGAAGGAATCTGACTTATGTTCCTTCTCCAAAGTTCTTCCACCCCCTGTCCCCGACCAGGAGAAAGAAGCATATCTACATTCGGCGTCCGGGAGCCAAAGTTCTGATTTTTCTCCTCCAGTCGCGCGGGACTGCCTTCTCCGGTCTTCTGCGACCAGCACTCACTCATCGGTGTCCCTCAGGCCACCCCGACCTCCGACGGCCTCCCCACCAGTTTTGCTGAAAAGAGGGTTCATCCACGGTTCCATAAATTCTGACGGTTCAAGATTCGGAGCTCGGGAGCCCACGGTAGAACCTCTGCATCCTACTGCATCAGATCTGAAACTGTCAACCCCAGATTCCTTTGTCCTGTTCAAGCCTCTGCCGCGGCCAGCGACGATGTTAGAAGAATTCAGTAAAATTCAGAGGCGTCCCAGCTTCTGTCACGAAGAATTCCCTCCTGGTCTCGTCACCGGAAGAATTCCAGAGTAAGAACTACGACTGCAACAGCGGCGGCCTGTCCCCTCTCACAGCAAGCGAGCAGATCCTACGTCGGCTTCATCTCCTACAACCTCGGCGAGTTTCCCCCTCCCGCCTGGCCGGCTTAGCGCCCCTCCCTGCGTGGAGGTAGTGTTTGGATGTAAGCTTGATTTCCCCACCCTTAGTCCAACCCTCCTGCGTGAGGAGTAGTGTTTGTATTAAGTAGCTCAAGCTACATCGGCGCAGTGTGCGGGATCCACACTTCCCCGCTCGCCCACGTCTCCGAACGGGGTTGGTTTCTTCAAACCAACCAGGTGAGCTCTAAACTTTGCTCCATTACTATTTAGTGTCTGTTTATTTAATATCCGTAGACGTAGCTCCGTTGTGCATGCGAGCGAGTGCCCGATCTCGGAACCACCATCTTAGTGTGGTCACCGTGGCTAAAGTGAGAGAGTGGGACCTAGTGCCCCAATTGGCACCGGCCAGCCCCATAAGCGTGGGCTACGTACCCTCGGGAGGGCAACCCTAGCCCAGCTGGCACTCTACCAGCAAGGGTCTTGATCCATCACCTCCCCCTAGCATCATTTAGTCACCCCGGGCTCGCGTGTGTGCGACGACGATTTGGCCCCGATTTATCAACTTAATTGCTATGTGGTTGTGAATGCGGAATAGGTCCTAAGTTTACATTTGCTTGCAGCATACCCCGTAGTGGTTTCACATCAGGTTACCTCGGACTTCCCCCACTCCATTTTCGGTGGGAAACTTCATCTTTTGGTGATAGGTAGAAGGCACCACTTTCGTTCGGCTGAGGATTCCTCGGCCGAAGATTACGTTGTATGCTATCATACCTTTGATCACTATGAAATCCACCATGACCGTAACCATCTTGGGTGGGGTGCCAAGAGTAACCGATAGGCTTAGGGATCCCTCGGGATAAGTGGCCTGGCCATTGAACCCGCACAGGGGGGTCCGGATCGGGTGGAGTTTAGACGGATCCTCCCCCATCTTAAGGAAACATTCATAGGATAATACATCAGGGGCACTTCCATTGTCAACCAAAATCCCATCTACATTACAATGGTTTATTGTGGTCGATATCACTAGGGCGTCGTCATGCGGGGTGCTCAGCCCCTCCAGGTCTTGGTCGGAGAAGACTATGACCTAGGGCTCGCTCAGCGGGGCCCTAGGAGGCTCGATGGCTCGGCTCGCCCGGTCAGCATGACGCTTCCTTCCTCGGCCACTATCTCCTACTGATGCAGCTCCTCTGGTGATGACATTGATGTGGACCCCTCGGGGGGCGTTGTCAATCTCCTCTGGGGCACCTCGGTCTTCCTAGTGCCCGGCCACGAACTTGGAGAGGTGCCCCTGACGAATGAGATGCTCGATCTCGTACTAGAGCTGGTGGCAGTCGCCGGTATGATGCCCATGATCGCTGTGGAACATGCAATGCTTGCTGCGACTGCGGTTCTTCGACTTCATTGGCTCGGGTTGGCGGAGGAGGCCCGAGCCTTTGATGTCACGCCCCGAACAAGGCGGAAATATCGGGACGTACAGTTAGAGACACGCTGGCAAGAGAGAGAACTAATCTAAAATAATACACAAGTGCTACTAGATGGAAATACTAAATGATCATTAACAAACCACAACTGATACAATAACCTCATGTTCAACTTAATACAACTGGAATAATCAATCACTAAAGCTCAATAACATGACTGAGACTAAATGCTCACCAAAACACAACTAAAAGTAAGATAACACACTACTAACACACTAGAACTGATACACTCAAGACATCACTCCTGCCCTTCCCCATCGGTAAGTGCGTCACCTGAACAGCCTAGAAAAGGGGGAAAACACAACTATGAGCTGACGCTCAGTAGGAAATAACAGACAAGTATAAGTGATTAACAGTTTAATTATATTTTAAAATGTCATGCTACAAATGATAAAACAATAAAAGATAACGATGATATCACGAAACAAAATTCAAAGATCTTGCAAGGTCAAGAAATATAATGAATAGAATGGTAAGACAAGAATTTACTACAGGAGATAACGATAAAAAGTTGGCCATATCAAGATAATTCAAGTCATGTCAAGCACGTATGTAATTTCATTTCCACGTCCAAGTAATCAGCAAGTAAAGTAACAACAAGTAGAGTATAGAACAGTGAAGAGTGGAAAGTGAAAAGTAGTAGAAAGTAATGTAGAGAGTAGTGGACAGTCCTAGATTTAACACATGTCAAGTACTGGTGCCAAATGCCACACCTAGTCATTCACCTCCCCGGGGGTACACGTAGTGTTCGGGTGCTCTTCCCAGGACTAGACCGAGCCCTTAATTGTCTGCTAGGCATTGATTTCTTTGGATCAAAGATCCCACGAATCTAGACTTCCACAGTTTATGGCCAGAATTCCAAGGTTTAAATTAAGTAGCAATAACAACTTCAAGTAGGAAAGAGATTCATTTCCAGAATTTCAAGGTAAGTATAATCATCAAGGAGATCGAAACCAAGTCACAACAAGAGTTAATCGTGCTGCGCTACTGTAAAACAGCAGCAATCAAACAAGCTAATCAACATTTTAATCCTAATCACCAAGTTAAGATATCATGATTAACCATTATCATTTGTATTAGCCAAGTGCCAACAAGCTAGAACAAGTTGTCGAGGTAAAGAACAAGCTCTCACAGCGATGAAATAGAATGCATTATCAGGGGTTTTAGTTACACCATTAATCATTAATTATGTGAGTTTCTATTTAACCAATGTAAGTGTTGTAATGGAGATGGTAAACATCGTGTTTTGTACTATGTTTGCAAGAAAGGACCAATGCAAATTTGAAATCAAGGGGGGTACATGAATAGGTCAATTGTTCTTCAAAAATATAATTTCAGTGGGTCTAAGTTAAATGGGTTGATTACCCACTGATTCGGATCCATCTTCGGGTCGAAAAATGATGAAAATCGGGTTTCTGGTGTACGGGTCGACCCCTAGGGTCGACCCCCATGCAGGGAGCTGGATGGGCGACCCTTGGGGTCGACCCCCATGCAGGAATAGGAGGGGACGACCCCTGGGGTCGACCCCTGCAAGAACAACAACGAATGTTGCTTCCGGAAACCACATAAACTCATCCAAATGGGGTCCAATTGAGTTGAAATCAAAACCACATGATCTAGGAATATTAATAGACATTCTAGGGTCATAAAACTACAATTTTGAAACATGAATTGTTACAGAAATTGATTGAATCTCAACTTATATATGGTAATTTCATGAAAACCCTAGTTCCTGACCCACTTCTACTAAATCATGCAATTCTCTTAACATACACAACGGAATTTAGGGCTTTTGGTGTCAAAAGAAAGCTGACTCGATTATGAATCCAACCATGTATGGTATGCTACATGAAGATCAAGTTACAAGGCTCAAAATTAGCCCGAAATCAAGTTCTGACTTAAAGGAACACTATATGAAACATGTTCTAGATATGCTCTTACAAAAATTCGAAATTCACGAGGCATGCTCAATAGAATTTGGGGCTTTCTACGTTAAATGAAAGATAATAACATGCCGATTACTTCATGTAAGTTAATTAGAGTTTGGTTGT
This sequence comes from Amorphophallus konjac, assembly GCA_022559845.1. Taxonomy (NCBI): domain Eukaryota; kingdom Viridiplantae; phylum Streptophyta; class Magnoliopsida; order Alismatales; family Araceae; genus Amorphophallus; species Amorphophallus konjac. The sequence goes on from CM040120.1 coordinate 218,374,333, forward strand.
TAGATCCTACCTCAAATCGGAGAGAGAAAACTCAAACCCTAGGATGAAGAACACTTGGACAGCACCTTAGAAAACCCGTGATAACTCACTCCACACCTGATGAAAATCGGGGCTTTCAGTCCCAATAGATAGATCTCGACGAGATGAACAACTTGCTATACTCATGATCAAGATTTGGTTGAGAATTCCTACCTCAATCGATGGATCAAAGAAGGATGAAGGGAAGCCAACGGCCTGCTGACCCACCTCCACAAATCGAGCTAGATCTCCCCAGATCTGAAACTTCAGCAAACCCCACAGCAGCCAAATGAAAGAAGACTCGTAGGGCTTCATTTTGATAGCTCATAGAGCTTCTGGAGCCTTTGGAGTTGGGAGTATTCGCTGCTGCAAGCTACATGTTTAGAAACGGCGCCGAAATCTTTGACTTGACCAAACTATGTCGGCAGCACGTTTTGGGGCTAGGTTTACCTCAAATTCATTGAGGGTAAATGTTCCTTACATTGTGGCCTTCCATTTGCCACTTATTTCAGTTCATTTGGTTGAGTATTCAGGTCGAATTTCGTGTTTTAATCTAAGGGTTAGGTATGGGTCAAAAGTGTGCACTTTTGGGTTTAAACTCTAAATAGATCTTACCACAGATTTACAATGGCTTAATGCCAGAAGGAAAAGTTGTTATCTACCTCTACCTTAACATATTTACTATTTTTACAGATTTTTCTAAGGTAGTCAAATTTTCACTCATACTATTTCTAACGAATTAAATATTAATAAATCCGAAATTCAATTATTAATTCAATAAAATTCTATTCTCAATTAATAAAAGCTAAATAAGAAATATTGGCTCAATTAAATAATTTGGGGTCTTACACCCTCCCCTACTTAAAGGAATTTGGTCCTCCAAATTCACTGCACTAAAACTGAGAGTAGAAAAAGATCGCTCACCTAGAATAGATCGGGATACCGCTTTCGCATAGTCTCTTCAGACTCCCATGTAGCTTCTTCGGTCCCACGCCGACTCCACTGAATCTTGACCATCGGTATCGAACGATTCCGGAGTTGCTGTTGCTTCCGGTCCAGAATCTTGACAGGTCTTTCCTCATAGGTCAAATCTTCCTTCAGTTCAAAATCCACTTGCTGAATGATATGAGTGGGATCGTACACATATTTCCGCAACATAGACACATGGAAAACATTGTGTACGCCAGACAAATGCGGTGGTAAAGCCAGTCTGTATGCCACCTCTCCCACTCTATCTAGAATCTCAAATGGACCAATGTACCTCGGACTCAGCTTGCCATGAATGCCAAATCTTCGGATCCCTCTCGTCGGAGAGACCTTTAAGAACACATGCTCGCCAACCTGAAATTCCAATGCTCTCCTTCTGTTGTCGGCATAACTCTTCTGTCTTGACTGGGCTACTTGTAACCGGTCTCGGATAACACGGATGTTCTGTGATGATTCCGAAACAAGATCTGGTCCAAGCCACTGTTTCTCACCTACCTCGTCCCAACACAATGAGGAATGACAACTTCTACCATATAGTGCTTCAAAAGGAGCCATCTGAATACTAGACTGATAGCTGTTATTGTAGGTGAATTCAATTAATACCAAATACTCACTCCAATTACCACCGAAATCAATCATGCAAGCTCGTAGCATATCTTCCACTATCTGATTGGTTCTTTCAGTTTGTCCATCTATCTGTGGATGAAAAGCAGTACTAAAATTCAGATGAGTACCCAAAGACTCTTGCAGTCCCCTCCAGAAATGTGAAGTAAATCTGGGGTCTCTATCATATATTATATTCACTGGAATACCATGCAATCTCACCGCTTCCTTTATATACAAAGCAGCCAATACATCAATCGTCCACTTGGACTTAATTGGTAAGAAATGAGCCGACTTTGTCAATCGATCGACAATCACCCATATCGCATCAAATCCACCACGAGTCTAGGTAGACCCATAATGAAATCCATGCCAATACTTTCCCACTTCCATTGGGGTATGTCGAGTGGTTTCAATTTCCCTGCTGGTCTGAAATGTTCGGCCTTAACTTGCTGACATACCAAACATCTACTCACAAAATCTGCAACTTCTCTTTTCATATTCGACCACCAAAAGGACCTTTTCAAATCTCGGTACATCTTAGTGCCTCCAGGATGAATGGTATATCTAGATCTATGAGCTTCCTCAAGAATTTTGTTCTTTATTGTAGCCTCATCCGGAACACAAGTTCTTCCTTTAAATAATAATCTACCATCATCGGCCAACATAAAGTCAGGTCTGCTGCTCAAGCTTCACTTGATCTCTACCAACTCGGGATCATTATCTTGCAAGGACTTGATCTCTATCAATAATTCAGGTTTAAGTTGAATCTGAGCAATCAAGACCCGATCATTGTCGATATTAAGATCCAGACTAGATAATTGTTCCAACAATCTCCATTCTTGTAACATGAGACTTGACAATCTAGCTACCGGCTTCCGGCTTAATGCATCTGCCACAACATTACCTTTGCCAGGATGATACTCGATCGAGAAGTCGAAGTCTTTCAAGTACTCCAACCATCTCCGCTGCCTCATGTTGAGTTCCTTCTGAGAAAATAAATACTTCAAACTCTTATGATCTGAAAACACTGTGAAGGTTTCTCCATATAAGTAATGCCTCCATATCTTCAAAGCAAACACGACTGCAGCAAGTTCCAAATCATGAACAGGATAATTATCTTCGTGCTTCCTCAACTGCCTAGAGGAATAGGCAATCACCTTCCCATGCTGCATGAGTACACAGCCTAAGCCAATACCTGAAGCATCAGTATAAACAACAAATCCTCCTTCACCAGAAGGTAAAGCCAAAACAGGTGCAGTAGTCAAACACTCCTTCAGAGTCTGAAAGCTTCGTTGACAATCATCTGACCAATCAAACTTATTTTCCTTGCGGGTTAATCTTGTCATAGGTACCGCAATCTTAGAGAAATCTTGAATAAATCTTCGATAATAACCTGTCAGGCCTAGAAAACTTCTAACTTCTGTCACACTGGTAGGTTGTTCCCAATTCTTCACTGCCTCGACCTTCGAAGGATCAACAGAAATACCGTTCTTCGTAATGATATGTCCTAGAAAGGACACCTCTTGCAACCAGAATTCACACTTACTAAACTTAGCATATAGTTGATGATCTCTCAACAGTTGCAATGCCATTCTCAGATGCTCAGCATGCTCCTCCTCATTCTTAGAATAAATCAGGATGTCATCAATAAAGACCACAACCCATTGATCAAGATAGGGTCGAAATGCATTGTTCATCAACTGCATGAAAGCTGCTGGAGCATTCGTTAGACCAAAAGACATAACGACAAATTCAAAATGACCATACCTGCTGCGGAAAGTTGATTTATAGATATCCTCCTCCTTAATCCGCAACTGGTGATATCCAGATCGAAGATCGATCTTAGAGAAATATTGAGCTCCGGTATCTGGTCAAATAACTCGTCAATCCTCGGCAAGGGATATTTATTCTTGACAGTCTGCTGGTTTATTTTCCGATAATCAATGCACAACCTCATCGAACCATCTTTCTTCCTGACGAATAACACAGGGGCTCCCCACGGAGAAGTACTAGGATGAATAAAACCCTTCTCAAGCAATTCCATCAGTTGCTGCTTCAGTTCCCTCAGTTCCGCAGGAGACATACGATAAGGAGCCTTAGAAATAGGAGATGTGCCAGGAATAAGATCAATAGAAAATATAACTTCCCGCTCAGGCGGAAGTCCTGGTAGTTCCTCCGGAAAGACATCAGGAAAATCTTGGACAACAGGAATGTCCTTGATCTCAATCTGCTGCTCAGGGGTTGCACAAACAAAGGCTAGAAAAGCCTCACATCCACGTCTCATCAGCTTATCAGCTCGGAGAGCCGAAATAAGTGACACCGAGTTGTGATGCTTAACACCCACAAAAGAAATTCTCGGGTGCCTAGTAAAAGACACGGAGCTAGAACTGCAGTGAACGCTAACCTCATATCGAGCCAACCAATCTGCTCCTAAGATTACATCATAATCCTTCATGTCCATGCAGACCAAATCTGCTGGTAAGTTCTGCTCACCAATCATCACCTTACTAGAAGGATAGAAATACTGTATTGTTGATCTAGTGCCAATAGGGGTTGAAATCTCTAACGGAGTATTCATCAAAACAGGTTCCACAGCTAATGACTTAGCAAATCTCCGTGAAATAAAAGAATGTGTTGCACCAGTATCAAAGAGAGCAAATGTGGGCTTATCGATTATAGTAAGGGTACCTTCGACGAGTCCGGCATCATCAGAAATCCCAGTTTCATCTGCATCTAAAGCTTGAAGCTTGCCTTGTGGTTTCTTGAAGACTAGAGGTTTTGCCGGTGTAGCTTGCTCCGATATGAGAGGACAATTGGGGATACGGTGCTCCTTGCTTCCACATCACAAACATGCGCCTAGCTTGTGCCAGCACTCCTCTATCTTGTGACCCGGACGATCACAATAGTTGCACACGCCCTTGAATGGAACAATAGGGCCATGCTTCTTGTCTTCATGCCTCGGCATCTTGCCCTTCCACGATCCGGACCCGCTCCACGAACCAGGTCCACTAACAGGCCTCTTCTTGGTCGGGTTTGACACTCCCGGAACCCGTAGGTAATTCTTTCTTGGTGCCTTTCCCACGGATTCTCTCCGTCATTTCAAGAGTATCCTCCAGAACTTGCGCTTTTCTTACCACCTCAGAATACGTGGAAATCTCCATCGGTGCCAATTGGTTGATATAATGAAGCTTCAATCCATTGAGAAAGCGCTTCGCCTTCATCTTCTCGGTGGAAATGAGATGTGTAGCATATCGAGAAAGCCGTGCAAATTGAGCCTCATACTCTGCCACGGACAAACCTCGCTGTTTCAGGGCCGCGAACTCTGCCGCTTTCTTCTCTTGCACTCTATCAGAAAAATACTTGTTGTTGAAGAATTCTTCGAACTCTTCCCACATAACTTGCCGATCACCGAGAGTTGCCTTAATAGAATCCCACCAAGTACGTGCATCATGTTCCAGTTGAAATGTAGACAAAAGGACACGCTCCTGGTTGGTGCATTGCATAACTTCAAAGATCCTCCCCATCTCATCTAGCCAGTGCTCGGCTTGGTCAGGGTCGGTCGAACCCGCAAACCTTGGCGGATTCATCCCTCGGAAGTTCCGGTATAGATCACCGGTGCCATGCTGTGCCGCTCCTGCCTGAGCTACTTGCTGAAGGGCCTGAGTAAGGCCTTGAACCGTACGCTGCAGGTTCCTCCATTCAGCACGATCAGCTGCCATCTACACGAGAAATAGGTTACTTAGGTCCAATAAGATAGATAAGCACGATTAAGGAACGAACTTAACCCAAGTTCTACCCCAATCTCACAGGTCAGGTCTGAAACTTTCACAAGGTTGGGGATCTAGTGCACCTAGACACGACCAAAACTCGGTACCTGGCGGAGGTAATCGGTCCGAAGACCACTCGCGCAAGTGTGCGACCTTTCCGATAGGCGTAGCCTAACGTTCGGACAACACCTTTTGATATACCGGTTATTGGGATGCAATGCAAGAAAAACTAAAACTTAGGGAACCTAGGAATGTGAAACCTAGGGCTCTGATACCAACTAAACTGTCACGCCCCGAACAAGGCGGAAATATCGGGACGTACAGTTAGAGACACACTGGCAAGAGAGAGAACTAATCTAAAATAATACACAAGTGCTACAAGATGGAAATACTAAATGATCATTAACAAACCACAACTGATACAATAACCTCATGTTCAACTTAATACAACTGGAATAATCAATCACTAAAGCTCAATAACATGACTGAGACTAAATGCTCACCAAAACACAACTAAAAGTAAGATAACACACTACTAACACACTAGAACTGATACACTCAAGACATCACTCCTGCCCTTCCCCATCGGTAAGTGCGTCACCTGAACAGCCTGGAAAAGGGGGAAAACACAACTATGAGCTGACGCTCAGTAGGAAATAATAGACAAGTATAAGTGATTAACAGTTTAATTACATTTTAAAATGTCATGCTACAAATGATAAAACAATAAAAAGATAACGATGATATCACGAAACAAAATTCAAAGATCTTGCAAGGTCAAGAAATATAATGAATAGAATGGTAAGATAAGAATTTACTACAGGAGATAACGATAAAAAGTTGGTCATATCAAGATAATTCAAGTCATGTCAAGCACGTATGTAATTTCATTTCCACGTCCAAGTAATCAGCAAGTAAAGTAACAACAAGTAGAGTATAGAACAGTGAAGAGTGGAAAGTGAAAAGTAGTAGAAAGTAATGTAGAGAGTAGTGGACAGTCCTAGATTTAACACATGTCAAGTACTGGTGCCAAATGCCACACCTAGTCATTCACCTCCCCGGGGGTACACGTAGTGTTCGGGCGCTCTTCCCAGGACTAGACCGAGCCCTTAATTGTTTGCCAGACATTGATTTCTTTTGATCAAAGATCCCACGAATGTAGACTTCCAAAGTTTATGGCCAGAATTCCAAGGTTTAAACTAAGTAGCAATAACAACTTCAAGTAGGAAAGAGATTCATTTCCAGAATTTCAAGGTAAGGATAATCATCAAGGAGATCAAAACCAAGTCACAACAAGAGTTAATCGTGCTGCGCTACTGTAAAACAGCAGCAATCAAACAAGCTAATCAACATTTTAATCCTAATCACCAAGTTAAGATATCATGATTAACCATTATCATTTGTATTAGCCAAGTGCCAACAAGCTATAACAAGTTGTCGAGGTAAAGAACAAGCTCTCACAGCGGTGAAATAGAATGCATTATCAGGGGTTTTAGTTACACCATTAATCATTAATTATGTGAGTTTCTATTTAACCAATGTAAGTGTTGTAATGGAGATGGTAAACATCATGTTTTGTACTATGTTTGCAAGAAAGGACCAATGCAAATTTGAAATCAAGGGGGGTACATGAATAGGTCAATTGTTCTTCAAAAATATAATTTCAGTGGGTCTAAGTTAAATGGGTTGATTCCCCACTGATTCGGATCCATCTTCGGGTCGAAAAATGATGAAAATCGGGTTTCTGGTGTACGGGTCGACCCCTGAGGTCGACCCCTGAAAAACTGGGGTCTGGAAGCTGAATGGGTCGACCCCTGGGGTCGACCCCCACCATTTCCTTCATATGGGTCGACCCCTGGGGTCGACCCCCATGCAGGAACAGGAGGGGACGACCCCTGGGGTCGACCCTCAGGCCTGCAGGGTTGCCCAGAAAACGGGTCGACCCCTGGGGTCGACCCCTGCAAGAACAGCAACGAATGTTGCTTCCGGAAACCACATAAACTCATCCAAATGTGGTCCAATTGAGTTGAAATCAAAACCACATGATCTAGGAATATTAATAGACATTCTAGGGTCATAAAACTACAATTTTGAAACACGAATTGTTACAGAAATTGATTGAATCTCAACTTATATATGGTAATTTCATGAAAACCCTAGTTCCTGACCCACTTCTACTAAATCATGCAATTCTCTTAACATACACAACGGAATTTAGGGCTTTTGGTGTCAAAAGAAAGCTGACTCGATTATGAATCCAACCATGTATAGTATGCTACATGAAGATCAAGTTACATGGCTCAAAATTAGCCCGAAATCAAGCTCTGACTTAAAGGAACACTATATGAAACATGTTCTAGATATGCTCTTACAAAAATTCGAAATTCACGAGGCATGCTCAATGGAATTTGGGGCTTTCTATGTTAAATGAAAGATAATAACATGCCGATTACTTCATGTAAGTTAATTAGAGTTTGGTTGTTAGATCCTACCTCAAATTGGAGAGAGAAAACTCAAACCCTAGGATGAAGAACACTTGGACAGCACCTTAGAAAACCCGTGATAACTCACTCCACACCTGATGAAAATCGGGGCTTTCAGTCCCAATAGATAGATCTCGACGAGATGAACAACTTGCTATACTCATGATCAAGATTTGGTTGAGAATTCCTACCTCAATCGATGGATCAAAGAAGGATGAAGGGAAGCCAACGGCCTGCTGACCCACCTCCACAAATCGAGCTAGATCTCCCCAGATCTGAAACTTCAGCAAACCCCACAGCAGCCAAATGAAAGAAGACTCGTAGGGCTTCATTTTGATAGCTCATAGAGCTTCTGGAGCCTTCGGAGTTGGGAGTATTCGCTGCTGCAAGCTACGTGTTTAGAAACGGCGCCGAAATCTTTGACTTGACCAAACTATGTCGGCAGCACGTTTTGGGGCTAGGTTTATCTCAAATTCATTGAGGGTAAATGTTCCTTACATTGTGGCCTTCCATTTGCCACTTATTTCAGTTCATTTGGTTGAGTATTCAGGTCGAATTTCATGTTTTAATCTAAGGGTTAGGTATGGGTCAAAAGTGTGCACTTTTGGGTTTAAACTCTAAATAGATCTTACCACGGATTTACAATGGCTTAATGCCAGAAGGAAAAGTTGTTATCTACCTCGACCTTAACATATTTACTATTTTTACAGATTTTTCTAAGGTAGTCGAATTTTCACTCATACTATTTCTAACCAATTAAATATTAATAAATCCAAAATTTAATTATTAATTCAATAAAATTCTATTCTCAATTAATAAAAGCTAAATAAGAAATATTGGACTCAATTAAATAATTTGGGGTCTTACATTTGATGTCTTCATAAATCTCGTACACTGGACCGGTTAGGGGAGTGTACCGCTCGTACTTCTGTGACGGTTCCTTGCGTTCCCCGTCTCGGTTCCGCCTTTTTCCTTGGCCCGAGCTTGGCTCGGGTGCCCGCTTCTTGTCCCCCTCCAGACCCGGGCTGGTTGCATCTCGGCATGCACTGAGCACTTCTTCGCACTCAGTGTGGCGCAATGCCAGAGTCACTAGCGCAGCAAGGGTCGACGGAGGGTGGAGGACATGCTCGCGACGGAGGTTCTCATCGCGGGTGCCCCCTGTCAGAGCGGTTATGGCCGAGGCGACGTCCAGGCGGGGGATCCTCAAGGCTTCCGATTTGAATCGGAGAATGTAGGCTCGGAGTTTTTCCCCTTGCGCCTATTTGAGGGCCAAAAGCCCCGCTACCGACCTAGGGGGGCCGCTACCGGCGAAACTCTCCTTGAATACTCACCCGAACTGCTTGAAGTCTCGGATGGATCCGGGGGCGAGGGCCCGGAACCATGCTTGGGCACCTTGGACCAGGGTGGTCGCAAAGGCTCGGCACTTGATGGCGTCGGATGCTCCGTGAAGGGTCATCAGAGCGTCGAAGCTGTCAAAGTGGTCGGCCGGGTCACCCTGGCTGTCGTAGGGCTTGAAGGTCGGGATAGGGGTTTGGGGAGATACCTCTGCCTTCAAGATATGGTCAGAGAACGGGGATCTCTCCTCGTCCTCTGGTGGAGAGGTCTTCTGCAAGACTCGCAGGGCCCGCTCCTACTCTGCGAAACGCCTCTCGAATTCTCGCAGTCGGAGGGATAGCTCCGGCTGCCGCTGCACCGTAGGGCTGAGGGGGCATGAAGGCAGGCTGTCTTGGCACTCCCTGGGGACTTCGGTCTCCAGGAGGGGATGGCGTGCCCCCTGCCTGCCCCGCTTCGGCGTGGAGGAAGCATCTTGCTCCGGAGGGGGGGCTTGCGAGGGTCCTCCTACTTTGTTGCGTATGAGATACTGTCCTCGGAGGGTGAAGCGGCCTCCGGTGGTGTGCTGGGACACGTTCTCACGGGGAGGGCTCTCAGGAGGGGCGCGTGACCTTCCATCCCTGGCCGCCTGGGTCCTCATGAGTTCCACAAGGACGTCCTGTTTTGCGTTGAGGGCTTGGAAGGCGTCGACACCACCATTGAGCGGCAGCCCTACCGTCGTGGGAGGAGGGGGCGGCAGCCCGGCCGCAGGCGGAGGGGGCGGTCCGTCGGCGGGAGTGCTGGCGCCGGAGGGGGGGTTTTGGGAGGCTTGAGAGGGGCCTTCCCCCGCCACCACCGTGGCCTTTCCCCTGTCACTGGCAGACCTCCTCCCTGTACTTCTTCTCACCATACTAGCTCTTTGGTCATTTCCCACAGACGGCGCCAAATGAAGGGGCGTGATCTCGCGCTGGTCCTGAGCTGGGAGGATGATCATCGGATAGTGAACCGCAGAGAAAGGGAAACGAATTAGGGGGCCCAGGGATGGTTCCCTGGGGAAAACCCTCCGATACTTAAGTCAGTAGAGTAATGGTGGAAGGTATTGAGGGAGGTTGAAAGAGATGCGCGAGATTCCCCAACACCAAGATGGTGAAGTGGTTCCTACTCAGGGAGTGTTAGGCATGTATTTGCCTTTCCTACTGCCGGAGGGAGTCCTTGGTTTATATAGCGAGCTCCCCCGAAGAGTCCCATAAGCTGAGGAGTTTTAGGCGGGAGTTACGTCCTCATCATGGGATCGTTACGTCCTCATCGTTGGCTCTTCATGACCTTGGGAGATCATGGCACCCTTATCCCGCTGATCTCCTGCTCATAAAGGACTGTCAACGGCTGCATGGGTAAGCATTTGTAAGTTGATCCAAGCATGAGAAGTGCCAGTCCTATCCGGGCGATGGGCATAGCTCGGATGCAGTCAGATCGGAGTGGGCGCGTAGCGCCTGCCCTTATCTCGGTGGGGAGATGGCTCGGGCATGGGTCTTCCTCCGTTCTGTCGTTCGGGCCTTCCGAGCCTAAGGGCCGCCGAGGAAGGATGGGACCCCGAGTGATCTTTATTGGGCTTTTCTGCTAAAGTGGGCCCTAGAGGGCTGTCACTCGGATGAGCTGAGCCTCGTTCGGTCCTGATGGGCCTAGTTTGGCTGCTCTAAATTGGGCTACAGAAATCCCCCTCTCCAACATGAAATAGCAGATCTTGAATTCTTTTTATGCACATTATCATAAGCATGGAATCTATGTGCATTAACATGAAAATTTTTGTTATTTGCATGAACATACTATTTTCCATATCGTGCCATCCAGCAATCAGAGCCTCGGTGGCCATGTTTTCCACATTCAAAACATGCAGGAATCTTTCTTTTAAATGTAATTTTATTCCTATCAAGTTCATGTCCTTTTGCAGGGAATCTAGTATGTTTGAAATTCACATTCCTACCCTGGATATGCCAATAGTCCTTGACTATATGGTCATGCTTTCCACAGTGAGAGCAAACAAAAGAGTTTCTCCTATGAGAGCCTAACCAGCATTCAGTAGCCTTGTGATCATGCATGTTACAGTTGAAGCATGTGATGTGATGGTTCACTGAAACAGATTTCTTCTTATTGAAACCATGTTGGTTTGCAGGGAATTTAGCATGATATGACTGTGAATTTTTCTTATCTCTTACAAACCAGCATTGTGCAATCATGTGTCCTAGCTTATCATAGTGAAGACATTCAGTTTTCCTTTTCTGAACTGAAGGATCTTCATCATGAGATCTCTTGGCATGCATTATGCTGGCGTTCAGATCATCCTCTTCCATCAATTTACATTCATTCATCAAATGACCGAATCTATGACAGTAATGACATGAAGTTTTCTTTTTGTATGCGTGTGTATATGTGGATGATTTATGGGCAACATGCAAAGAGGTGGTAGAACCATTTTTGTTCTTTTGTTTTCTAGTTGGTTTCAAAGACTTCTGAACATTAAACTGAGAAACAAGTGGGTTCGGTGAACTGTGAGAAGCAACACTAGAAACGAAAGATGTTTGTATTTTATTCTCAAAACTCTTTTTCTTTGCAGGGTTATAGCCCAACCCCTCCTTCTGAAAGTTAACTTTAAGTCCTAGCAGTTTATCTAGGTTTTCTTGCCCGTCAACAAATTTTGACAAAGATTTTTTCAAATCATGAATTTCATTTTCTAGAGTTGCAATATGTATCTCATAACTGGCAATCTCTTGTTCACTGCAATTAACGCATTCACTCAGCACCTTATTTGCAATTTTATATTTCTCAACATCTTGTTCTAAATTGCTCAATTTTTCAGATTCTTCAATGCAGACATATTTTCCTTTTTCCAAGGTAAGAAACTTTTCGGACATAGCAGTGTTTAACAGTTTCAATTTTTCAACTTCAGCTTTAAGCTTATCATTTTACACTAATTCATTTATTAAAATCTGATCCTCTGGATTAGCTTCATGTTTTCTTCCCGTTTCAAATCCATTCAACTCTCTTTGCTATTTTTTAACATTTTTCTGCAACTCCATGTTTACAACTTTGATGGCATCAAATTTTTCAGCAAGCAAGTTGTTCTCTTGTTTGAGTTTTTCAAATTTTTCTTCATTTTCCCTATAGGTTTTTCTGAGAGATTCATTTTCAGATTTGAGTTTGTTCAGTTCTGAGTTAGCAAGTTCAAGATCTTCTAATTCAGAGATTTTTGAATATAAATCATCACTCTCATTTTTCATCATAACCATCTATTCCTTTTGCTTGTAAATATCTGCCAAACATGTATCATATGACTGTTCCAATTTTGGACATATTTTACACGTCAGATCAGATTTATCTTGATTAGCCTTTTTCTTCAATTTATTATTTTTAGATTTGATCTTCTTAAACTCATCATACAATTTATCATGCATATCAACCAATTCATCGAAAGTAACATTACTTGATTCTGTGCTTGCCTGTGATTCTGCATCTTCAATTTGATCTCTTCGGCTGGCCATCAAGCATTTTTCTTTCTTCTGATAGATAGATATGACTTTATCCATGATTTCTTTTCCAGATTTACATTCTAAAATACGGGGAAACATATTAGTATTTACTACATCTTTCAGAATGCTAAGGACTTTGCCGTTTTCTTTATTTTTCACTGTGTCCCTATGAGACCATTTAGTATGATCCTGAGGGAGCTTATGTGGGCCTTTTGAAATAAGACTCCATAGATTTGGATCAATGGAGTTCAGGTGAACACATAGGCCGCCTAACCATTTCTTGAAGTTAGAACCATCGTAAACAGTAGGGGATGCCATTGAGATTCAAGCACAGACCAGACAGTAAACTCAGCAAAATCAAGGATGCACCTAAAACCAGCAGGATCCTCTACAAATTGTTCGGTCTGATCAACCAGAACCCTCTCTGATACAAATTGATAGGGTGCAAGACCCGGATTCAAAGGGGGGGTGAATGAATCCCTCTTAAAAATTGCCCAAATAAAAACTGTAACTAGACACGGATGTGGAATTAAAACTAGTTAAGCTATACAAGATAAGGAGGACAATGATTCTCTCGATCAAACAGTTGAGCTGCAAGAGTGCTGACTCCTAAGCAAACCTACGCTATTGACTGAACCCAATCAAGCAAACAAATGCAACTTAGACGCTCAGATGACTTGAGCGAATTTGACACTCTCCAGTAACAAAGATCAAGAGTTCAAAATGAGTCTCTCAGATCCAATATCAGATGAATAATATGAAAAACAAATTCCTCGCTAGACAGACGATTCAGTTCGAGCCTAAGCATACATTTAGCGGATCAGAATAGACACTCAAACCACGATGGACAAGAAGGTTTTTAGGTGGTTCGGTCCTCTAGACCTACGTCCACCCCACACTCAACCCGAGTGTGGATTCCTGCTGACTCACAGCTTGAACGGCTAGGCATCACAGCTTGCCTACATCAGCTGCGTCTCACAACTTACCATCCGCTGAGCATCACAGCTTGATATCCCGCTGAACATCATAGCTTGCTCTGCTGACTGAAAGCTTGATACAAAGATAAAAATAAAAACAAAGGATTGAGAATCATAGCAACGAAAAGCTGAAAGACTTTGCAAATAAAACGTGGCTCTCGCAAGAGCTCCCTCGCCTGGATTTGATCCAAGGTCCAGTACAAACTATTCTTCAATAATGGCTTCAATCTTTTCTTCGGGCTCTCTCTCTCTCTTTCTCTCTTATTCTTCCTTCTACTTCTCTTCCTTCTCTGCTGCTATTTCTTTTCTTCCCTGGATCTCTCAAACTCTCTTTTTCTTCTGCTCAACTCTTTTCTTCACCTCTAACTTTCTCTACTATCAGATAATTCTTATTCTACTCTTCTTCTTTTTCTCTCATGCTTCTTCTCTTCTCTCACTCTGGCTCTCAGCTTCTTCTTCACTCACTGATTGTCTCCCTTCTTCTTCTTCTTCTTCTGGCTCTCCTTTCTTTTCTTCTGGCGGCCTCTCTTCCAGCACCGGCACCCTTCTTCGAAGGGTAAGGTATTCTTATATAGGACCAGGGGCTCCTAAGGATCTAGCAACAGAAACCTACTGACATTCCATTGGTCCACGTGTTAGGGAATAGAAGCTTCCTTTACTCAGATCACGTGCCCATCATTTCTCCCTTTTCCACGGGCCAACCTTCTGCCTTTTCAGAGGTCATGTGCCTCTTCTATGAACGAAATTGTTCCCTATAAGTAAAGTCAACAAAGCTTTTAGTCAAACACCTTATAAACATTAGTCACGAAGGGTGTATGGACTCTAAATTGTAACGTGTCGACATGCATAGACTTTAGGTTGCTATGAATAGGACATGCACTATCAAACTTGCACCAAGGCAAAGAATGCACAGACCATATTTTGCTCAAGGCAAAACTTGCACCGAGGTAAATAATGCACATACGTTGATCCTTTGAGACCAAACCTTGAACCGACCGTGTGCGAACCAAAACTAGCACTAACCTGACGCGCTCACAGCAATGAATATGCACTAGCAAAACTTGCACTTAGGCAGGGAATGCACAGACTATAAAGTCTTGTGACTACAGTGTGCACAGACCATTAGTGCATGAGACATGGTCGCAGCTATGCATGAGATGCAGAATGAGACGCACTCAGACATGAGACACAAATGCATGAGATGCAGAGGTGCATTGGCACTGGGTGTGCATGAGACGCAATAATGAGACGCAAACGGGGTCGCAGCTATGCATGAGACGCTGACAGAGACACAAGACCAAAAATAGCACCGACCCTTGTGAGCCAAAGCTTGCACCGACCTGTGTGTGTGCATGAGACGTAGCATGAGACGCAGACGTAGACGCACTGACTTTAAAGTTGAACAGACTATGAAGTCTTGTGGCTACCACGTGCACAAACTTATGTGCGAGAAGGCATATGTGCACAGACATAAATGATGCATGGACCTAAATGTGCACTGAGTGTATGAATGGACTGACCTTGGTATGAGACGTGCATACACAGGAACATGCACTGACCTACCATATTGCACCGACCTTACATTTGTTTGGCCAAAACATGCACCGAATGTATATGCCTTAGACGTAGACATGGGCCGACCGTGTGTCTGCTTTAGACATAACCTGCACCGTCCTTAATATATGAAGTGAACTATGCACGGACCTCAGTTAGCCAAGACCTTATGTTGTTCGATGAAATGCCATGCACATTGAAATGGCTTGCACGGACCTATACCTAATAGTGTTGCTACAGGGATATGCACAGACTTGGATACAGAAGACGAAGAAGTGCACCAATGTTATCTGCCTAGTGCAAAGTATGCACCATGCTCACAAGCTGCTCGATGAAAATGCTATGCACACTAACATGACATGCACACAAAGTGTTCGATAAGATGACATGCATCACCTCCATGAAGTGCTATAGGAAATAGCACCGACTTCATATGTTCATGTGAACAGTGAAATGCCTGGACTTTTATAACATAATGGAGACTGCCATTGACCTTCTATGTGCATGGACTTAATACATGCACCAACATTTCTATACAAGCATTAACATATACATAGATCTCAGATTAGACAGAACAATACCTGATCTGACTGTGCATTGACCTTACCTGTCAATGAGTTGACTTTAACTTAGGTTGACTTCCTTTTCATGACCCGTGAGTCCTTCTTAAACTTGTTCTGACATTTTCTCATAATACATCAGGATTATATCATCAAGGATGTACATGTAAACATAATGAGACATAATATTTGTCATCATCAAAACTCCAGAACCACAAGGGACACAACATGATTGCTGTTATACTTTTTCCATTCGTGTTACGAGTGTGAATCGGTGAGCTGTGAGTTTCATCATTTGTCCGAATCGTTATTTTTATCCGAGTGATCATTATTTTGCGCTGGAGAGCTGTGAGTGGTTGGCTGATTTTCATTGCTCATTAATCTGAACTTAGAGAAGCTATATTTCTCATTTCATAATCCTTCCATTCTATTGAGAAAGTGTCATCATTGTTCTACCATCTGTGTAGTTAAATTTTATTTTGTTCAAAAGGGTGGGCAATCAATTCACCCCCCGCTCGATTGCCTTCCTAACCGGGCCAACAAGATCAGTGCACCTCTTGCCAGTACAAGGTAAAGTCTGTGCACATCACACAAAGGTCGATGCTAATGTAGAACACATGCATAGTAAGGTCGACGCTTGTTTCAGTCTGTTACATACTAAGGTCAGTGCTAATGTGTACGAGTACTCACTAAGGTCGGTGCTAGTGCATACGAATACTCACTAAGGTTGACGCTAGTGTGTATATGTTTCTCACCAAGGTCGGTGCATGCTCTGTTCCAAGGTCCGCGCATGTGTGAATTCAAGTCAGTGCACATCAGGCAAGGTCGGTGCATGTTTTTCTAAAAGGTCTGTGCATATGTGAATGGTCGGTGCATGTTGTACTACAAGGTCTGTGCACATTTTCACCCAATGTTAACTAAGGTCGGTGCATGTTTTGCTACAAGGTTTGTGCACATGCAAGTTTAGGTCTGAGCATATATGTTACATACATATAGGCCTGTGCACATGCAATTTAAAGTCTGTGCACATGCATTCTCTAGTGTTTCAAAGTCTGTGCATACACATGGTAAGGTCTGAGCATATGTGCATGAGCGCACTTTAAGGTCTGAGCATCTTCGATTCATGTCAGAGCACATGCATCAACAAGGTCTGAGCATCTTCACATAGGTCAGAGCACATGCATACACGTCTGTGCACATGCATTATGAAAGTCAGAGCATATGCATAATATCTTAGCAACACAGGTCGGAGCATATGTATTAAGTCGCTTTCATCAAGTCGGAGCACATTCATACTTAAGGTCGGAGCACCTTCTCCAGGACATTCTCCAGGGTCGGTGCACATGAACAATGTGCTTGCATGAGGTCTGAGCTTGTTCATTCTCCAAGTTGGAGCATATGCATAAAAACTTAGTTAGGCAGGTCGGAGCACCTTCATCCTAGGTCTAAGCACATGCATATGATTTGTTCATTAGAGTTGGTGCACATGCATACTCCATGGCTTCTCAAGTCTGTGCACCCTGTATGCATAATGCTCCGACAGGTTGGTGCATCGCTTACACTTGTCTAAAAATACATTGATGCATGATTGTCTAACTCACACTATGATTAATTTTCTTATAAGTTAGAGCACATTGATTATGATTCATGATCACATAGTGTTTGACAAAATGCCTTATTCACAGGGACATAATTGTGAATAGTGAGCAACCAGATCGAACTCTTGAAGTGCTGGAGGCAAGCACTTGAGCTCTTACTGAGGCTAAGGCACGTGATCCCAAGTCAACTAATCATGGGCATGTGATCCCAAGAATGGGGGAAGCTGGCACGTGGACCCAGGGAGCTAATGATGGACACGTGATCCCAAGAATGGCGGGAAGCTGGCACGTGGACCTAGGGAGCAAATAATGGGCACGTGATCCGAGGATACTTAATTAAAAGGAACATTCTCGTCTCTGTCATGTGGTCCAATAGTAATTAAATGGAATGAAATCATACTATCCAAAGAGCATTTACGGAGCCCTTGTTTTGGGTGTAAATAGGGAGCTTCCTCCTCTAAGCTATGGGCCGTTGAAAAATAGAGGAGAGCCAAAGCCAGCAGGAGAAAAACAAGAGAGAGCGGCTGCAGGGAAAATAGAAGAAGAAAGAGCCAGCAGAAGCAAGAAGAAGAAAAAGTGATGTGGGACAAAAACCCGGATCTTTATGATTTTCTTTTTTTTCTCCCTTTTCTATTTTTTCTTCCATTTCTTCGTTTCCTTTTTGAACTTTTCACCTTCTCTTTTATTGCACTTTCTTCTTTTATCTTTCTTCTTCTATCCTTCTTCTTTTTTTTCACAAAATATATCTCATCATTTTTTCTTTTTTTTGTCACTTCCTTATTTTTTTTCAAAGAACTTCACACGAGAGTACAAGAGAGAGAACATGATAGAGAGAGAGAGGGTTACGTAGAGAGATAGAGAGAGAGAGGAGAAAGGGGCTCTTTTTTATTGTTTCTTGAAGGGCCTCATGAGAGAGAGAGAGAGAAAGAGAGAGAGAGAGAAAGAGAGAGAGAGAGAGAGAGAGAGAGAGAGAAGGACGTTGCTCCCTCTCTTTCTAGACATTTTGTTTTTTTTGTTTTTTTAACACAGAACGGCATCCCGTAGAGAGAGTGAGACCAGAGAGAAGAGAGAGAATGGGGTGTAGGGGAACGATAACGGCAGTGGGAGGGGCATGGGAGCCATTGGGGTGTGCTGGGGGGATCGCCGGCATGCTGGGGAGTTGGATGGCGATGACAGGTTGATGGGGGCGAGGACGGCGGTAGCAGTGGTAGCTCGCCAGCGTCGTGCCCGCCATACTAGGAGGGGGGGAGGGAACACCGTGCCCGGCCCGCTCGGAGGGGGTGAGCCAGTTAGGGATGCTTGGAGCGGTGACTAGTAGGGGAGCGTGCGGCCGTCTTTGGCTCTGCATGGCGACCACGATGGACGTGGGTGGTGGACGTTGCCGGCACGCTCGCGTGTAGAGGAGCTGGACGGCGTTGTGATTAGTAGGGTGGTGGCAGCGGCTATCCTTGCAGCTGTGGGTGTGAGAGAGGGAAAGGGGGAGGGGCGTATCTGCATGGAGGGCGGAGGTGAGCTGCTTGAAGGCTGGACGCTGGCAGGGGGCCTTGTTCGCGTGTGCATGTGGGGTGGGGTTCGCAGAGGGTAGCAAGGAGTGGGGTGAGGTGAGGAGGTACGGGGCCGTTCGCGACCAGGGTGGCACATGTGGGATGTCCACCATGGAGTGCAGGCCGTCGGCGAGGGACGGAGGCACTGGCGCTGGCTCACGGTGCACAACGGTGTTTAGAGGGGTGGCCCACTATGACTGGCACTCGACGGTGGCCACGACGGGTCTAGCGAAGGCTGTGGGTGAGAGGTGGGGATGCGGCTAGGGGTGAGGAGAGTTGAGAGAGGGGTCGTCTGCCCAAGGGGGAGAAGAGGGAGGTGGGGTGGGTTGCTGAGTGAGCCACGATGGGATGCTAGCAGGGAGATCGGTGGGTGGAGTAGGGCATTTGGCGGCTACCACCAACGACGACCAGATCCACCAGTGTGGGAGGCCGCAGGCGTGGGCGTCGGTCCGACTCGCTTGGAGCGATGGGTGGTGGAGTGGACACGTGTAGCTCGGCTCCTGAGTGATCATCTTGAGCAATGGCGAGCGGCGGCGGCCTTCACAATGTGGCTGGAGAAGATGATTGTGTGCCACATGCAGTTGAACACGGAGACGACATTGGTGAGCTTGCTAGAAGGGAGAGAGGAGTAGGATTGCTACCTGTGGCAGGTAGAGTGGTTGGGTGGGAGTATAGAGAGGGAGGGTCGTGTTCTGCTGTGCAGGTGGGGCTAGGCGTGATGGGAGGGCCAGTCTGTAGGGGGGATGATAGTGGCCGGCGATGAGGCAGTATCAGGAAGGTCCCATGGGGACAGGGTTAACCACGGTTGGCTGTGGGGGTTGGTTCTGCTTACTAAGGGCGATGTTCTTTGCATCTGTAGGTGAAAGGGGAAGGAGAAGGGGGGGCTGCGTTTTGTGTCAGGGGAAAGACTGGTGAGTGGTAGAGAGGTGGGCATAAGTTTGGGATAGAATGGGGCCTCTCACCCCAGGGCATCTCACCCCATCTCCATCTCGGAGAAGAACAAAGGGGACAAGGCCTCACACCTCACATGGGATGGTTCCCCAATAACATTGATTCAACTTCATCGTTCTCTCCCTTCATATCATGGGGTTACATACTATTATATAGACTCTTCACATGACAGAAAATTTATTCAAAATGTAACACCTAACACCCACGACTAATCATAGTAAACCTCACCTAACACCTGACATCTATGACTAATTATACTTCTAGTGGGAAGACTAAAACAATAAATGACTATTACATGATGAAGACACATCTTCTTTTCTATAAAAAGGAAAAGTACACATATAGGCCCACTAAAGTGGCCCATTAACTAAAAAACACTTAAAATAAATATAATTGGATAGTTGCCCATGTTGTTTGACGATCCTCGTTAAACCAATTTGATGCGGGACGGGACGTGACTCGACGCCAATTTGAATGCGAGCTTGAGACTCTAGGCAAACTCATGACTCGTCCCTGGCGAGGGAAGCGTGCGGACGTGCGCTGTTGAGAAACTAGCAATGAGTTTGGGTGGTCAACTCTCTTTCGTGCCCGGATCGGGTCACGGGACAGGTCTCACTCTCTCTCGCAGTGGTGATTAAAATTGAACGAGCTATTTTCCTATCACTCTAGCAATGGCATACAGAAATATGCGAAGTAAGTAAAATGCCGAGAGAGGGCAGCGGACACGATACCTCCATGCTCCGGGCATGGGGAAGGCGACCCCGGCCAAGACTCGTACTCCCAGTATAAATAATTAACAATAATTATAGAAATGATTCTATTGCCCACTCCAAGTAGGGAGGTAAAGGGCTACACGTGGGACCCGGGAGTAGCAAACTCGGGTTGACGGGCAACAAGCCAGAAGGGCTATCGGGCCGGAGGCGGGCTGCTGGTCTGACTCGGTACTGTTCAAACTCGGTTCAGACCTGCTGGACAGCAAGTGAACTCAGCTGCTGGGACGGCGACTTCCGAGCGTCTCCTTGCTGCGGCATCTGGTTGGGACGCTGCTGGGGGGTTGCTGGTCGATCCCCGGGAGCGGCAGTCGCTGGATCGGAGTAGGGGATTTATGGGAGAATTAGCTCCCAACTCTGTTCTGTAGTCCTACCTTGGGACAGATCTGCACGACCCGACGAAAAGAATTGTTGCGCCCAGATCCGGAGGCGGATCGAGGCGAGGTCGGCGCCGTTTGATAGAGGACTCAAAGGGCTACACCATAAATTAATTGCACAACCATTCAGAAAACGTATTGGAAATTAAAAGCACTGTGGTGCAGTTGTTTCTACTGGGTCAGATTACAGACAGTCAGGACAGACAAGGATCTGCCTGAAAATGAATTTTGATTGATAGGAAAATGGCAGATCTAGGACTTGGGGCTTTTATGGGTGATGGGGTAGGAAATGAGGATCACGCATGAATATTTTGGGATTTTTCTGATGTGGTTTAGGGGGTAGGAAAAATAAACTAACTGACGACTATCCAACAGATATGCTGATTGGTAGACTGTCAGGTGTGGAACTAAAGTATTGGGAAAAATAACAAACATATGGTGATTGGCTTGAAACCTTTTGTGGAGAGTGGGAACAACGTGGGGAACTCACCCTCCAATTTTGAGCCCGATCAGATCTTCTGATTGGGAGATAAAAATCAGGCTTCAAGCTTCTGTCGAGAGGTGGACAGAACTCCGATGGTGTGGCGGTGGTGGTGCGACAACAGCTCAATGGAGGCGGCGGCGGCGGTGCTGAGCTTCTCACTCAGAGAGGGGATGATAAGGAGGCCTCACACCTCAAGAAACTCACAGCAATCCAGCTGCAAGGGGTTGGGGGAGAGAGGGAGAGGGGCTGCCCCCTTGGGCTGCTCAAGGCAAATTCCTGATTGTCTTCACATTAATTATATGGAAAATACAAAATACAAGGCTTTTATATGAAATGAAAACCCTAGGAAAAAGACCGCTACTACCCTCAGATCTAAGGTTAGGGAGGGGTAATTATGGGATAGGAAATTCTTCTCCCATGTGGTAAAAATAACACATAATAAAAAAAACTAAAAGGGTGGAAAAAGGGGGGGGCGCCCATGGCAAGTGGGCATGCTTGACTTCTCTTGGTACAACTTTGAAAGGCCTTGGTCTAAGCCTACCTTGGACTTTGAACTAGCCCCACATGGGCCGTAGAGCCTAGGTGGACTAATGGGAAAGAAGGTGGGGGTCCTGTCGGGCCACATGGCCTTTTGTAAAGAAACCCACTAAAACCTAATGACTCACACTTTGGCTTATAGTTGCCATACAATTGCAAACCCATTTAACACAAGAGTATAAATGCAAATAAAAAAAGTTAGTGGCCTTGCTTTGATGTCCCCATCAATTCTTCCCGATTGGGAGAAACTCGACCCCGTTGAGTAAGGGGTGCGGCTGCGCATGTATCGCTCCTGCGTATCTATCGGATGTGGACTGTGCTCTCCACCGTATCAGGTAGTGCGGGTACACTCCACTCCTAGTAATCGTCACCTGCTGATCCCGTATATGTTCTATATGATCACGCTGCTGTGGGAATGAAGCTAGTGGTGGACACTCTGGGGTGGGGTCACTCTCAAAGGGAGGAGATGGCTCAAAGACTCACTAGGAATCACCGTTGGGTCCCTTTATGTGACTAGATCCGAGATATTGTGGAGAGCTGATCCCAAATTCCGGCAAGAATGTATGCATAAGATCCGACTTGCCTCACACTTGAAAGGGACTGACACTTGCGAGCTTGCATTAGACCGACTCGTATGCAGACTCTCACGGGCTGTACGAAACAAAGACTTACACATGACCCTAGGCCATACATGACCCTAGGCAAACTTAGACACTCATAGTAATACTATGATTGATGACGAAGAGACACAAACACAAAGGACATACTAAGGAAGACTCTGTAAGGATGACAGACACCGTCTACATACACTAAGTGTAAAGAAAGCTTGACCCACAATTTAAGGTCGCGAGTTTCAACTCTCGGCAACCGTCTCCGACTGGAGAAGACTCATCCTCGAGTACAGAAATGTGTGAGGACAAGGAGGTGGGTGATGGGAAAGTCATCCGGACGTTTGGTGTGAAGCACGACAAAAAGGAAGTCTGGACGTTGTCTCTCAAACGCGTGGAAGAAATCAGACCATACCGTGTCAACATAGGGTGTCGACAGTGGTACGATATTGACTAGTGGTTGTGCCACTATAGGAGAGATGGGTAAAAGCGGGATGGCTGATTTTATAGGGTCGACAGATGGCACATCCACCGAGGACAAAGTGGGTGGGACAGACAGCTCTGGGATGACAGGTGGGGTTGGGGTGACTAACAAGATGGTGTCGTTGGGTGGTGCCTCACCCTGGCCCACTAGGCACTCTTTGGGATCGCTCTCTACCCCAAAACATCAGCGAGGTACTCCTCGGCCAACTCTTGGTCAGCCTTGTAACTCACTAGAGTAAGTCCGGGTGGGGTATCTTCGGTATGTGTGTCCTCTAAGGTAGGGGAATGTGAAGGACACTGGTCGAGGAAGTGGCTACTCTCAGTATGGGTGGCCAGAGGGGCGGGCTGGGCAGCCGGCGCCTGAGGGGCCGGAATAGCTCTGGGGAGCTCCTAGCGGGGGATTCTTCCTACAGTCTCTAACTTTCCAACTATTCCTTGGACAGATTGGTCAAAAGTATCGACACGGTCCTCCATGGCCTTGAAACGGCCCACCAAGCGGTCGGTATGCTCTCTACGAGTTTGGTCAGACCGATCCATGCACTCCATGAGTAGAGCGAACAAGTCATCCAGGGATCAGCCTCCCTGGGTGGCACCTCAGGGTTCACCCTTAGTGTCAGGGTGATGGTACTGGGTACCCATGGGGAATTGGGGAACTTATGGGTGGGTTGTACATGCAGACACTCGGGACAAGACAATTGACTCCCTAATGGACTAGACACGACCTTAAAACAACAATGCAAAGTTGGAATGCAGACTCGACTACAAACCTAGACTCAACCAGTATCTGGTACGTGGCGGAGGTTTGATCCGAAGATCGCACTCACGGAAGTGTACTACCTTCCCAATAGGCGTAACCTATCGTTCCGGAGGCACCTTTTAATATACCGGGTATCAGAATGCAATGCGACACCTCAGACCGACTACCCTAGACTCTTACCCGCTCTAATACCAATTTGAGGTGAGACGGGACGCGACTCGACGCCAATTTGAATGCGAACCTGAGACTCTAGACAAACTCGCGACTCGTCCCTGGCGAGTGAAGCGTGCAGACCTGCGCAGTTGAGAAACCGAAAATGAGTCTCGGTGGTCAACTCTCTTTCGTGCCCGGATTGGGTCACGGGACGGGTCTCACTCTCTCTCACAGTGGTGATTAAAATTGAATGAGCTAATTTCCTATCACTCTAGCAGTGGCATATAGAAATATACGAAGTAAGCAAAATGTCGAGAGAGGGGAACAGACACGATACCTCCACGCTCCGGGCGTGTGGAAGGCGACCCCGGCCAAGACTCGTACTCCCAGTACAAATAATTAACAATAATTATAGAAATGATTATATTGCCCACTCAACGCAGGGAGGTAAAGGGCTACACGTGGGACTCGGGATTAGCGAACTCGGGTTAACGAGCAGCAAGTCGGAAGGGCTATCGTGCCGGAGGCGGGCTGCTGGTCCGACTCGATACTGTTCAAACTCGGTTCAGACCTGTTGGACAGCAAGTGAACTCGGCTGCTAGGACGGCGGCTTCTGGGCGTCTCCTTGCTACGGCGTCTAGCTGGGACACTGTTGGGGGGTTGCTGGTCGATCTCCGGGAGCGGCGGTCGCTGGATCGGAGCCGGGGATTTATGGGAGAATTAGCTCCCAACTTTGTTCTGCAGTCCTACCTTGGGACAGATCTGTGCGACCCGGCAAAAAGAATTATTGCGCCCAGATCCGGAGGTAGATCGAGGCGAGGTTGGCGCCGTTGGATAGAGGACTCATAGGGCTACAACATAAATTAATTGCACAACCATTCAGAAAACGTATTGGAAACTAAAACCACTATGGTACAGTTGTTTCTGCTGGGTCGGATTACAAACAGTCAGGACAGACAAGGATCTGCCTGAAAATTAATTTTGACGGATAGGAAAATGGTAGATCTAGGACTTGGGGATTTTATGGGTGATGGGGTGGGAACTGAGAATCACGCATGAATATTTTGGGATTTTTCTGATGTGGTTTAGGGGGTGGGAAAAATAAACTAACAGACAACTATCCCGTAGATCTGCTGATTGGCAGACTGTTAGGGGTGGAACTAAACGACTAGGAAAAATAGCAAACATAGGGTGATTGGCCTGAAACCTTTTGTGGAGAGTGGGAACAACGTGGGGAACTCACCCTCCAATTTTGAGTATGATTAGATCTCCTGATTGGGAGATAAAAATCAGGCTTCAAGCTTTTGTCCAGAGGTGGACAGAACTCTGACGGTGTAGAGGTGGTGGTGCGACGGTGGCTCGATGGCGGCAGCAGCGGTGCTGAGCTTCTCACACAAAGAGTGAATGATAAGGAGGCCTCCCACCTCAAGAAATTCGTAGCAATCCAGCTGCAAGGGGTAGGGAGAGAGAGGGAGAGGGGCTGTGCCCTTGGGCTGCTCAAGGAAAATTCATGATTTTCTTCACATTAACTGTATGGAAAATAAGAAATACAAGGCTTTCATATGAAATGAAAGCCCTAGGAAAAAGACTGCTACTACCCTCAGATCTAGGGTTAGGGAGGGGTAATTATGGGATAGGAAATTCTTCTCCCATGTGGTCAAAATAACATATAATAAAAAAAACTAAAAGAGTGGAAAAAGGGGGGGCGCCCATGGCAAGTTGGCATGCTTGACTTCTCTTGGTCCAACTTTGAAAGGACTTGGTCTAAGCCCACCTTGGACTTTGAACCAGCCCCACATGGGCCCTAGAGCCTAGGTGGACTAATATGAAAGAAGGTGGGGGTCCCGTCGGGCCACATGGCCTTTTGCAAAGAAACCCACTAAAACCTAAGGACTCACACTTTGGCTTATAGTTGACATACAATTGCAAACCAATTTAACACAAAGGTATAAATGCAAATAAAAAAGTTAGTGGTCTTGCTTTGATGTCCCCATCAAAAAGAGTGAGACATCAGAAGAGATTGTGAGAAGAAGAGGGAACTTTAGTCCAACGAGGCTGATCTACGGAAGATCTGTGTTCATCTGTTCTTGGATCAGATCTAGAACAGCTTTGTCCCTGCGAGAGCTTTATCTATCTTGGTTTTTCTGTTAGTTCTATTTTGTTTTTCCTGTTGTTTTCATTTTTCAGTTCACTCTTTCGATTCTCTGTTTGGAGTTCGGGTTTCCTCCTGTGCATTCACGAGAAGGGAGAGGATTCTCCGTTGATTCCTTCTGAGCGATCAGAAGAAGGGAGACTTGGGTCTCCGGTTGTGAGTGACGGGGTGTCACGGTGTTCCGTCTGGATTAGAGGAAGGGAGGATTGGTCCTCCGGTTCTAGCTCTGTGGTGTACCAGAGCTAGAGTGCAGGTCTTGTGGGAAGCAAGACCAGGTTGAGGGATTTGTCTCCCTCAGGGCAAGCTGTTAGGCAGCGTTTGTCTTCCAGACTGAGTCTGCGTTCTTGCTTGGAGTAAGGGACGCCTCACTCGGTTGGAGTGGGGGGTGGACGTAGATCTCGGGTATGAGATCGAACCACCTAAAAATCCTAAGTGCCTTAGTTTGATTCGTGTGACTACTCCCTATCTCCTGCCTCCTTTACATGTTCGATTGATTGCTCTTCTGAGCGTTAGATGGTTGATTCATTATACGTGATGTGTGAGCTGTGAATGTTGTGGATTGCATTTTGTCTTTCGCTGATTTAGTTTTAGCATGATAAATGTTTGTCCACTGGTCTAGCAGAAGTTTTTTTTGGTCTTCCTTGGAGCTGCATTCTCATTTGCTTCTCAGAATAGAGTTAATAGGTTAATTGAGTGAAATCTCTATAAAGATCCATTCACCCCCCCCCCCTCTGGATCTATTTCTGTGCACCACCGTTTCTATCAGGCCGAAGTGTTTTCTCAGGTACGGCCATAGCAAGGGCAGCGTTAATCAGGGGTAGTCAGCTATTGGACGCCACTTTTTAATGCACCCTGTACAAGAGGCAGTTTTTAGTGAAAGGGGAAGGAATTAAGGACCCCTTTCCAGCAGTATAATTAGCCTTGATGCTGCAGTTTGTTAACTTAAACCTAGTGTCTAAAGTCAAATATGCCACATCCAAAAAAATAGAAAATTTCAAAATTCAAAGAAAACCAAATATTCCAAAAATTCAACAAATTGAATATTTCAAAATGCCAAAAAAAGGAGGTCAAAAAATTTGAAATCCCAAAAACATAAAATAAAAGTTTTCAAATTTCAAAAACTCAAAATTTCAAAAAAAATAAAAAAGTCAAATATTTTCAAAAATCTAAAAAAATTATATATTTATGAAATTTTGAAAAAATAAAAAAGTGTTAAAAATTAGCCAAAAAGTGTCTTTACTTTCACACATTTTGTTTTCTTTTTTTGGATATTGCTTTCAAGAATAGATATAATGTGTTTCTTAAGGGTGCAGGCTATAGGTCCTCAGCTTTCCCTCGCTCTATCTTTTGCTATCTCACGATCATTCTGCTCACCATTCTGATCTGTTTCGACTCTTCGGCCCCAACCCTTCATTTGAATTTGAAGCTCCTTAGCTTCATATGTCCTTCTCAGCTCTTGCTCATTCTTTTCCTTATCACGTGACTCCATGAGAGGACTTTTTCTTATGCCTATGAACCCGACAGTTCTGTTCATGCTTTATTTCGGTCATTGGTTTTGGCTGAAGTATGTGTTTGTTATGTTCTACGTTGTTCTTTTGATTGTCCACCACTATTTTTTATCTCGTTCATGTTTTTTGCCTAGTTATCTACTCTGTTTACAGTCCCACCATCTTCTTTTACAGTCTCACCATGTTTTTATAATCTCACTGTGTTTTTACAGTCCGATCGTGTTCTTTTATAGTCCCATCATGTTCTTTTACAGTCCTACCACGCTTGTTGTTTCGTTAGTGTCTGTTGTTTGCTCAGTTCATGTTTTATCAAAAATAACAAAAAACAAAAATTCAAAAATTCAAAAATCTCGTCCCACCACCTTGAAGGTAAGTCCGGTAAGTATCCCTTCCTTATCTTTATATGCCTCTTTCTATATGTTTTCTACTCTACTATATCATCTCAAGGACTGACTAGTTCTCCGTATGTTCTGGAATCTAATGTTCCCCTTTATCAAAAATGACGGTGATCTAGGGGCATGTAGTTAATCGCTAGATAAGTCATTAGGTTGAATCGATTTGGGAACGATGGAGTTTGTCGCGCACGCCGTGATTGTCAAAAGATTCTTGACCCCTATTTATTTGGTCTAGCAATATTATCTTTGAGTATTTTCTATTTTTCTCTTTTTTGCATTCGATTTTATAATTTCTTTTATTTTAGCCGAGCATGCATCATGTCATTCTTTTGAGCATTCACGTCTCATAATTCTTCAAAGATTTCTCCTTGGCAATGGCTAATTACACTTTGACTATTGAATAAGAGATTCCTATTCCACTCTAAATTTGAATGTCTTTTTTGAGCTAATTGCTTGGTCTAGTTGGTCAGCATGATCCTTGTTTGGATTTTCCATTCATTTCAGCTTTTCAGCATCTCCTTTCCGATCCGCTCATTAGCTATGAATCGCACACTCGCGAGAAGTCCACTAATCAGTGAATCTAACGCCAATCAGGGCTAGGGTGCCTCTTTGATATCAAGAGGTTGATTGTGTCTTATTTCCTTTTGTTAATTAGTCCTCCTCCAAACATGTGTCATCTATGCTAACTCTTCCTTGTGGTTAGTTCGGTGTTTTCCAAAAGAATTCTTGTCACTTATCGATTGTGACAGGTGTCTTTTTGTCTTGATGCCCACTTTTCAGTCTGTTCTGCTTCATCTTCACTTCATGTAACCTTCGCTTCGTCTCCGCTCACTCCCTTACAAAGCGGACATCAAGGAGGGACATCTATTCACACCCATTTTTACCTTGCAAGTTGAGTCTTTCTCTTGTTCACATTTATGGTGTCCAGGATTGGCCATCACTTTTAGGTCTTCCTTAACCCAATTATGAGCCCACTATTATTCATTTTCTGGCCCATTAAGGCCTAGAAGATCAATTTTCATGAATTTCCCTATTTTAGCTAACATTGCCTGATCGTGGTCAGTTGACCGACCACGTTCTTCAGGTCACAGTCGCCCGACTGACCGCGTTCTCAGACAGTCTCCCTACACAACCAAAACACGTCTCTTCTCGTCGCGGGCACCTTACAGTCCTATTCTAGGGTTCCCATCCCGATGTTTTCACTCCAAATAAGTTCCTATCTATCTTAGGGAGGTTATCCAATTATTTTCTTATCAAATTAACTCTTTTGGACTCCTAATTTATGTGATTATCCTTGAAATCCAACCTAGGGTTCCTTAACTCCTATATATAGGTTCCATGGCCTAGGGCTCTAGAGAGGGGCGACTTTAGATCTGGGGCAAAGCGATGCTACACCGGACACTCATCTCTTCGACCCTAATTAGCCAGGGAAGTGCCAAGCTTTTGCTATTCTTCTAGGGTTTCACTTCTTACTTGTCTTTCCTTTGTTCTTTCTCTTGCTCTATTGCACTACTCCTCTTTCAATCATATCATAGCATTACACACTGCTCTTTCATACAACATTTTCTCTACATTACACATTACACACACATGCCTATCTTTTCCTAAACAGTGGTTAAAAACCTACCCCTTGGTACTTTCCCTTCCAATTCCATGTTCATTTCAATTAAGGGATAGATGCTATATAATACAAGTTCTAATTGGGTTTTTCTTCCTATTTACATTATTTTACCGGTCTAGGCAGGCTAAGGACGTGAGGCCCTTTCTCTTTGGCCGACTGAAGAGCAAGGAAGAGTTGAAGTCAAGTCTTCTACACCCTCTGTACTGAAAGTGGTGGCCCCAGAGGCCACGTTCAATAAGTTGTGGATATCACAGTAACCGTGTTCAACAGCCAGTGCGCAATTGATTTTCTTTCTAGCTGGCCCCTTCTTTCCAAGGTATGTAAAATAGTTTTAGGAGATTTCTCCTTACTGTTATTTATATTATTAATCCTTGGTGGCGGTCACGGTATTCTTTTCTTTATCTTTTCATCGCATATTTACTTATCGCTCCTCATCTATCTCGAGTGGGGGTGTATTTTGCATTTACACCATTAAGTTTAAGAACTCCTTCTTAGCCTTTCATATTAATACTTAACATAGAATTAATTATTTAATCATCTTATAACTTAAACAATTAATTTATCTTCTTATGTTGGATAATCATCTCATGATTATTCCTCTGTTAGGCTTTCAAGCCACAGTAAGCACCAAGCAACACTCTGTGATCCTAGAAGACAATGGAGGTCTATAAAATCACTCTGAGACCTTCTCGTCTACAGTTACCACGCAGCTATAGTCCTTCATTTATACCCAATGTCCTTAGTCATAATTAAGGGTATGGTCATTCTGTCAAACCCTTCTTATTTATGACTTGATGATTGTACTCTAAGTCCCATTGTACTCTTAAGTCCCAATGGAAAACTCTTTTTCCACCGAATTATCTACCTTTGCTAAGGATTTAACTGAGTACCATTCATAGGGCATTTTCTCTCATGGTATAGCTGAGAGTGAATGATCCACTGTTGTCACTCAATTACCTTCGCATGTAGTCTGTTGTATCCGAATACTTGAGAATCCAGAACTTATGGATAAAGCCCCTTTCTTAGGAATCAAAATACAGAAGTCCTCATGCAAGGTATCCTTAGTGACTCATGTCTAAGGACCAACTGTGCTACTGTGACTGAAGAATCTCTTGGTTGACAGTTAGTTATAATTACCATCCAAAGATTCATGATTGGATCAATTTAGTGAACCATATTCTTGCAATGGGCACCTGCACATATATCTTAGTGTCCCCATACTAGTGACTATGAGATTAGTCACCCTCATCATCTTAGAGGATATCATGGCACTGGACTATCCAGATTCTTTGATGTCCCATCTCAAAGATCCTATAACTAGGAACATTTCGAACACATGCATCTGGAAGGTTGCTCTCACTATCCTAATCTCATTATGATCCAGCCTTCATAGCATGTGTTCAAAGATATCATCACATCAAGATGTAATATGCATAAATAAGAGAAAATGAGGAAAGTATCATCAATATGAATGAGAATGTATAAGAAATGCTGCCATCACTTTACAAGTGATTGGCTTGCAGGGCATACACTTTTTTCACTATCGTCAGGTTGAAGGATGATAGATGTAGGCTTGAGTTTCCCTATGTCAAATTTCTCATATGTGGAGGTGGGAAAAAGGTTCGCACTAGCTCCTAAGTCACAGGAAATGAGCAGAGCACCGGGGTCCTTCAACTTCTTAGGGAGATGGTTCATCAATACTGTACTAACATCATCAAAGAACCGAATCTTTTTAGGGGCCATTCTAGGTTCCCTTCTTAGAGTGCTTAGCTCTTTGAGGAACTTGGCATAAGCCAAGACATGCTTGATGGCATCGAGGAGTGGATTATTGATGTGCACTTATTTGAACAATTCCATTAACTCCTCATTTTAGGTCAACTTCTTCCTATTAGTGGGCTTTACTTCTAAGGCACTTGGGAAGGGCTCACTCATTTGGTTTGAGCTTGGGTCTTTAATAAGATTCCCTTTCCGTTTGTCATTTCCCCCCAACCTAGCTTGAGTGGGCTCCTCCTCACTTTCACTCTCATCATTTTGGGCTTTATGGGTAGAGCTCTCTACTTCCTCCTTAGCATTGTATGGATCTTCTAAAGTCTTACAACTCTTAAGGACTAAAATGGCTTTCGCATTTTTGAATTGCGGGCCTTTAGGTGGTGGTGGGCCGGGTTGACGTAGAAGACCCGATTGTGGAGGGAAGTCCAGAGGTTGGTTTCTTGGGTCGGCCACAGGTTGGCTTGGAAGTTGGTTTACTTCTATCCTCATGGTAGCCTCGGCTAGTTGCCCGATTTGGTTCTCCAATTTGGAAATGGATTGTTGTTGGGTCAAGATTAATTGTTATAGTTGCATTAACTTCTCATCAAAATTCGGCTAAAAAGGTTGTTCGTATGTGGGTAGAGCTTGGTTGGATTGAAAAGGAGGGTATTGGGCCACTTGAGGGTATTGGGCTTGCGCTTCCCGAGCATAGGTACTCCCGTAGAAGTTGGGTTGCGTTTGGAATTAATTTTGGATGGGTTGTTTTGGGCG
This sequence comes from Amorphophallus konjac, assembly GCA_022559845.1. Lineage (NCBI taxonomy): Eukaryota > Viridiplantae > Streptophyta > Magnoliopsida > Alismatales > Araceae > Amorphophallus > Amorphophallus konjac. The sequence continues at coordinate 218,406,578 of CM040120.1, forward strand.
TGAGATAGGGAGGCATGGTTGATGGTGTAACGCCCTAGAATTATCTAGGAAAATTTTGGAATTAAATAAAACTATTAAGCATTTAATGGGCTATTAAATAAATTATGTGATAATTAATTGAATCTAAAATTAACCAAAAGGGTAAGTCCACTCAAGTTAGGCCCATAGACTAATTTCCAAGACCTTTAGGCCCAAGCCCATTACTAAAAACGTAATTTGGGTAATTTACAGATTTAAAAATAGGATAAATAGTTCAACTAAAGGGATAAATAGTTCAACTAAAGGGATAAATAGAAGAAAAAAGAGAAATCCAAAATTTTAGGATTAAATGCCAGATGGCGGTCTATCACCAGACCGCCTCTTCCTAGAAATGGTCCAGATCGGACCGCTACTATGTTCGGTGAATGGAGATGTTAGAAGCGTGGAGAAATGGGATTTTTCCCATTCTGATCCCTTCAATTCGATGCTATCTATCATGGTAACATAGTCTAGGACTCTATAGGATCGATCCTACCCCAACTTAGGGCTCTAAGTTCGATCTAATCCTAAGCCCTAGGCCAAACACTATAAATAGGCCCTATATTTGACCTGTGCAAACCCTAATATTGGATTGCATGTTTTGAAGTTAAGGAGACATTATATTAGGTTGGTTATTTAGAAGATTTTATTCTCCTTTATGTTGTCTAACTTCCCTCCAACTTTCGTGCAAGGAGGTCAAGCCGTTAAGAAGTTAGAGCCCTTCGAAGTTCCTGGTTCCCTACGGTTCGTATAGGAATGAGTTTTCTCCGAGAAAGAATAGGAAATTAGAAGCCCCAGATGAGGTAATTTCAAGTTGTGTCTTTAGAGTTATTCGTTTCCATTTATGTATTCTACCTACTCCCTAAATTTCATGAATTTAGAAGGTCAGGAAATCACCAGTTCCACGCAGGATGCGCAGGAGCCAACATCATCTTCCAGTCCAAAATTCGAAGTCTAGAGCCTTTTTCAGTGGTAGGTTATCTAATGAACGGCTCAAACATCATGTTAGGAACAAAAGCCCTCTATTCCCTCCTATTTTCATTGATTATACACGTCGTATTTGATGTTTTATCCTGACTGCGCATTCAACCTATTTATGCATGCATATCCCTACACCTTAATAGAAAAGATGATAACTTTTGCCTAATCCACACAACCCATGCATCTTCGTGACTTAATTTTATTCTATCATGTCATATCTACCTGTTTAGCATGATTTTCATGTATTATTTGCTTGAGAATAAGGCCTTGCATACCGTTTTAACTTCTGTCTGTAGTAGGAAGGAAACGGTCTCTATGAGACCGCTATATCTAGATAGCGGCCGCTAATAGACCGCTAATTGATGATAGCAGCCATGCCTTGATCGCTACATGTTTTCTATAGAATGTTTATACATACATGTAATCCCTAGTATACTTGATAGTAATCATGTCTTAGCTCTGTTATTTCTGGCACCTCCTCATGGTAAGAAGTTATTCATGATTTTTGCTACGTCTGGTTTTATGTTAGCATATTTTAACTTTATTTTCATATATGTTAATTTCATGCCCAAAACCATATACTCTTGTATTAAAGTAATATTTCATATGCTTTATGGACTTGTTTCATGGATGATTTGATCACTGTTTCTATACGTTTCACTCTCATCTTGAGTCTTTCTTAAGTATATGGCACGTATTCCGATATGATGTCATTAGTTACACTTGCACTTATAGGTACACTCTCTTAGACTTGTGATCCTCTCCGTTGGATGTTCCTTCGACCAGACTAGGTGATCTTGTTTCAAGGCCTCCGTAAGTCTCCACGAGCCTAGGATACCCACTAGGACGCTGAGCTGGTTGTACCCTAAAAGCCCAATGGATTAGAAAGAACCTATCTTACTGGCATTTTTCTGTACCCTGGATAGATAGCTGCCCTCAAGAGACTGCCAGCTTCTAGTAGCGGCCATCCCATGACCGCCATCTTGTTCCTGCACTCACTGCGTCGACTCATTTTCCTTCTGGCGTCGACTCCATCATGATTGCGGCCAATCTAGGACCGTCACCTTCAGGTTGTGGCCAGGATGTGATCGTTACTTCAAGAAACGGCCTAGGCAAGATCGTTTTCTGTTTCAAGTGTTATTTAACACGGGGTTTGACCCTAGGGTTGATTTTCCTATGTTCTTAGATGGTGTCTTGATTATCTGGAACCTAATATCTTGATTCATAAGACATTAAGGAATTATGAAAATTTATGAATGTACCATTATGCAGTCGGATTCTTCCCGTAGCATGACCTTGTTCTTAATTTAACCTTGAAACTCTCATGTTCATAATTGGTGCATTCTTACCTTGATGTTGTTATCATGAACTATAGTTTGAACTTGTTATTATCGGCCTACATTACTTATATTTCTTGTGGAAGTAGTTTGATTGATAACTTGAAGATGCAAAAGAGGGCACAGACAGTGTCCAAGGGCTCGACACTAACCCCCTTGGCAGATAGCAGGAAACATGCCATAAACCATGGTGTATGATGAACATTGGCATCGCATTGCGCCAGGAGTACTTTTTTTATAAGCGGGTGAAAACCACGAGGCTCTCATGAAATTAATACATTCTTGTTACATGACATAGCCTTTATAGTTATGAAAAGTACATTCTCATTACATGCAAGTACATTCTTGTTACATGAAAGGTCACATTATATTCTTGCTAGATCAAGTTCTCCTTCTACATGAATGTTCATATCTCTATGATCTATATCTTGTTACTTACGTTGTTACTTTGTTTATCGCACTTCGCATTACTGCCTTTTCTAGAGCTAAAAGGATAATTACCTAAACATTGCCTTCATGTTGATACGAAGATACCTACTAGGAAAGTGTGCTCATTCCCTACTTTTTCAATCCTTTTCAGGAAATTCTAGCTGGTCGGATTCAGATTATTCAAGTGGCAGATCCGAGAGCGAATGATATACGAGTGGAACCGTAGATATGAGTCCATACAATTAGACATGAGTCATTATGTAATTTTCTTTTATTGAGTCTAATGATGTAAAGAGTCAAGAGTCAATATTATGTAATTTATTATTATTATTCAATACAAGGAAAGGTTTTGTCCAATTATTGTGCATTCATTCTTATGTGTGGATGTATTAGCGCTCTGATTATATTGCTCGCTTGAGGCTTATCTTGCCGGCTATTCATGTCCCCGATATTACATCCACTGTACATATATCTCGAGGCGTGACAGTGAAAGTTGGTATCAGAGCCTAGGCATAAGTAAGTCCTAGAAAAATGTCATGTCATAGGCTAAGTCCAAGGTTTAAGGACCCACACCTATGAATTAGGAAAGAAATTTCTGAACCTATGTGAGAATTAGGTAGAGCTCGAGATGAGATAGTTATTTCGGAAGATTTACCTAAGACAAATTCCTAAATCTTCATAAATTCCATAGGAAATAACTAATGGTTTAATTTCTCAAGTACCATATTCTCGCAATGGCTCACCGTGTAAACTGGGATGAGATGCAGCAAACCGTCGCGGGTCTCACCCAGGCCCTGCAAACCATGCCGCAAGCTGGCGCACGGGTTGGCGCGGGTAATTTATATTGGAACTTCGGAGTATGAATCCTCCACTATTCTCTAGATCCTCTAACCCCGACGTGGCTAAGAATTGGATTGATGAGATGAACCGGATATTTGAGGTCATGTAATGCATCGACTAAGAGAAGGTCCATCTCGCCACATTCCAACTGAACAAAGATGCACATACTTGGTGGAAGGCCACCTCGGCACAACCTCAAAATGCTTAGCTTACATGCAATGGGTTTCTTACACTCTTCTGAGCAAAATACTTCTCTAAACATGTCAAGGAGATAAAGGCTACGAAATTTTCCTCCTTAAGGCAAGGAATAATGTCTGTGGCAAAGTACGGACTTCAATTCTCCCATCTGGCTCCATATGCTCCTCACCTGGTTAGCACCGATCTATTAAAGGCTAACCAGTTTATGGATGGCTTAAGGCCCATCTTTATTACTCAACTTGGACCCCAAAATATCCGTACTTATACGTAGATGGTCCAACGGGCTCATTTGTGTGAAAGGACCTTGGAGAAGGTCAAAAAATTAAGGGTAAAAGTGAGGAGTCAAGCCAGAGGTTTGACAAGTGAGGATGAAAGAATGAAAAGTTTAGTATCACGGGGTCTTACATAACCTGTGATAACAAGAGGAGGTCCAGTAACGGGAATGGCAGCAGGAATGACAAAAACAAGAAGGTGAAGGAGGAGGAAAAGAAAGTCGCAACGGGTTGCTCATTCTGTGAAAAGTTCGGCCACTCGGCCGAGGAATGTTGGAAACGCCTAGGGGCGTGCTTATGTTGTGGAAGCTGGGAGCATCGGATGCCCGATTGTCCCCTCATGAAAGAGCAACCTTCTAACGGCGGACGCAAGTGGCATGCTCATCTTACTGCCATTATGGATGACGAAGAAGCACCCAAAGATGATGGGTTGATGCAAGGTACCATTCAAATCTATTCCCATCCTACTTTTGTACTATTTGATATAGGTGCTTCTCATTCCTTTATATCTACAGCTTTTGCAAAAACCTTGTTAGTTTCGCCTGTTCCTTTACCCTCGGACATAGCTATCACTACACCTTTAGGTTCGGAACTAAACTTACAACCCACTACCCCAATAGTGACGTAAGTATTGAAGGTCATAATCTTCCTGCAAACCTAGTATGCCTTGACATGGAAGGCTACAATGCTATATTAGGTGTAGATTGACTTGTCGATCACTATGCCTATATTAATTATCACAATAGAAGGATTTCTTTCTATAAACTAGATCTTCCACAATTATCTTTCCTTGGCATCAAGTATAGGAAGCATCCTATTATCATTTCTTCTCTTCACGCTTGCAAACTCATCTCGCAAGCTTGTGAAGCTTTTCTTGCCTCCGTGATCATTACCGAGTCCAAGGAAATCATCCTTGAAGAGATCCCCATTGTCAATCAGTTCCCCGATGTCTTCCTATCTGAACTACCTGGTTTACCACCCGAAAGGGAAGTGAACTTCTCTATCGAACTCACTCCTAGAGCAGCACCTGTATCAATAGCTCCTGACAGGATGTCCCCCACAGAACTCAAGGAATTGAAGAAGTAACTTCAAGAATTATTAGACAATGGCTTCATTCGACCTAGCACATCCCCTTGGGGTGCACCGGTTCTATTCGTCAGGAAAAAGGATGGATCCCTCAGGCTGTGCATCGACTACCGATGATTAAATCAACTCACCATCAAAAATAAATACACTGTCACGTATCGATGAGCTATTTGACCAAATCTCTGGAGTTGAATACTTCTCGGAGATCGACCTCAGGTCTGGTTATCATCAACTTAGAATCTAAGATGAAGATATCTACAAGATGGCTTTCTAGAGCCGATATGGGCATTATAAGTTCGTTGTGATTCCGTTCGGGTTAACTAATGCCCCGGCAGCATTTATGCAGCTTATGAATAATATCTTCAGGCCCTATCTCGATCGATTTGTGGTTGTATTTATTGATGATATTCTCATTTATTCTAAGACCAAGGAGGAACATGAAGAATATCTAAGAATACCTTTGCAAACATTAAGGGAACATCAACTCTATGCGAAGCTTAGCAAGTGTGAATTCTGGCTAAATAAGGTCTCTTTCCTTAACCATATTATTTATAAGGAAGGTATCACGGTAGATCCTTCTCAGGTTGAAGCTATGAAGAACTGGAGTCGACTAACAACCATATCCGACGTCAAGAGTTTTCTAGGTCTGGCTAGTTATTATAGATGTTTCATCAAGGATTTCTCTAAGATCGCTGTCCCTTTGACTAGGCTTACAAGAAAAGAGAACCCCTTTATATGGTCGAAGAACTGCGAGGAGAGTTTCATAACTCTTAAAGATCATCTAACCACTGCTCCTGTCTTAGCACTACCTATTGAAGGTGGTGGATTTGAAGTCTATACAGATGCATCTAGCATTGGCCTTGGTTGGGTCCATTTGAAACATGGCAATGTGATTTGTTATGCTTTAAGGCAATTGAAGCATCATGAAGAAAACTACCCTATGCATGATCTCGAGTTGGCTGCTGTTATTTTCGCCTTGAAGATCTGGTGTCATTACCTCTATGGGGAGAAGTTCACTATATTTTCGGACCATAAAAGTCTGAAATATCTCTTCACCCAAAAGGAGTTAAACATGAGGCAATGAAGATGGTTGGAGTATCTTAAAGACTTCGACTTTTCTATACAATATCACCCAGACAAAGCAAATGCTATCGTTGATGCTCTCAGCAGGAGACCCTGGGCAACTCTAGCAAGTCTCAGGAAAGGTATGACCTATCTTATGGAGGATTTTTCACAATTGAATCTAGATGTTGATACAGATGAAGAAAAGGGTATTATTGCCAATATCCGGTCGTAACCAACATTAATAGAAGACCAAGTCAAGTTGTAAGAGAATGACCCCACATTGATGGAGATAAAAACCAATATTGATCAATGGCCGGAATTTTCTATTTCACCAAATGGAAGGCTATTGTTCAAAGATCGAATTTGTGTGCCGGATCATGCCGACACTAAGTAGCTAATAATGTAAGAAGCTCATACATCAAGATATGCCATTCACCCTGGTGCTACCAAGATGTACCAAGACTTAAAAATAAATTTTTGTTGGCCCAACATGAAGCGAGAGATATCGGATTTTGTATCTTGCTGTCTCACATGTAAACAAATTAAGGCGGAACATCTAAAGCCCGTTGGTAAATTACATCCCTTAGAAATTTCCGAATGGAAGTGGGAAAGTATAGAGATGGATTTTATCATGGGTTTTCCCAAAACAAGAGGAGGACATGATGGTATATGGGTGATCATAGACCGTTTGACTAAATCCACACACTTTATACCAATCAAAAGTCGATGGTCTGTGGATATTCTAGAAGCTTTATACACGAAAGAAATTGTCAAGCTACACGGTGTCCCTATCACTATTATTTTGGATTAAGACTCTCGATTCACATCACAATTCTGGAAGGGTCTACAACATTCATTAGGGACCCGACTCAATTTTAGCACTGCTTTCCATCCTCAAATCGATGGACAAACTGAGAGGACAAATCAGGTGGTAGAAGATATGTTTAGGGCATGTGTTATTGATTTTGGTGGAAGTTGGCACGACCAATTATCTCTAGTGGAATTTGCCTACAATAATAGCTATAAAGCTAGCATCCAAATGACACCATTCGAGACATTATATGGAAGAAGTTATTGGTCACCTATATGCTGGAATGAAGTTAGGGAAAGATAACTTCTAGGCCTCGAAATCATCAGAGATACTACCGAGAAGGTAAAGCTTATTCGAGAAAGACTCCAAATGGCTCAAGATAGACAGAAGTCATATGCTGACAATAGAAGGCGAGATTTGGAATTTCAAGTGGGAGACCACATATTCCTTAAAGTTTCTCCAGGTCAAAGTATTCAAAGATTCGGCATCAAAGGCTAGCTCACTCCGAGATTTATTGGCCCTTTTGAAATTCTTGAAAGGGTTGGCGAAGTCGCATATCGGATAGCTTTGCCCCCTTAATTAGCTACAATCCATGATGTATTTCATGTCTCGATGCTTAAAAGGTACGTTTATGACCCTTTCCATATTATAAGTCACGACGACTTGGTAATTCAAAAGGATTTGACGTATGAGCAAAAGCCAATCAAAATCATAGATCGCGAGATACTTCAGCTTCGAAATAAAACTATTCCTATGGTAAAAATCTGGTGGAATAAAGGTTCAAACCAAGATGCAACATGGGAGACAGAGAAAGCTATGCGTAAGAGATTCCTGGAACTATTTGATTGAAAGTATACTCTCAATAAAACCCATATAATGAATTTGGGGATCAAATTCTTTTTAAGTCGGGGAAGGTGTAACGCCCTAGAATTATCTAATAATTTTTTGGAATTAAATGCACCTATTAAGCATTTAATGGGGTATTAAATAAATTATGTGTTAATTAATTGAATCTAAAATTAACCAAAAGGCTAAGTCCACTTAAGTTAGGCCCATAGACCAATTTCCAAGACCTTTAGCCCCAAGCCCATTACTAAAAATGTAATTTATGTAATTTACGAATTTAAAAATGGGATAAATAGATCAACTAAAGGAATAAATAGCGGATAACTTGGGAAGTCCAAACTTTTCGTATTAAAGGCAAGATGGCAGTCTATTGCTAGACTGCCTCTTCCTAGAAACAGTCTAGATCGGACCGCTACTATGTTCCGTGAATGGAGGTGTTAGAAGCATGGAAAATGGGATTTTTCCCATTCTAATCCCTTCAATTCGATGCTATTTGTCATGGTAACTTAGTCTAGGTCTCTATAGGATCAATCCTACCCCAAATTAGGACTCTAAGTTCTATCTAATCCTAAGCTCTAGGCCAAACTCTATAAATAGGCCCTAACTTCAACCCGTGCTAACCCTAATGTTGGATTACATGTTTCGAAGGTAAGGAGACATTATCTCAGGTTGGTTATTTAGAAGATTTTATTCTCATTTATGTTGTCTAACTTCCCTCAAACTTTTGTGCTAGGAGGTCAAGCCGTTAAGAAGTTAGAACCCTCGAAAGTTGTTGGTTCCCTACAGTTCGCATAGGAACGAGTTTTCTCCGAGAAAGAACAAGAAATTAGAAGCCCCAGACAAGGTAATTTCAAGTTGTGTCTTTAGTGTTATTTGTTTCCCTTTATGTCTTCTACCTACCCCCCAAATTTCATGAATTTAGGTCAAGGGATTATAGAGTTAGAAGGCCAAGAAATCGCTGGTTCCACGGAGGACACGCAGGAGCAAGCATCGTCTTCCAGTCCAAAATTCGAAGTCTGAAGCCTTTTTAAGTGGTAGGTTATCTCATGAATGGCTCAAACATCATGTTAGGAACAAAAGCCCTTTGTTCCCTCCTATTTTCATTGATTATATACGTCGTATTTGATGTTTTATCCTGACTGCGCATTCAACCTATTTCTGCATGCATATCCCTGCACCTTAATAGAAAGGATGATAACTTTGGCCTAATCCACGCAACCCATGCATCTTCAAGACTTAATTTTGTTCTATCATGTCATATCTACCTGTTTAGCATGATTTTCATGTATTATTTGCTTAAGAATAAGGCCTAGCATACCATTTTAACTTCTGTCTGTAGTAGGAAAGAAACGGTCTCTATGAGATAGCTATATCCAGATAGCGGTCGTCGATAGACCGCTAATTGATGATAGCAGCCATGACTTGACCGCTACATGTTTTTTGTAGCCTGTTTATACATATATGTAATCCCTAGTATAGTTGATAGTAATCGTGTCTTAGCCCTGTTATTTCTGGCACCTCCTCGTGGTTAGAACTTATTCATAATTTCTGCTACATCTGGTTTCATGTTAGCATGTTTTAACTTTATTTTCATATATGTTAATTTCATGCCCAAAACCATATACTCTTGTATTAAAGTAATATTTCATATGCTTTATGGACTTGTTTCTTGAATGATTTGATCACTGTTTGTATACGTTTCACTCTCATCTTGAGTCTTTCTTAAGTACATGGCACATATTCCGGTACGATGTCTTAGTTACACTTGCACTTATAGACACACTCTCTTGGACTTGTGATCCTCTCCATTTGATATTCCTTCCACCGGACTACGTGATCTTGTTTCAATGGCACCGTAAGTCTCCGCGAGCATGGGATTCCCACTAGGAAGCCGAGCTAGTTATACCTTAAAAGCCCAATGGATTAGAAAGCACTTATCTTATCGATGTTTTTCTGTACCCTGGATAGATAGCGGCCCTCAAGAGACCGCCACCTTCTGGTAGCGGCCATCCCATGGCCACCATCTTGCTCCAGCACTCACTATGTCGACTTTTTTTTCTTCTGGCGTCGACTCCATCATGATTACGGCTAGACCAGGACCGTCACCTTCAGGTTGTGGCCAAGATGTGACCGTTACTTTAAGAAACGGCCCAGGCAAGACCATTTTTTATTTCAAGTGTTATTTAACCCGGGGTTTGACCAAAGGGTTGATTTTCCTATATTCTTAGATGGTCTCTTAATTATCTGGAACCTAATATCTTGATTCATAAGACATTAAGGAATTATGAAAATTTATTAATGTACCGTTATACTATCGGATTCTTCCTGTAGCATGACCTTGTTCTTAATTCAACCTTGAAACTCTCATGTTAATAATTGGTGCATTCTTACCATGATGTTCTTATCATGAACTATAGTTTGAACTTGTTATTATCGACCTATATTATTTATATTTCTCGTGGAAGTAGCTTGATTTATAACTTTAAGATGCAAGAGCGGGCACGAACAATGTCAAAGGGCTCGACACTAGCCACCTCGGCAGATAGCCAAAAATATGCTGTAAACCATGGTGTATGATGAGCACTGGCGTCACATTGCACCGGGAGTACTTTTTTTATAAACCGGTGAAAACCACGAGGCTCTCATGAAATTGTTACATTCTTATTACATGACTTTCTAGTACATAGCCTTTATGGTAATAAAATATACATTCTCGTTACATGCAAGTACATTCTTGTTACATGAAAGGCCACATTATATTCTTTCTAGATCAAGTTCTCCTTCTACATGAACCATCTCTATGATCTATATCTTGCTACTTACGTTGTTACTTTGGTTTATCACACTTCGCATTACTACCTTTTCTAGAGCTAAAAGACTAATTACTTAAACATTGCATTCATGTTGATACGAAGATACCTACTGGACAAGTGTGCTCATTCCCTACCTTTTCAATCCTTTTCAGGAAACTCTAGCGGGTCGGATTCGGATTATTCAAGTGGCAGATCCGAGAGCGAATGATACACGAGTGGAACCGTAGATATGAGTCCATACAATTAGACATGAGTCATTATGTCATTTTCTTTTATTGAGTCTAGTGATGTAAAGAGTCAAGAGTCAACATTATGTAATTTTATTATTATTATTCAATAAACGTAAAGGTTTTGTCCAATTATTGTGCATTCATTCTTATATGTGGATGTGTTAGCGTTCTGATTATATTGCTCACTTGAGGCTTATCTTGCCGATTGTTCATGTCCCCGATATTACTTCTACAGTACATATATCTCATGGCGTGACAGATGGAATTCTCACTATGCATTTCAAATAAATCATAAGCCTCATCCTCACTTTTGCTCATGAAAGCTCCTCCACATGTTGCATCGACCATTTGCCTATATTATTCGGATAACCCTTCATAGAAAGCTTGGATGATTTATCACTTGGACAACCCATGCTGAGGACACTTCCCAAGAAACTCTTTTAGTCTCTCCCATGACTTATGGAGTTACTCTCTTGGGATTTGAGTGAATCATGTGATTGCCCTCCTCATTATATTGATGCGGCCTATGGGGTAGAACTTTTTCAAAAACTCTTGTTGCATTTCTGCCCAAGTCCAAATGGGTTTTTCCAAAGTACCTATTTGGCTTTGTCTTTCAAGGAGAATGGTAAGAGGGTCAACCTAAGGGCATCATCAGAAAAGTTTTGGATTTTAACTATGGAGCAAATTTTCAAAAATTCATCTATATGCTTGTAGGGGTCCTCATTGGTGTTTCCATAGAAAGATGGGAGCATTTGAATGGTGCTTGACTTGATCTCATATTCGATTGCGTAGTTTTGAGGGATATGGATGCAAGATGAAGGTTGATATTGGTTAGGAATGAAATAATCCTTCATTTGCTTGGGAGGATCATGATTCTCGGCCATTGGATCTTGAGGTTGATTTCTTTGGTGCAAAACTCTATCAATTTCAGCTATTGGTGCTAGTAAGGTAGGACTTTTAGACCTCCAACCTTGCATACACTAGGATGAAGAGAGAGAAGAGATTTTTTGTTTTTGTTATTTTTTTAATGCAAAGCCAAACAAGTTGACACACAAATTAACCTAATGACCTAAGTGTAACCTAAACCTAAATGTTTGATTTCTCACAAATTGACCTAAGTCAACCTAAGTCCACCACCAAGTTTGTTAATTGGCCAGGTAAGAGGTGGAGAAGTGGGAGGCTCCCCTTGCCTTCGCAATGACCTAATTAAGGAACCACATGCCGCTCAGGCATTTGCCTTTTAACCTCTAGCCTTAGACACCAATTTTTTAAAATGAAAGTGCACCCAAGTTGGGCTTAAGTCTAAATGTGAACCCTAGGGCCAATTGATACTCACTTTTATTGGGCTTAGGTAAGTGTAAAGATACAAAGGGATTGTGATTTTTGGGCCAAGGAAGGGTGAGCAAATGACCACCTTATGTTGTTAATGGGCTTGCCCTAAAAATGTTTTAGAATGAGGTGTAACACACAAGATTCAAATAAGGGGTTATATGCAAACATGGAAATGCATGAGCATGTTTCTTAGGAAAGTAAGAGATCTCACCTTGTCTCCTGCAATCTTCAACAAAATCAAATTTACCAAGGGGATCCTGCTAGCAGTGGGTAGCAGGTGGGGCGGCGGGTTGCAGGTGTAGGGAGGAGACGAGATTGGGTAGGGAGAGAGGCAGAGGCCGGTCTGGGTGGGGGTAGGGGAGGGGTGATGTGATGCAACGCTCTTCGTTAAAACACCATTCACTCAATTTAAAATTACCGAACTCTTTTTAGAAAAATAGGTGAGTGTAATGGCAAGTCCGAGTCAATCCACGAAGGTGTTTTAACTCTTTTTTAATGTAATCTAAAGTCTTTCTATGATTTAACCATGGATGATGTTAAGATGATAGTCATCTTAACAAAACTTCTAGAAAATAACTTAACAGAAAGGAAATCTAAACTATGACAAGATCTATGAAATCAAATGAAGTTTTAAGCAAAAACCATTCAATAGTCATTAAACAACTATTGTGCAAAGCTAAGTCTTTCAAAGAAAATAATGATTACAACGTGACTTTTAAAAGAAAGCTACACTAGAAGCACATCGCATGAGAGTGAGAAATGATGAAGCCCAAGTCGCCCTCCTCTTGTGCCCTTGTGCAACGGCGTGCAACAATGGGTTGGAGAAGTTGAAGACGATGTCGTGTGAGACCCGTGGATTTCAGATTCTTATCAGAATTATAACTTGAGAGTTTTTCCATGAATTTAGGTAATTTTGTGGGCTTTTTGGCATGAGTGTTGCATAATAAGCCCATTTATCTAATAAGTTGTAGAAAATGAGGGGCATTAACATGATTTTAGTTCTTTTAATCCCTTTTGGTAAACTATAGGTTTTATATCAAAAATATATATATGCAAAACCATTTTTTTCTCTCTTTCACCCACGTAGGAACCTCACGGTTCCATCTCTCCCATCCCACGCACCAAGCCCCTCTCCCCAGTGGGTTTCCCGGCGTCCAAATCCACCCGGCCGAGGGCGGCTTGGAGGAGAAGGTTCCAGCGAGCTTGGGGCGACGATGGCGCTCTCGTGGACCGTGAAGACGGGCACGTGTGATGGTGGCTTCTCAGTCGTAGGAGGCGGGTTTAGCATGAAGAACGGCATCCCATCGTCGTTTTAGATAGGGGGATGGATTCCACTCCACTCTAGCATGTTTTCCTATGCTTTGGAATGATGAAAAGCATGATAGATCGGTAGTTTTGATTCAAAGGATGCATGGGTGTTGTTTTCATGTTAAACTCTTGTGGATTGATAACCATGGGCATTGTGTCTTATGTTTTTGATGTTTAAACTTTATGGGAATGGTGTATGCATGACAGGTTTAAATAGGTTAAAAACTTGTTTTCCCCACGTTTTGAACGAGTTGGGAAGGGTCTAAAATAGATTTAGCATTTTTTGCACCATTCAGAGTAGTAGCCGTCATCACCTAACCACTATTGTTGTCTATGCAGTCCCAGACGGACCCCTAGGCTTGTTAAACGGCCCCTGTAAGACCGCTTTCGTGAGGGTTAAGGTGGTGGAACATACCGGTCTGTCGAGCGACCGTTACGGTCCTTCTAGCGGTTCGACGAGGACCACTATGGTTCTTCTAGCGGCCCATCGAGCGACTGTCACTCTTCCTACTGCGGCCCAATGAAAACCGCCATTATCCCCTTAGCGGCCTAAGGAGCACCGCTACCGACCCCTTAGCGGCCCAATGAGGACCGCTAGGGTACCCCAGCTGATTTTTGCATTCTAATTGTTTAGCCTTGTATTCCGGGGCATATCTTTATTATTGTTACATGTTGTGAAGGTTTCAACTGTATAATTATGATGCATTTTGAATCTGGAGAGGGGAAATCTAACCGCCCATACGGAGAGGCCAAACGAGGTCCGACCCGATCCAACGAGGCCCAACTCCTAGAAGTGGTAGCCCCGGACCCACTAAATATAAGCCTAATAACTCACTCGGATCAAGCACTTCCTCAACGGCCTTCGGGTTAGGAAGTTCGAGCATCAGTTCGATCGGGAGAGCTCCTTCGGAGCACCCTATTCCTTGTCCCGACCGCGCACTCATCGCTCGAGAGAACCCTTCTGGGACAGTGCCTCTTGCTCGGGGCAACGGATGGAAGTTTATCTGTACGGCCGTTACGAGTCCCTTAAAAGCTGGGTGCTCAAGGGGATATGGGAGATCAAGAGTCTGCATGCTATAAAGACCCCGCAATGAGGACGTAACCCCCCCTGAAACTCCTCAGCTTACAGGGATCATTCACTCAACGAGCCATTATTTAAACTGGAAGAACCCTCCTGTGAGAAGGTAGGCCAAAAATCCTGAGCAGGAACCACTTCACCTTTTGGTGGAGAGAGATCTCGCGCTCCCATCTTCCTCCTAACTCCTCCCTTTGCACCAGTGCTCTACTACAATCCCTGACTTAAGCATCGGAGGGTCTTCCCAGGGGATTCATCCCTGGGCACCCCTGACTTGTTTCCCTTCTTGCAGTTCATACTTCAAGGATATGTGGTCATCTTCCTCCCTGCTCAGGAGTAGCGCAAGATCGCCCCTCCTCATCTGGCGCCGTCTGTGGGAAGGCAGAGGTCGCCCGCCCGGTCGATGAGGCTCCTCATCTGGCCCATCCAAGATTAGGCCGCCTTCCATAAGTTGCTCGAAAAGCGTAGAAGGGGGACCCTTCTGGAGTTTCTCTCGCACGGCTCCTGAAGCTATGGAATGGCACCTCCGGAACAGAGAGGCTCGGACGCTGAAGGCACTGGTTGAGGGAGGAGAAATCTCCTCCAGAGCGGCTGAGATTGGGGCACTTCCCCTGAGCGATCCCACCTCGGGGGCCCCACCAGTTAGCTCGGGCTGGGTTGCCTCACCGCATACCTCCCTGGCCTCGGTCGGCTGCGATCGAGTCGCTCCACCCTACAGCCTCGACCGGCTCGCACCGGATCCCTCCGTCTGGCGCCCCCTCTGTTCCGCTCGGCGCCCTGACATCAGCTATGGCCCCTTCGCCATCTGCCCCTAATTGCTCCAGAGAGAGAGAAGGCAACAGAGGAACCTCATCAGCCAGGCGGGTGACCTCCGCCTTCCTCGCCCGTTTCTTCTCGGCAGACTGAGCCTACATTGAAGACCTCAGCAGCTTCACCATGGGATCCTTACGCTTAACCCCCCAGCGTTCGGAAGCGTCGTCCCGGGTGACCCGCTTGCCCTTATCCCGGGAGCAGGATGAGCCCTCTGAAGCTTGGAGATCACTTAGAGCCGGCGTATCAACCACGACAATGACCTCCAGCTTGGCAGGCAAAGCCTCCTCCTCAGCCGCTCGCCTCAGGTCTGAACGAAGGAGAGCAAATTGTGAGAAGGAAGGCACTCACTTGATAAGAAGAGAACAAGCCCATGATACCCTTACCTGTCGGTAGTAGTGCTCGAGAAAGGTACTCTTTGATGTTGGATGGGGTCACCAACTCAACAGTCGCCCGGCAATTTTGCTGAAGAATAGCAGCATCCCTCTCCACCTGCGGGGAGACCTTTGTTTGCTTCGAAGGGATGTTCGGGTGAAAGTTTGGCACCGTCGAGAAATTCCAAACTACATCGACTGCGGACGCACCCACATAGAAATATTGGGTCTTCCACCCCTTATGAGAAGAGTCCTTCATGGAAAGGGACACACAATTACTCTTTCGCTTCGCCTGCATGAAGAAGAAGCCCTTCCCAGCATAAAGGTTTTCCTTCAACTCAAAAAAATAATGGAAGAGGTCCAGCGAGGTATTCACCCCACACTGGCTACAAAGAAAAATGAAGGAGAAGATGAGGGTATAAGAATTGGAGACCAGCTGAACAGGAGCCAGCCGGTAGAATCGAAGCATCTCGGCAACAAAGGAATGGAGGGGCAGGCGAAAACCACACTTCCAAGTCAAGAGGAAGGAAGAAAAGAGGCTGGAATGAGTGGCCATACTGGACTCATGAGGCTCAGGGGCAAGGAACTGGAATCGCCAAGGCAGCCCATACTGGTTCTCCAGTCACTTCACATATCCTCCCCTAGCTCGCTGCGGAGAGGCTCCGACGGTACCAAGAAAGGCCTTGGGGCCTGTCCTTCCCCCCGCCCCTCGGCCTCAGGATTTTGGTCCGCCATGGAACATATAGAAGAACTGGAAGAAGAAATTGAAAGCTATGGATCAGAGGACTCCGGAGGAGAAGGAAGTTGACAGATCATCGCCGCAGTAACCTCTCTTGGCTCCACGAAAGCCGCTGCGATTCTCCTCTCTTCCGAACTGCTCTGGCGGCGCATGAGCCCCCCTCAAAATATAAATGCAATAGAAGGCAAAACCTTAAACCCAGGAGATAAAGGGATGCAAACAACGCGCAATGCTTATAACCCTTAGCGGGAAGCGGCGTGGCGTTTCGATCTTCCATAGAGGGGCCTTCTTGCAATAATTTTCAAAATTATCATCATGACGGGCGTATTTTCAGGACAAGCCGCATCATGTTGCCCCTACCAGAGAGAGATCTCTACCCCACCAGAGCTACAAAAAGTCCAGCCCAAATGCTACTCGTTTGAGCCTAATTTTGGCTCGGGAGTAGGAGGGGGACAAGTGGAGAGGGGAAATCTAACCGCCCATACGGAGAGCCCAAAGGAGGTCCGACCCAACCCAATGAGGCCCAACCCCTTGAAGTGGTAGCCTCCGGGCCCACTAAATATAAGCCTAATAACTCACTCGGATCAAGCACTTCCTCGATGCCCTTTGGGTTGGGAAGTCTGAGCATTAGATCGATCGGGAGAGCTCCCTCGGAGCCCTCTATTCCCTTTCCTGACCGCGCACTCATCGCTCGGGAGACCCCTCCTGGGCCAGTGCCTCTTGCTCGGGCCAACTGATGGAAGCTTATCTGTACGGCCGTTACGAGTCCCTTAAAAGTTGGGAGTTGAAGGGGATAGGGGAGATCAAGAGTCCGCATGCTTAAAAGAGCCCGCAAGGAGGACGTAACCCCCCCCCAAAAAACTCCTCAGCTTACAGGGATCATTCACTCAACGAGCCATTATTTAAACTGGAAGAACCCTCCTGTGAGAAGGTAGGCCAAAAATCCTGAGCAGGAACCACTTCACCTTTTGGTGGAGAGAGATCTCGCGCTCCCATCTTCCTCCTAACTCCTCCCTTTGCACCAGTGCTCTACTACAATCGCTGACATAAGCATCGGAGGGTCTTCCCAGGGGATTCATCCCTGGGCACCCCTGACTTGTTTCCCTTCTTGCAATTCATACTTCAAGGATATGTGGTCATCTTACTCCCCGCTCAGGAGTAGCGCGAGATCGCCCCTCCTCAGAATGAACTTCTCTTTCCTTTGTGACTGATCCACTAGTCGTAGCCCGATGACCCTTAGAGTCAGCCCATAGAGGAGAGGTGGCGGGGCGGTCCCGGCGTCCGATTTTCATGCTAGTTTCTGTGGGCCCCTTTGCTTTGCAGTAGAGTCCTGCTAGGGGGGAAACTAGCCAGAGGCCTAGCTTAAGGCATTGAGCTTGTGTGTGCACACATGGTCAGGGGCGTGGACTTGCACTGACGAGCGTGACCCTGACTAGACCTTGTCTTGGTTACAGTTACGGTGTCTCAGTTACCGTGTTCGAGGTGAGTGGGAGACACCTAAGACGCAGTATAGGTCATTAGTGGACGTGTCTGGTCTTTCTTCTAGCGGTTTTTCTTTCTCTCGTCACTTGGTCTTTAGAAATTTGACACTAATGGTGAACGAATGATCCTCGTATGTAACAATGTAGTAGTTAGCATGAATTATTCGTACTATAAATCTTCTTTAAATTGCTATTCCTGCGTAGCTTCCTTTAATTGTTAAAGTTGCATGCCAGTTAGTTATTCCTTTGCAATTAACTATTTCACCTGCACTCCTAGCTGTGAGGTAGGGATCTATGGGACCCCTACTGAGTAAATGAAATGAGACTCACCCATTGTTTTTCAGGTGAGGCGCAGCAGTCATCTGGTTTCTTGCATGGTTTTGGTGGCCGGTCGTAGTGCCAACGTGGTCCTCTCCGGGGTATGCCCCGTGTAGTTGTTCTCTTTTGATCCTTGTATAATTATGGACTTGTGCTTGCACTTCTGGACTAATGTAAAATTATAACACTCTGTTAAGGTAAATTTTACTTCTGCTTATTGTAATTATTTTCTCAAAACTATGCATGTGATTGTAGATCTTTATGCACCCACGACCTCTTTTCCAACCCTTTCGGAGCCTCATCAGCTCTTGGGTGGCATCCCCAGGTCTTTGGGTATTGGGTTTCTGGTATCCGAGAAATTGGGTCATTACAGTTGGTATCAGAGCACGATCTTCTGGTTGTATACAAAGACCTAGAATTACAATAGTCCAGAATAAGTCCATGTATTATTAATGGCTGGCTTAGGTTGTTTTCTGCAGTTATGTATGATTTTGGTTGTGTGTTTTCTCTCATGTTTTAGAACAATGGCGCCAAGGCGAAGGACGCGTTTCCAAGCTCGAGTGCCTATGGATGTTCAAGGAGAAGAGATCGGTTCATCGCCTCCTCCAGTAAATGTTAGAGGCCAAGGCCGTGCTGATCCTGAGGTTGGTGAAGGCGTGCCTCCTCAAGGTGGTCGTGGCAGAGCTCTGAAGGAGTTTCTCTTGTTCCACCCACCTCAGTTTGATGGGCAGCCTGATCCTGATGCGGCAAGGGCGTGGATGGATGCTATTGAGCTAGTTTTTTGCCCTATGGAGTGTGCCGAGGATGAAAAGGTAATGTTGGCTACTTTTCAGTTGCAAGGGGTAGCGCTTGCTTGATGGACTTCAGAATGGGAAACGGCTCTTCAATCTCATCCCCTTCGACTGATTAGCTGGCGAGAGTTAGTCTCTTCTTTTGAGCGAACTTATAGTCTGGCCTATCTCAAAATGGACAAGATGTATCAATTCATGGAATTGGTCCAAGGTGAGATGACAGTCCTGCAGTATCGCACAAAATTTATGGAATTGGGCCGGTATGCTCCACATATTATGGCAGATGAAGGGCTAAAGACTCAGCAATTTCTGCGAGGTTTGAGGCCAGAATTGAGGCAACCTCTTATTGTGACTAATGTGGCAGACTTGGATAGGGCTTGTCTAGCAGCGGCAACATTAGAATTAGACATAGCAAGAACTCAAGGGCGGACCCAAGCGGGGCCATTACAGCAAAGTGGGTAGTAGTAGCAGCCAAGTGGTTAGCCGAGTGTGCCAGGGGTGCCATCTTATACTCTTTCTGCCGGTGATTCGCCCTACTTAAGATCAAAATTTAGGCAGATGTTCAGGAAGCAAAAGAAGCGGCAAGACTGACAGACTTCAACTAGCAATGTGCAGCAACCTGCACCTTCTCAACGGCAGGGATCGATAAGGAATTAGCCTCGAGCCTGTCCCAGATGTGGTGAAAGCCATCCGGGTAGACAGTGTACGATGCCATTAGTTTGTTACCAGTGTGATCAGGTAGGACATGTGGCCCGTGACTATCCATTAAGGCCTAAGCAACCTGCTCAATTTTCACAGCCACAGCAGTTCCGACATCCACCACCACAACAGTTTTCACAAGCACAGGTGTCATCACAGCAATCTACCGCAGGCAGAAAGAAATCTCGTGAAAGAGTTATACATATGACTCGTGCTCAGGCAGTTGCATCACAGCTTGTGGAAGGTACTGTTATGATTTATGATTAGGCCACACGTGTTTTATTTGATTCTGGTGCTTCTCATTCATTATTTTTGAGAACTTTATTGCGTGTATTGAGGAGCCAATTTCAAAATTATCTTGTGAGTTGATTGTTGAACTGCCTACGGGAGAGATCATCTTTACTCCCTCTTGTCTTGATAAGGCCCCAGTGATGATTGAGAATCAGCACTTGTCTGCTAGATTGTATGCCATGTAGTTGGTAAATTATGATGTCATTTTGGGCATGGATTGGCTAGAAGATTATGGAGCAGTGGTTGATTGCAAAGCTAAGAAGATTTACTTTCAGCCATCTGGGGGATCAGTATTCTATTTTCAAGGTATTCGATCTCGTTCTCCTCACTTGCTTATTTCTGCTATTCGAGCACGTAGGCTTCTTGATGCTGGTTGCCAGGGATTTCTTGCTTCCGTGGTTGTTGTTGAGGCACCACAGCAAGGCATTGATGATACTCATGTAGTTTGTAAATTTTTTGATGTTTTCCATGATGCGTTACCAGGCTTACCTCTGCAGTGAGATATTGAGTTTGTGATCGACGTAATTCCAGGTACAGCGCCTTTGTCAAAAGCACCTTATCGTATGGCACCTATAGAACTCAAGGAATTGAGGGCACAGTCGCAAGAATTGCTAGACAATGGCTACATCCATCCTAGCCTCTCCCCGTGGGATTCTCCGGTGTTATTTGTGAAAAAGAAAGATGGGTGTCTGCGGCTATGTATTGATTATAGGCAATTGAATCAGGCGACTATAAAGAACAGGTATCCTTTGCCCAGGATTGATGATCTATTTGACCAGCTTCAATCAGCGTGTGTCTTTTCCCAGATTGATCTTCGATCTGGCTATTATCAATTGCGGATCAGAGAATCTGACGTGGAGAAGACTGCTTTTAGTACGAGGTATGGTCACTATGAGTTTTTGGTTATGCCTTTTGGGCTAACCAATGCACTTGCAACTTTCATGGATATGATGCATCGGGTGTTTCGTCCATATTTAGAATAATTTGTGGTGATCTTTGTGGATGATATCTTGATTTATTCTACTTCTGAGGAAGAGCATGCGCAACATTTGATAATTGTATTGCAGACTCTTCGAGAGCATCAGCTTTATGCAAAATTCAGTAAGTGTGAGTTCTCGCTTCATGAAATCCATTTTCTGGGCCATGTGATTTCTGGTGAAGGAATTGTAGTTGACCCAGCCAAAATTGAGGCCATCCTCCAGTGGCAGAGACTGAGATCTGTGACAGAGGTCAAGAGTTTCTTGGGTCTTACGGGTTACTATAGGAGGTTTATTCAGGACTTTGCACGAATTGCAGCACCTATGACTAAGCTAACTCGGAAAGATGTGCCATTCCTCTGGTCTGAGGATTGTGAGCAGAGTTTTAATGAATTGAAGAGGGTACTCATGACTTCCCCAGTACTTGTTTTGCCTTCTACTTCTGGTGGATTTTTTGTGTGTACGGATGCGTCTCGAGTGGGTTTAGGTGCAATATTGATGCAGCATGGCAGGGTTGTAGCTTATGCATTGCGGCAATTGAAGCAGCATCAAGAAAATTATCCCACTCATGACCTTGAATTGACAGCAGTGATTTTTGCACTTAAATTTTGGAGGCATTATTTGTATGGTGAGAAATTTGAGATTTTCACCGATCATCAAAGTTTGAAATATGTCTTTTCTCAGAAAGACTTGAATCTTCGACAGCACAGGTGGATGGAGTATATGAAAGATTATGACTTTACTCTATCATATCAACCTAGCAAGATGAATGTGGTGGCATATGCATTGAGTAGAAAAGTTTAAATCAGTCACTTAATGGTGCGACAATGGAAGTTATGGGAGTAGATTCCAGGCAAGACTTTCAGATTAAAAATTCCCCGTGATCTGATGACGACTATTCTTGCTAGCCTAGTGGTGACTCCAGCTATTTATTGGCAGATCAAGAAAGCACAGCAGGCAGATTCTGAACTATCTCGTATTGTGACAATGCCAGATGTGGAATTCTGTGATGATGTAGTGGTGAGATTCAAAGGCCGAATCTATGTTCCAACTGAAGATTCTTTATGGGAGGCTATTTTGCATTAAGCACATGGATCCCGCTATACTATCCATCCTGGAACCACGAAGATGCATAATAATGTGAAAAGGCAATTCTGGTGGCCAGGTATGAAGAAGGATGTGGCAGACTTTATGGCTAAGTGCTTGACATGTCAACAGGTGAAAGCCGAGCATCAGAGACCCGGAGGTATGCTTCAACCTTTGGAGATTCTGATGTAGAAATGGGATCATGTGACTACTGATTTTGTCGTGGGTTTGCCTCGAACCACTGAAGGATTTGATGGCATTTGGCTGTTGGTTGATCAGTTGACTAAAACAACTAGATTGTTGCCGATCAACGTAAATTGGAAAGTTCAAAGATTGGCTAGGCTTTATGTTGAAAAGATTGTGCCATTGCATGGGATTCCCATATCTATTGTGTCAGACCGTGACCCGCGCTTTACTTCTGGGTTTTGGCCGAGCTTCCAAACGGCGTTGGGTAGGGATTTGGCTTTCAGTTCAACATATCATCCTCAATCTGATGGTCAGTCTGAGAGGACCATTCAGACATTAGAGGATATGTTGCGATCTTGTTGTCTTGACTGGTAGGGTTCGTGGGGCCAGCATTTATCAATGGTAGAGTTTGCTTATAATAATAGCTACCATTCTAGTATCGGTATGGCATCGTATGAAGCATTGTATGGTCGACCTTGTCGTACACCGTTTGACTAGTTTGAGGTCGGTGATCGGTTGATGACAGGACCGGATATTGTGCAGCAGTGTATTGACGTGGTTCGTTTAATCAGGCAGAGACTATTGACAACTCAAAGTCGATAGAAGAGTTATGACGATCGACGCAGAAGACCATTGCAGTTTGAGTCAGGAGAATTTATTTTTGTGAGAATATCTCCTATGAAAGGTGTTATGAGATTCGACAAGCGTGGTAAGCCTAGTCCTCGGTATATTGGTCCGTTTCCTATCTTGGAGTGTGTGGGCCAAGTGGCATATCGTCTTCAGTTGCCACTGACGATGGGAGCGATCCACGATGTATATCATGTTTTTATGTTAAGGAAATATGTGCCGGATGCATCACACGTTCTCGATGATTCTGTGTGGCCTGAAGTGGCGGTGGATCTATCTACGCCAGAATTCCTGATCCGTATTGAGGATCATCGTGAACAGCGACTGAGGAGTAAGGTGATCCCTCTGGTAAAGGTAGTATGGCAGCGTCACTCCGGTAATGAGGCTACTTGGGAACGTGAGGATGAAATGCGTCAACAGTTTCCCTTTCTATTTGAATAAAGTATATTTCTTCAGTTCTCTACTAGTGTTTCCTTATTAAATTTTGAGGATGAAATTTTTATTAGGAGGGAGGGACTATGAGACCCGTGGATTTTGGATTCTTATCGGAATTCTAACTCGGGAATTTTTCCACGAATTTAGGTAATTTTAGTGGGCTTTTTGGCAAAAGGGTTGCATAATAAACCCATTTATCTAATAAGTTGTAGAAAATGAGGGGCATTAACATGATTTTAGTTGTTTTAATCCCTTTGGGTAAACTAGAGGTTTTATATCAAAAATATATATATGCAAAACCCTTTTTTTCTCTCTTTCACCGACGTAGGAACCTCACGGTTCCATCTCCCCCATCCCATGCACCAAGCCCCTCTCCCCCGTGGGTTTTCCCGGCGTCCAAATCCACCCGGCCGAGGGCGGCTTGGAGGAGAAGGTTTCGGCGAGCTCGGGGCGACGGTGGCGTGCTCGTGTGATAGTGAAGACGAGCACGTGTGATGGTGGCTTGTCCATCGTAGGAGGTGAGTTTAGCATGAAGAACGGCGTCCCTTCGCGGTTTCAGGTAGGGGGATGGATTCCACTCCACTCTAGCATGTTTTCCGAGGCTTTGGAATGATGAAAAGCATGATAGATCGGTAGTTTTGATTCAAAGGATGCATGGGTGTTGTTTTTGTGTTAAACTCTTGTGGACTAATCACCATGGGGATTGTATCTTAAGTTTTTGATGTTTAAACTATATGGGAATGGTGTATGACAGGTTTAAACAGGTTAAAACCTAGTTTTCCCCTCATTTTGAACGAGTTGGGAAGGGTCTAAAATAGATTTAGCATTTTTTGCACCGTTCGGAGAAGTAGTTGTCATCACCTGACCGCTACTATGGTCTATGTGGTCCTAGACGGATCGCTAGGCTGGTTAAACGGCCCCCGTGAGACCGCTTTCGTGAGGGTTAAGGCGGTGGAACGTAACGGTCCGTCGAGCGACTGTTACGGTCCTTTTAGCGGTTTTACGAGGACCGCTAC
This sequence comes from Amorphophallus konjac, assembly GCA_022559845.1. Lineage (NCBI taxonomy): Eukaryota > Viridiplantae > Streptophyta > Magnoliopsida > Alismatales > Araceae > Amorphophallus > Amorphophallus konjac. The sequence continues at coordinate 218,431,049 of CM040120.1, forward strand.
GGTCCTTCTAGCGGCCCGTCGAGCGACCATCATTGTTCCTGCTGCGGCCCAATGAAAACTGCCATTATCCCTTTAGCTGCCTAAGGAGGACTGCTATCGACCCCTTAGCGGCCCAATGAGGACCGCTAGGGTACCCTACTGATTTTTTCATTGTAATTATTTAGCCTTATGTTCCGAGGCATATCTTTAGTATTGTTACATGTTGTGAAGGTTTCAAATGTATAATTATCATCCATTTTGAATCAACTTCTCCTTCCTTTGTGACTGATCCACTAGTCGTAGCCCGACGACGCTTAGAGTCGGCCCACCGAGGAGAGGTGGCGGGGTGGTCCCGACGTCTGATTTTTATGTTAGTTTCCGTGGGCCCCCTTACTTTGCAGTAGCGTCCTGTTGGGGGGGAAAACTAGCCAGAGGCCTAGCTCAAGTCATTGAGCTTGTGTGTGTACATGTGGTCAGGGGCGTGGACTTGCGTTGACGAGCGTGACCCTGACTAGTGGTGAGGACACCAGAGCACGAGTATGGCCCAACTCAGCGAGCCGTCGGTACCGGACCCGCAGCACGACTCGGTCGACACCGGCCTCTCTGTGGTTGCGGGATAGTCTGGAGTTGCCACCGGAGCACTGATACTTCAGTACGTATTTTTATACGTATTTTTACGGTATACATATTTGGATGTATTTGGTGTGTATTAAGCATGTATTTGGATTGTATTTGGTTTGTATTATCTTGGGTTTTTATATTGGGTCAATGGTAGAATAAATTGACCATGTATTTGAATTTTTATTTATTTTGGTCCAAGGGGAATTAATTTGGTCCATGGGGATTAAAATATGCCAAGCCCCTTATGTTGACAATTAAGGCGGGGTGTCCCCTCTTTTGTCTCTTATGGGGTGATTATTTTAATCACCTTGTCCCCCATTTCCCTAATATGCCCCGTTGACCAAGGGTATTAGGAGTCATTTGGCTAGGTCTAGGGTTTGATATTTGTAGTCTCTTGTTGTATTTTTGTGGAACTAATGAAAAAATTGAAATGAGCATAGTGCTTGGTGCGCACCCCCCTCTCTCCCCCTTATTCTAAGTGTTCTTCCCTCTCCTTCCCCAATTCTTCTTCAAATCTGATCCTAGATCTCTATCTCCCTCAAATTTCTTCATCCTCCTCTCTTCCTCTATCTTCTGTGATGGTTCATCGCCGCCGTCGCCGCCGTTCGTGCTGCCATTGAACTAAAACAAGCCGGTCATCTTCTTGCTGCCCCAAAACTCAGAGTTGCTGGACAGCAGCCCAGTGAAGGATCTAGTATGGGAGATCCGACCGTTGGATCGTCGCGAAACTTTGAGGGTAGGTTCCCCCCATCATAGGTCATTCCCAGTTTAACCTTGAGGTCGATCAGAGTTTGTTTAGGTCTTTTACCAGCCACCTGTTCTTTCTTCTCAAAGTCTGCATGTGTGCAGATCTACGAGATAGATCTTGGCATCCGATTTTTCTCACCCCTCTAATATCATCCAAAATTTACAAAAAAACTATGTCCGTCTCTGTCACCCTCCCCTATACCCACCATAAAAATCCCAGGTCCTAATTCGTCCATTTTATTCTTGGTCAAAGCCCTTGATCAGAGAGTTCAAATTCTATCCAGTCTGTTCTGTGTTTTAGGTCAGAGTGATCAGTCGGTTTGCAGTCATTTTAATTTCAAATCCAGCCGTTGTATGAGTTTGAGCTTCCACTAAATCGTAGGAGTTTGAGTCCTCTTTCCAACGGTACCCTTTGTGCCCCGATCCGACGTCGGAGTTGAGCGTACCGGCCGATCTCGTCGGAGCGCGCAGTTCTGGACAGAAACACAGCTGCGGGGTAGCCTTGGGAGATAATTCCCAAGAAATCCCCCGCCTCCACTCTGGTGACCGCCGCTCCCGGGGATCGACCTGGGACACTCCAGGAACGCCCCCGTCAGTCGCTGCAGCCAGGAGCCGCCCCAGACGTTGCCGTACCAGTAGCAGGTCCCACGCGCTATCCTGAGGGGCCGAGTGAATAGTGCTGAATCGGCCGACTGCGTCCGCCTGAGAGCCACCGACTGTGGTCCGTCAACCCGAGATTGGTGCTCCCAGACCCCACGTGTCACCTATTACCTCCCTGTGTGGAGTGGGTTGTGGAATTAATTCGGTAATTATTAATTATTACTGTACCGGGAGTTCCGAATCTCGGCCGGGAAGTCTTCCCCACGTCCCAAGCGTGGAGGTACACTCGCCACCCCCCTTTTGTCGTATTTTGCTTAGCTAGTATGCATTCTAGATGCCGCTTCATGTGAGTAGGATATTATACTAGCTTGCTATATATTAATCACCGCTGTGAGTTGTGAGTGCGAGACCCATCCCGTGACTCGTTCTGAGCACGAGAGTGAGCCGACCACCCGAAACTCAAGCCGGTTTCCCAACCGTGCATGATCGTCAGTTTCCCTCACCGGGGACGACTGTGAGTTAGTGCTTCTTGTTTGGGGCATGATCGCCTCTTCTGGAGCTCATTCGGTGTCACGTTGTAGTGTCGTTGCTGGTCGCGCCGTCTTGTTAGTCACGTCGATCATTAGAGTCCAAGGTCGCAATCCGTCTGTGTCGAGTCTCGTAGTCGTCCCGCATCAAATTGGTATAAGAGCTAGTTTTAGTCTAGGGTAGTCGGTCCAAGGTTGCATTTGCATTCCTTTGTTCGGTATCTCAAAAGGTGTTTCCCGAACATTAGGTTACGCCTATCGGGAAGGTCGCACACTTGCGATAGAGGATCTTCAGATCCCAAAACTCCCCCATGTACCGGATATTGGAGTCTAGGCCGTCCGTCTTTTGCATTTAGTCCGTCCATATAGGTCGTAGTGAGTCACCCCCCTTAGTTCCATCTAGGTCCTCTCCCATTGCATGCCAACCCGTGGAGGTGCTCTGTACCATCACCCTGACACTATGGGTGACCCCCGACGTGCTAACCCGGGAGGCTGAACTCTGGATGATGTGTACGCTCTACTCATGGAGTGCATGGATAGGTTCGAGCAGACTAGTAGGGACCATACCGAGCGCATAGAGGGCCGTCTTAAGATCATTGAGGATCGTGTCGAGGTCTCCGATCGATCTATCCATGGTCTGGTCGGAAGGATGGAGAATGTGGAGAGAGTCCCCCGCCAGGAGCTCCCCAGAGTTGTCCCGGCCCCTCGAGTGCCCCCTCCGACGCCTGCTATGCAGCCCGCCCAACTTAGGGCCGCGGAGCAACAGCCACGTGCCCCCGATGTTGAGGACTACGGGTCCGAAAATGAGTATGGGGGAGATGGCCGACGCCGTCGTGGTCACCGACCACAAAGGGATGATGAGGACGAGCGGGTCCTTAGGATGGTGCGAGCAGACCCTCCCACTTTCGACGGGTCCTTGGACCCGAAGGTCTATCTTGATTTGGAGGTCGGCATGGACCGGTATTTCAAGTGGTTTGAGATGACGGACCACCGAAAAGTCAAGTTTGCCAAAATGAAACTGTTAGGACAGGCACAAACCTATTGGAGGAAGATGGAGAACCTGCTATTTCACCGTCAGGAGCCCCAGGTAGAGACGTGGGATGAGATGAGGTCCAAGCTTATGAAGAAGTACCTCCCTACCTCCTACCGCCAACGTCTCATAGACAGATGGCAGTGTCTCACCCAAGGAGATCGATCCATCTCCGATTACATCGATGAGTTCGATGAATACTTTTTGCGATGTGACGCCACGGAGGAGAGCTCCCTTACTGTCTCCTATTTTAGGCGTGGTCTGCGACCACACCTACAGTATGAGCTTTTCCGCCGCAAGGTGGACAAGTTGGAGGACGCGTAACAGGTTGCTCTCGAGGTGGAGCAATTTGAGGTGGAGTTTGCTCCTACTCCGCGCCAGGGGGTCCCATATCCGCATGTGTTTGTCCCTAGGACCACACTTGGTTCCTACACTCGGTGACCCGTGGCCCGCCCCCAGAAACCTCCTTGTAGTACCCTAGAACTTATATATATAATTTTTGAATTATAAAATAGTTTTTTGGAAATTATAAAGGCCTAAATAAATTAATGAAGGATTATTGGATTAATAAGTCATTATAAGGCTCAATTATGCTAATTAGTTAACCTAGCCTATCTAATTATTATCCAAAAGGTTAATGGACTAAGCCCATTATGTTTGGCCCATATTCTAGAAGGGTAATTGGCTTATTCACGTATTTTAAGGATAAATACTAATTATATAAGATAATTATATGGATAAATGAATAAAAGAGTTTTATCAAATTGAAACTCTATATACGTTACATGTAATGGTCTATCGGGCGACCGCCACAGCCCTGTAACGCACCTAGAAACGACCGTTACATCCTGCAGATTCTGTAAGGTAAGGAAATTGCAAAAAGATTGGAACTTTGAAATCCTATCTACAAGAGATCAACTTAGGGAAGCTTATAATATTACTAAGGACTCTTAGGGATTAGGTTCTGACAAATTAAGGACTCTAGAATCGATCTAATCTTCAAACCCTAGTCAAAACCCTATAAATAGGACCTAGTTATGAACTGAGCGACCCTTACTTTCGGCTCGTGAAGAATCAAGGTAATAAGTCATAAATTCAGGTAAGTTCTTTAGAAGCTTTTATTTAGCATAATTTAGAATAATGGTTCTCCAAATTTCGTGCTAGGAGATCAAGCAACCAAGGAGATAGAAGCTTCCAAAGTTACTGATTCAACCTTAGCAACCCAGGAATCTGAACGCAAGTCCCCTGAAGATCAGGACATTAGGACGTCTAAACGAGGTAATTAGAACTCAATCCTTTAGAACTTTTTGTTCCCAATAGTTTCATCTTCTTACCCTCAAAATTTCACAACCTTAGGTCAAGTGGCTGAGGAAATAGAGCAGATTGAAGTTGCTGATTTATCACAAGAAGTACAAGGGACTAAGGGTAGCACCTAGCATCAAATTCGAAGTTTTAAGGTTCCAGAAGAGGTAGGTTATCTCATGATTGGCAAAAACAACTTGTTAGGAATAAAAGCCCTCTGATTGTGCTTGATTTCATGCATTATAGACTAAGAATTTCATGATTTCCTAGTTTTATACATTCATGCATCTTTTAGCCCTGAATGGAAATAAAAAGGTATTATCTTGTCTATTCACTAAACCCTTGCATATAGTTGGCCTATGCATCATTATCGTGACTAGGACAATTGTAATATGTTGATTTCTAGGCATGTTATGTTTTCATAAACCTTCACTTTAGTTTACTGCCAGCAGGTTCTCTGACGCACTAACGTGAGACCGTCACATGCATGTAACGGCCTTACAATAGACCGTCACATTCTGTTGTGTTTTTATTTGCTCTATTGTCTCTGACGCACTAACGTGAGACCGTCACATGCATGTAACGGCCTTACAATAGACCGTCACCACTGTAACGGCCCTTTGATAAACCGTCACACACTGTAACGCACCTATCCTAAACCGTCAGACACCTGTGTTCTGTCAGCCCAAGGCAGAATAATAACCAGTAAAGTTTACTTATAAATAAGCTTAGATAGCTAAGTTTGGACCTATTATCATGACTTTGAGTTTAATTTCTGATTCATAATCAAATTGCATGATTAATGTGTCTTAGGTTATTTTAAGTTATGCTAATTTCATTGGCTAAAACTCTATAGTTTTGTATTCTAAATCATGATTTTCCAAAGTTGTATTGACGGAGTTTTATCTTGGTTTCATAATGTTGCATATTCTTTCCTATCTATCGAGTCATTTCTTTAAGTATATGGCACATATTCCGGTATGTTGTCCATTAGTTCACTTTGCACTATAGGAACACTATTCTTGGACATGAGGACCTCTCTATTGGATATTCCTTCCAATGGACTAGGAAATCTTGTTTCAAGGCCTCCGTAATTCTCCGCGAGCCTGGGATTCCCACTAGGATGCTGAGTTGGTTGTACCATTAAAGCCCATTGATTAGATTACACTATCGATGATTTTGGTTATCAGTAATGTAACGGCTCTATGTTGGACCGTCAGGCACAAGTAACGGCCCAATATACGACCGTCACATTCCACAGAGTCCGATTTCTTAGTTCTGGATTCAGACTAATGTAACGGCCCAATACTGGAGCGTCACATCATGTAACGGCCCAGTACACGACCGTCACACTGCTTGAGTATTTTTACCCAAGGTGGACCAAGGGTTGATATTCCAAGGTTTCTAGATGGACTATTAATGATCTAGAACTTATCATATTGATCAAGAAACCTAATATAATGAATGGAAGATAAAGAACGTATCGTTATGCTGTCGATTTATTTCCATAAGCATAACCTTGCTTAAGTCATTCTTGATTTCTCATGATTCTTACTGAAGAATTCATTCATTGAATTATTGTTATCATGAGCTTATTGAACTTATTACATTCTTGGCCATATTTTACTGTTAACATGCGTGGAAGTAACTTGATTTATACTTGAAGATGCGATCGAGCACTGATTGTGTTCAAGGGCTCTATACTAGTCCCCTCGGCTGATTGTCGGAAACATACTATTTTATACACAATGGGGTATGATGCTACTGGCGTCGCATTACGCTGGGAGTACTTTCTCTATAAATAAGTGAAAATCCACGGCACGACATGACATTCTTGTATATGACTTTCTTGCTTGATATTCCATAGAAATTCACGAAGTACTTGCTCATAAGTAAAAGATACTGGAGTGATGATTATGTGGCTTGCTAGTACATTCTCGATACATTCTTGTTCATGAAAGGCCAACATCATGTTCTTGTTACATTCTTACTAGTTCTACTTGCTCTCATTCTAACTTACTTGATCATCTTGTTACTTTGGTTTAATCGCATGATTGATCGCATTCGCATGATTTTTACCTCATTCTTTAGAGCTAAATTGTTAATTGCTTTAATAGTGCCTTCATGTTTGAAGAGGCGGAATCTCGCGCTGTGTCCTGAGCGGGCTGTAGATCACCAGAAGATGTTTCTGCAAGAGAAGGGAAACGTATCAGAGGGCCCAGGGGATCTCCCTGTGGGAAAACCCTCCGATGGCTAAGTTAGTAGAGCGATGGTGGAAGCGATAATGGGGGGAGGAGAGAGCTGATGCGCGAGAATCCTCTCCACCATGGGTGAAGCGAATCGTGCTCAGGAGCTTAGGGTATGTGAATGGCTAGTTCATCTTACCATCTTCCGGAGGGTATCCCTGGCTTAAATAGTGCGTCGCCTTTTAAGAGTCCGGTGAGCTAAGGGCTTCCCGGCGGGAGTTACGTCTTCAGCGGGGGCTTTCATGGCCGGATCGTGGGGGCGTTATCCCCTTGGAGTTCGGCAGCTCCCATGACTCTCCCGCTGGCGGAGGACTCTGAACGGCCGCACCTGCAGATAATCAAGCGGTCTCACCGAGCTACGGGGATGCTGGCTCGTGTCCGAGCGATAGGCATGGCCCGGCGAAGGTGGGGTCGGATAGGTCGGCTGGAGCCTCTTTCTCTCGGTCGGAGAGTGAGCTTTAGACCGGACCTTCCATGCGACCTGACCGTTGTCTCGGGCCCTCCGAGCCTAGAAGGCCGCCGGGGAGAGTTGGTTCCTCGAGTCTTTATTTATTGGGCTTTTCTCCCGAAGTGGGCCCTGTGGGCTATCACTTGGGTGGGCTCGCCCGGTTGGACCTTTTAGGTCTTGTTGGGCTGCCTTTGTGGTGGGCTGCGGAAATCCCCCTCTCCACTTGTCCCCCTCCTACTCCCGAGCCAAGGAGGCTCGGATGAGTAGTTTTTCGAGGCTTTGGACCGGCGTGGCTCAGGTGGGTGGAATTCCGTTGGCGTTATGTAGCCGCTTATAGCGGTCACCGAGGCCCGTAATGATGATCCTGACGGATTTGAAACGAAGGGCCCCCCCTTTTTCTCGGAGCACGGAACGGCGCGCCGCCACCCTCAGGGGTTTATAGGGGGCGCTGTTCATCGTTCTAGGCTTCCAGGGTTTTAGGCTTTCCTTGCTTCTTGATGCGCCGTGAGAGCACAGCGGAGACGCGGAGCCTTGCGGCGGCGTTTGAAGAGTTGGCGAGGATAACCGCGGAGGCGGTCTGACAGCTTCCTTCTCCCCCGGAGTCTTCAAGCTCGTACGAGGGATCTTCTCCCGATCCGATGGCGGATCAGAGTCCGGAGCTTGTGCCCGTGAGGCACGATCCCGTCCCCAACTGTAGCGAGTTGGGAGAAGCGGAGGTGCGGAGGCTGGAGCACCGTTTCCGTCTGCCTTTCCGCTATAGCTTTGCTGCTGCCACTCCATATGAGACGAGTCTTGGACGACCACGATGGGCACATTTGCACCTTTCTTTTGGCCTGGAAGAGTGGATTCCGGCTTCCTTTCGATCCTTACGTACTGCAGCTTCTCACTTTTTTCCGGTTGGCGCCTATCCAGTTGGTGGCCAACTCCTATCTTCTTCTTTCTGCCTTTGGGATCTTGTGCCATCAACGCGGCATCTTCCCGTCTCTGGACCTTTTCCACTTCTTCTTCGAGCTGAAGGCGCATCCATCGGCTGGGAAAGGTTTTTACTTCATCCAGGCGCGAAGGAACATGAGCTGCATCTCGCTCGCGGCGAAGGATTCTTCGCACAAGGGGTGGAAGACTCAATTCTTCTGGGTGAAGGCGGTGGCGACGGACGAGATCTGGAGATGCCGGACCTCGCCCAATTTTCACCTGAATCTGCCCCCTCGCCAGGAGGAGTTCCCTCCCCACGTGGAGCAGCAGGCTGCCCGTCTGCTGGAGAATCGACAATCGACCGAGGAGCTAGTGACGCCGGAGAACATCGAACGGTGTCTTCTCTCGTGGTTGACGTCGTCAGGTATGGCTCTTGGGGCTCTTCTTCTGGGGTGGTAACTCTTTTTCCTCCTCCTGACCGGGGCTTCTTCTTGTTGCAGATGTGAGGCGGGAGCCTCTGGAGGAGGCGGCCGAGGTTATCGATCTGGGAGAAGAGTCGGCAGCCGACGAACCTGATGTCTCGGCGGGTTGCGCTCATGCCCGAGATAAGGGCAAGGGGGCGGCCCCCGAGGGGACTTCTCGATCGACCGGCCTGAAGCGCAAGGATCCCCTGGTGGGGAAATTGCGGGAGGCCGCGAAGGCTAGGAAGAGGGCCAGGAAAGCCGGTCTTCCTACCGCCGTCGGGGGCGACTCTGGCTCGGCGGCGCTCCCCTCTCGGGGGCAGGATGGGGCCGACCCTTCTAGGCTGGCTCCCCCATCTGCCGAGCGAGATGGGGGCGAGGGGACCAGGGGCCCCGCAGAGGGAGGTGATGGGTCGGCTCTCCCCTCTGTAGGGACAGAAGGGGCCGATGCCGGCGTGGCCGGCGCTGGGACCGAGGGTTCGGTCGATGCAGATGGGGGTGTGCCCGCGGGGGCGTCGCAACCCCAAGTGCCGACAGTTTCTGGTGCCGTTGATCCCGCGGCGCCGGTCGAGGGTGGGGGTTCACCCGGGGAGGCGTTGCAACCCCAACCGACTGTGGTGCACGGGGCGGTTAGTTTCGCCGCTACAACAGGGCCTTCTGGCGGGGTGCCCGGGGTGGAGCGGTCCCCTTTGCCGGAAGCTCTGGTCAGGCTTGGTGTCTCGGGTGATCTGTACCGGATCTGCCGGTCGATCGCCGATAGGATGAGGGGGGGAGAAAAGCGCAGCACTCCTGCCGGGGTCCTTGACATCCTGATGGAGGGCGGCCTGGTTATAGCTTGGACAGCGGCCGTGATGGCAGAGGCGCACGCCTGGACGGAGGCGGAGCGGTCGAAGCTCGCCTGGACCCTTGGTGGATGCGAGGGGAAACTGGCCCGGCTCGAGGGGGAGCACAAGGGGCTCCGGCGGGAGTTCCTTGCATTCAGGGAGTTGGCGCGGTCGAGCCGACGGGAAGCTGAGGTGCTGGCCGAGCAGCTGACAAGGGCCCAAGAATCGCTCGAGAGGAAGAGCAAACGTCTAGAAGACGAGCGTCAACGTCACATCGAGCTGGATTGCCTCTGGGAACTTGAGCGCAGCGAGCTGCAGGATCGGGCGGAGGACGCGGAGCGCCTTCGCGCCGAGGCCGAGGCAGACCGAGCCCGGGCGGAGGGTCGGATGACCGAGGCCGAGCGGAGGATGACCGAGCTGGAGGAGCGTCTGGCGAGGGCGGAAGAGCATGCGGCCGAGGCGGAGCGGGCTCGGGACGGGCAGGTCGAGGCGGAGGCGATCGAGCGCTATAAAGGCTCGGAAGCTTACTCGGCCGACCTGATCGCAGCCGCCCTACCCTACTACGAGGTAGCGCTCCGCCGGGGTGCTCGAAAGGGGTTCAGGCAGGGCTATCGCCGGGCGATGAACTATGCTAATGAGCACCTGGCCGGAGGTGATTTTCCTTATGGCCAGCGTTATGACTCGGACGAGTCAGATTCCAGCTCCTCATCTTCGGCCGGGGAAGCACCGGAGGAGTCGCCCCCTGCTGGGTCACCAGCTCCGGAAGCCTCGGGAGGGCTCGCGACCGGGACAGTTCTCGCACAGGCGAGGTCAGTGTCCGGGCCGGCCGTCGCCAAGGGTACCGGGGGTGACGCGTCCCCTACTGTGGTTCCCGAGCTTCAAAGTGGGCCCGAGGCCTGATGTATTTTGTTTTATTTTGCCCTTTCCTCTTTTTGTTCATCTTCCTGGTTGTAAGAGGCTTTTATGGGAGGCAATAAATAACTTACTTTATTTGATCGCTATCTTTGCTGTGATTCGGTTGGCGTATCGGGGCAGTTGGAAAGTACCGATATTTTTTGCGCCGTTTTCGCACGTCGATTCGGGAGACTTCTGGCGGGCGTCCTTCCATATTACCATGCTTTGAAAGTCGAGGTGCTTCGCGAATCCCGCTAGGGCGGGGGGCAAGGATTTTGAGGTGACCTTCCCAGGGAGGTCCTGTAGCGTGTTTTCGAGGGGGGAGTCATTTAAGGCGCGTGGCCTCCCTTGGCCTATAAAAAAGACCGAAGGGTGCTCCTTCCCCCTTAACACTTAGGACTCTCGTCGGCGGTCTGCTCTTATTCCCTCGTCTTCGCTTTGCGTTGTGCCGCCGCGATCGGAGCATGGAGGACCCTTCAGAAGGTGATGTTGCAGACGACGGGGAGCGGCCGGTTCCAGCTGTCCTGGAATATCGGTCGGGTCCCACGGTCGCCGCGCGTGCATGAGACAGGTCCGATGGTCACCGCGCGGATCGGGAGACGGCTTCGACGTGCGGGGGCACGCCTTTTGCCTCCTCTTGGCTCCGGCGAGGCTTCCGGGCGGACGCCGAGATGGAGGGTGGACGGGGGAGTTAGGGATGTCGGCCGCCATTCCCCTCCGTGGGAGGGGAGGAGGCTGCTCCAGTCCTTTCCTTATCCCTGTCCGCAGCCTCTTTCTCTCTCTTTTGTTCTTCATTTCTTTCACTCTTCGGGGGCTGCTTGCTTTCTGTTCACCTCCAAAGAGTTGGCAGTTTGGAAGAAAAGGGGACCTTCGCGGCGTGCCCTTTTTCCAGGTTGTTGCCAACTTGGAAGGTAGCCTTCCTTGCGTGAAAGGTGGCCTTCTCCTCGCCGTCCCTCTGTCACCTTTGTCACGGACCACCCGAGCCAACTGGGTTGACCATCTCTTGTCCGAGCCAGTTTCTACGCGAGGCAGAGTCAGTGGCTGGATGCGAGAAGGTCAAGACCGGGTCGACCGGGCGATGGCCGTTTGCTGCGGTGCCAGATGGATTTTCGCTTTTTGTTATGTAATGTATTGGCAGTTGCCTTTCTGATGTACCAACAGTTATCTTGAATGAATGCGAAAGATAAGGGGGTTTATTTTACCCAATTTGCTGATACAGTATTCAGAAATAAAATCTGCGTAGTGTGGTTGCGTTCCATGTCCGGGGAATGGGTTCCCCTTCCATTGTGGCTAACATGTACACACCTTTCTCGAGCGTCTCGATCACTCGGTAGGGGCCTTCCCAATTGGGGGATAGCTTGCCCGCCGCCTCTAGTGGTCGAGAGGCTTCTGCCTTCCTGAGGACGAAGTCCCCTCGTCGGAATTGTCTGCCTCGGACCCTGGCGTTGTAGTACCGAGTGAGGCGGCGCTGGTACTCCGTAGCTCGGACGTTCGCGATCTCTCGGAGTTCGTCTGCCAGGTCGAGGTTCTCGAGCAGCTTCTGCTCGTTTGCCTCGGGCAAAAAGCTGATCACTCGGAGAGACGGATTGGCGATTTCCAATGGAACGACGGCTTCGGTGCCATATACCAGTTGAAAAGGGGTCTCACCGGTTGCCGTTCTGGGGGTCGTTCGGAGCGACCATAGTACGCTAGGCAGTTCCTCGAGCCAGCTACCCTTAGCCTTGCTGAGTCTGGTTTTTATGCCCTTCAAGATGGTCTTGTTGGCATTTTCAACCAGCCCGTTGGCCTGAGGGTGGGCGACCGAAGTGAAGTGGTTGCAGATATTTAGGTCGGCACATCTATCTCGGAAGTATCGAGAGTCGAATTGCCGCCCGTTATCGCTCACTATCACTCGGGGGATGCCAAAGCGACAAATGATCGATTTCCATACGAAACCCCAGACGACTGTCTCGGTGATCCTCGCTGCTGCTTCAGCCTCGATCCATTTGGTGAAGTAGTCGATGGCGACGATGATGAACTTCTTCTGGGATTGAGCCGTTGGGAATGGCCCAAGGATGTCGATCCCCCACCGAGCGAAAGGGTAGGGCTCGGTAAGGGTGACAAGTTCCGTGGCCGGCTGGTGGACCAAATGGTCGAACCGCTGGCAACGGTCGCAATGTTGTACGTAAGCCGTGCAGTCGCGCTGGAGGGTCGGCCACCAGTATCCTTGCCTTAGCAGGATTCTGGCCAGCGACCGACCTCCTGAATGTGCTCCGCACAGGCCTCGATGAATCTCCTCAATAGCTTGGCTCGCTTCGTCGGGGCCGAGGCACTTCAGAAGGGGCCCGAAAAATGATCTTCGGTAGAGGGCGTTGTCGAGGATGACGAAGCGCCGAGCTTGGTACTTCATCCGACGGGCTTCTCGAGAGTCGGAGGGTTCCTGGGAGTCTCGTAGCCAGGATAGGTAGGGGGAGCGCCAGTCGTCGGGAGTGGCCGAGTCAATGGCGAGGAGCTCCGAGTCTAGAAGGCCGCCGGGGAGAGTTGGTTCCTCGAGTCTTTATTTATTGGGCTTTTCTCCCGAAGTGGGCCCTGTGGGCTATCACTTGGGTGGGCTCGCCCGGTTGGACCTTGTAGGTCTTGTTGGGCTGCCTTTGTGGTGGGCTGCGGAAATCCCCCTCTCCAATGTTGATGTGAAGATACCTACTGGGTAAGTGTGCTCATTACCTATTTCTAATCTTTTCAGGAGATGGAAGTGATTCAAATTCGGATTCGGGTAATACAAGTAGCGGGTCCGAGAGCGAATGAAAGTATTGTCAAGATGAGAGTGAAGACTTAGGAAAATCTATATTGTTTAAATTGAGTCTATGTAATTTTCTTATTTCTTGAGTCTAGTGCATAATGGAAATTGAATTAGTGGTTGTACTTGATTATTTCGAAATAAAGTTGGAGTTTGAGTAATATTGTGCAATTGCATTTATGTGTATGATTATCTTGCGCTCTGATCGTTCTTACTTGCAAGAGGCTTACCATGCCGGCTGTTCGCACTCCCCGAGTTAGTCTTCCGCTATAATAAAGGCTCGGGACGTGACAGTTAAGTTGGTATCAGAGCCTAAGTCTCTAGACTTAGGAAGAAGAGTCATGTCATAGGAAAAGTCCAAGGTTTAAGGACCCCTACCTATAAACAAAGGAAGAAATTTCTATACCCATGTGAGAATTGGGTAGAGCCCGGGATAAGATAATTAATTAGCTTTAAGATTATTTCTGTAGCACCCCGTATAAAAAAATGATAAAAAATTATTATTATTAATATTTTCCAAATAAAAAAATATTAGATAAACTCTTTAGGAAGTTTATGTAAGAAGTGGGAACACGAAGTTATCATATGTAAAGATTATTCACTTAACAAGTGGCTTCTTAGTGTAGTTGGTTAAGTAACTTGCCTTTGAACCCAATGACCAGGGTTTAAATCCTAGCATCCACCATTTACGTTTTGTGCCAAATAATTATATACGATAGGCTAGCAATACACGACCCCCCCTCCAGGCTTGTGATTTTTTAGACAAACCTGCGTTGGCATCTGTCCTTTTCATACGTGAATAGTGCCATAAATAGTATCACTTTTTATTTAAAAAGAATTTTTCAAAAAAAATTATATGTAAAAATAGATAAATTTATAAGGTTCTTATCCATGAAATTTCATTAACTAACTCCATCAAATTTTAAAGATAAAAATCATGAAAGTTAAGTGGGAAGTTTAAAATAAATAAACCACCCTCTCATAGGAGCTACAATCCACCGAATAACCTTTCGATTTCCTTATCCCCAACAGCCTGCATAAGCTGGCATCCCACTGAGATCCGATTTTCACGGATCTTGTTTCCCCTCTTGCCAACTCAAACCTTATATTATACTCCTAACGAAGCAAACCTTCGTTGGCTAGAAGGCTTGCTGTTGAGAAGGGGAGACACTTCTGAAGGGTTGCAGAGAAGGGAAGAGTTGCTTCTTCCATTTGCTACAACTACTGCCACTTCACAGAGGTAGGTGTTCTCAACTTTTAACTAAACTAATAGTTAATATAGGATGATTAGTCTAGGCATTTAGTCTTAGGCTCATTTCCATGCGATATTTAGTGTTTATAAAGTATGTATTAGCTTCATACTTAAGATGATTAGCATGTATTAGCCTCACACCTAAGATAATTAGCATGTATTAGTCTTATACCCAGAATAATTAAGTAAGTATTAGCAAGTATTAGCAAGTATTAGTCTCATACCTAGAATAATTAGCATGTGTTAGCTTAAATCTAGGATGATTAGCATGTATTAGCCTCATACATAAGATAATTAGCATGTATTAGCCTTATACCCAGAATAATTAGCAAGTATTAGCAAGTGTTAGCAAGTATTAGTCTCATACCTAGAATAATTAGCATGTGTTAGCTTAAATCTAGGACGATTAGTATGTACTAACTTCATACCTAAGATAATTAGCATGTATTAGCCTTATACCCAGAATAATTAAGTAAGCATTAGCAAGTATTAGCAAGTATTAGTCTCATACCTAGAATAATTAGCATGTGTTAGCTTAAATCTAGGATGATTAGCATGTATTAGCGTCGTACCTAAGATAATTAGCATGTACTAGCCTTATACCCAAGATGATTAGCATTAATTAGCATGTATTAGCTTCAATCTAGGGTAGTTGGCATGTATTAGCTTCATATCCATACGATATTTCCGTGTAACGTAAGTTTTATCATGTTTTTACGTAACCTATTAGTTTAGCTATTAACTAACCTGTTAACATACCAAATTAACATGTTAGTTGATTTACTAACTAATTAGCATACCTAATTAATCTGGTAGGTAGCCTATCTAGAAACCTTGTCTCCATTTAGTTCATTTAAAAATGAAAACTAGTATGATACGTCATGTTAAAAATATGATATTTAAGCAACTAAAGCATGAAATCAGTTCATGAATAAAGATCTATAATCCTTACAATTTTCTCTATCTATCATGTCATCAGTTTTACCTAAATCAACTTAAATCAAAGGTTAATACCTTAGCTTAATCAAAGATTAATACCTTAAGCCATTTTGAACAAATATGAACTGATGAGTCGACCCTGCCAGTTCATCGCGTTGACGCGATGAACTGATGAGTCGACCCTGTGAACTGGAAATGAACTGATGAGTCGATCCTGCCAGTTCATCGCGTTGACGCGATGAACTGATGAGTCGACCCTGTGAACTGGAAATGAACTGATGAGTCGACCCTGTGAACTGGAAATGAACTAATGAGTCGACCCTGCCAGTTCATCGCGTTGACGCGATGAACTGATGAGTCGACCCTGTGAACTGGAAATGAACTGATGAGTCGACCTTGTGAACTGATGAGTCAACCCTGTGAACTGGTGAACTGATGAGTCGACCCTGTGAACTGATGAGTCGACCCAGCCTGTTCGTAGGGTTGACGAGATGAACTGCAGGGTTGACGCGATGAACTGCAGGGTTGACGCGATGAACTACTGAGTCGACACAGCCGGCTCATTACGTTAACCTGATCGTTAGGCCTTCTCTTTTTCCATCTCCACTGATAGATGGCAGCCTGAGAAGTGATATTTAACTCCTGACAGGGTCCTCTAAACCTTGTATAGTTCCCAGGAAGGGCATCCCACAGTGAGGCTGTCGTTTCTAAAATTGTCAGGTGGCCCATAAGGCACCTCTCTTATATAGTTTTTTCCGTGTATCAAACGTTATTGGTTTCTACTCCTAGTTCATCTCTACACATCAATGCGCCCTTGGACTCCATTCCATAATTCAACCTTATATATCATACTGGTCAAACCTTGAAATTCCATATTGGCTATAAATAAGAGTGGATGTCAACAAACATGATAAATGTTGTGCATATAGGGCCCGGTCTGGTCCTGGGGGGAGCACCCGAAGGTACTTGTACCCATGGGAGTTTATTGACCACGGTGTTTGGCATTGCACCGGAGTACTTGCTTGCTAGGCTTTCGACATTCCACTCATTCTCGTGATATTACTTGATTGATTTGACTTGAGACCCGCAGAAGGGTAAAGTTTTGCTTGAATGAAATTGATAAATAGCCAATTCCAATTTTACATGCTTGAATTTATATTACTTTCTATTACTTGCTTGACATGAGTTCTTACTCTCTTGGAAAGATTTCGTTAATTCCAGTTATTACTTGCTTGAATCTCTTGCTATTGTTACATTGAAGTTAGAATCCTTATACTCTCACTTGTTATTCCTTCACTGCTCTTGTCGATTTAAACAATCCTTGATATCTACTCATCTACATGCATAGTTTTACTGACATTAATTGAACTTGTAAACCACTTAAAGCATGTTAAATCTTGAGATGTAATTCCTACTGAGCGATTCGCTCATCTAGTTGTTTTCTAATATTTTCAGATAATTTGGATGCCAACTAACACTCGGAAGGGAATGAGACTGAGTGATGAGTGTTAGAGTGAAGTTATCAAATTTTCATGTCCCTTTTGTTATTGTATTAGTTCACTTATGTCAGTTGTATCAATTCATCTATGTCATTTATATTAGTCAACTTGATTAGAACTGCTCAAGATTTGAAGCCTAGTCGTTGGACTCTGGGAACACATGTAATTGTCCTTTGATTAATTGTGACAATTGTCAGCTCATACTATTTGTATTAAATTTTGAGTTAAATCTTAGTTATTTGCGCACTCTGATATTTACATGATTGGCACGATCTATATAGACACGTCACGCCTCCGGGTAATCTTCCGCGCTCGGGGCGTGATAGTCTTCGTGGTATCAGAGCCTAGGTTTTCAAACCTAGGGAACTAGAAAAAAAAAATGGTTAGAAATTGAAATCTAAGTAAAAACTTGAGTCCAAGGATAGGTAAAAACCTAAGTCCAGGGTTAGAGAAGTCTAAGGATATAAGTAGACCTTACCTGGTGAGATGGATAGAGCCATGGGTTAAGATTTCTAATGACTTTACCCTTATAAGTAAAAACTGACCCTTATCTTACTTAAACACTCTAAACATTTTTGTAGGATCATGGCTGTTGAAAGAGCACAATGGCGCGAGTTGCAGCACACCGTGCAGGGCCTTACACAGGCACTACAGCAAGTGGCCCAAGGCGGAGCTAACCGTGGAGCGGGAGATCTCCACCGAAGTTTTCGTAACATGAACCCACCGAGGTTCATGGGTTCGTCCGACCCCGAGGATGCCGAGAATTGGCTAAAGGAGATGGAACGAATCTTCCGTGTGATGCAATGCGCGGATGAAGAGAAGGTTTTACTTGCCGTATTCCAACTAGAGCGGGACGCTCGATGCTGGTGGGAATCCATAGAAGCAACACTGCCAGAATACCATGTCACATGGGATGAATTCACGGATCATTTCAACAACAAGTACTTCTCCGATCATATCCAGGAAAAGAAAGCCACGGAATTCACCATTCTAAAACAACGGGGCTTGAAAGTGGCCGAGTATGAGGCCCAATTCTCCAGATTATCTAGGTATGCACCCCACTTGGTGTGTACGGAAAAGATGAAGGCGAGAAGATTCCTCAACGGACTTCGGCCCCATTATATCACACAACTTGCCCCGATGGACATCCAAGTCTATTCGGAGATGGTTCGGTGTGCTCAACTGCTGGAAGACGCCACCGAATTATCTGAGAGAATCCGAGGAAGAGACAAGAAGGAACCCGTCACAAGCCCGGGAAAATTCAAACAATCCTTCAACAAGAAGCGATTCTTCATGGGAGGGGAGCCGTCTAAGGCGAAGAAATTCCAGAAGAATGACAGGCCATTCTTCACCACCACACCATCAAAGGAGATTTACAAGTATTGTGATAAAGCTCGTCATAAGACCGAGGAATGCTGGAGGAAGTTAGGAGCTTGTCTTCGATGTGGGAGCCGAGAGCATCGAATCCCAGACTGCCCACTGATGAAGGAACAAGACACCAAAGACGAGAAGCGTCCGGTAAAGAAACAAGGCCGTCTGCAAGCTCTCCAAGAGACGGAACCCACTAAAGGTGGAATTGTGGAAGGTATTCTCACTATTTGTTCAAAAACTGCTCAAGTTTTATTCGATACTGGAGCAACTCATTCATTCATTTCCAAGAACTTTGCTGCTTCATTTTCTAAGAAACATGAACTGTTAGATTTGGTCATATCTACACCTCTTGGGAATGAGTTTGATAGCACTTATCACTATCCAAACTGTGAAGTGATGATTAAGGGAAATAATTTACCTGCTGACCTGATATGCCTAGATATAAAGGGTTATGATGTCATACTAGGTGCCGACTGGCTATCCACATACCAAGCAACTGTAGACTGCCGGCATGGCAAGGTAACTTTCGTAG
Source organism: Amorphophallus konjac (assembly GCA_022559845.1). Classification (NCBI taxonomy): domain Eukaryota; kingdom Viridiplantae; phylum Streptophyta; class Magnoliopsida; order Alismatales; family Araceae; genus Amorphophallus; species Amorphophallus konjac. The sequence continues at coordinate 218,450,009 of CM040120.1, forward strand.
ATTTCCCAGAGCTAGTTTACAATAGCCCTCGGAGTAAAACACTTCTTATATCAGCACTCCGAGCTAGTAAACTTATGAATAAGGGATGCATGACTTTCATAGCATTCGTGACTGCCACGGAAGTCGAGAAGGTTAAACTTGAAGACATCCGTGTAATTTGGGATTTTCCTGATGTTTTTCCAGAAGATTTAACCGGCTTACCCCCGGAAAGGGAAGTGTCGTTCACAATCGACCTTGTCCCTGGTGCTCATCCTATTTCTAGGGCACCATACAGAATGTCCCCTGTTGAGCTGAAGGAACTAAAAGAGCAGCTAATGGAGTTATTGAACAAGGGTTTCATCAGGCCGAGTACTTCCCCATGGGGAGCACCCGTGCTATTCGTCAAAAAGAAGGACAGATCGATGAGATTATGCATAGATTATCGGTAGCTAAATCACCTTACAATCAAGAACAAGTATCCACTGCCAAAGATTGTTGAGTTGTTCGATCAACTATCTGGAGCTTTATATTTCTCCAAGATTGATCTTCGTTCTGGTTACCACCAATTGAAGATCAAAGAAGAAGACATTCATAAAACTACATTTCGAAGCAGGTATGGGCATTACGAATTTACTGTTATGCCTTTCGGACTAACAAATGCCCCCGCAGCTTTTATGCAGTTAATGAACATCATATTTAGGCCCTATTTAGACCAATTTATTGTGGTCTTTATTGATGATATTCTAATCTATTCAAAGACCAAAGAGGATCATGAAGAACACCTCAAGAAGGCATTGCAGATATTAAGGGGAAACAAGCTATATACCAAATTCAGCAAATGCGAGTTTTGGCTCGAGGAAGTATCCTTCTTAGGCCATATTATTTCGAAGAACGGAATTGCTGTTGAACCATCAAAGGTCGAAGCCGTGAAGAACTGGGAACAACCCACAAATGTAACTGAGATACGGAGCTTCTTGGGTCTAGCTGGTTACTATCGGCGTTTTATAAAGTACTTCTCCAAAATTGCTGTTCCCCTGACCAGGTTAACCCGCAAGGAAGTGCCTTATGAGTGGAAGGAAGACTGTGAAAAGAGTTTCCAAACTTTGAAGGATCTCTTGACCACTGCTCTAGTCTTATCATTACCAATGGAAGGAGAAAAATACGAGGTATATACCGATGCTTCTGGTATTGGCCTCGGATGTATATTGATGCAGAATGGGAGAGTCATTGCATACTCTTCCCGACAATTGAAGAAACATGAAGAGAACTACCCAGTCCACGACTTAGAACTGGCCGCAGTAGTATTCGCCTTAAAGATCTGGAGGCACTATCTCTACGGAGAACAATTCACCGTGTACTCCGATCATAAAAGCCTCAAGTACTTATTCTCCCAAAAGGAGCTGAACATGCGGCAAAGGCGTTGGCTCGAGTATCTAGAGGATTTCGACTTTACTATACAGTACCATCCTGGTAAGGGTAATTCCGTAGCTAATGCCCTTAGTCGAAAGCCAAGAACAATATTAGCCAACTGCATGATACAAGAATGGAAACTGCTGGAGAAATTCTCTGAGCTTGATATCAGCACAGATGAGAAGAACATGTGTATTATTCTATCTCATATGAGCCTACATCCAGATTTGCTACCTGAAATCAAGAAGTTACAAGAAGAGGATCCCTCGCTAGTGGAGATAAAGAGCAAGCTGGACGAGAGACTAGATTTCAATCTGGCACCTGATGGCAGATTACTATTTCATGCACGGACATGTGTGCCCGACTGTCCCGAATTGAAGAAGAAGATTCTTGAAGAAGCTCATAGATCGAGGTACACAATTCACCCTGGAGCTACTAAGATGTACCAAGACTTGAAAAGAACTTTCTCGTGGCCTAACATGAAGAGGGAGGTAGCAGACTTTGTGTCTCGTTGCCTCACATGCCAACAAGTGAAGGCGGAACATCAAAAACCCGTCGGAAAGCTACATCCGCTGGATATTCCCAAGTGGAAGTGGGAAGACATTGGCATGGACTTTATCATGGGTTTGCCCAAGTCTAGGGGCGGATATGATGGAATTTGGGTAATTATCGACCGGTTAACTAAATCGGCCCATTTCTTACCCATCAAAAGTCGATGGTCAGTCGACATACTTGCTACCCTGTATATTAAGGAGATGGTTAGATTACATGGAGTTCCCGTCTCGATCGTATCTGACCGAGACCCACGCTTCACCTCTCATTTTTGGAAGGGTCTACAACACTCTCTGGGGACGAAACTTAATTTTAGCACTGCTTTCCATCCCCAGACAGATGGTCAGACTTCAAGGACAAATCAGGTTGTTGAAGATATGTTAAGGGCATGTATTATAGATTTTGGCGAAAGCTGGCATGACCACTTACCCCTAGTCGAATTTGCCTACAATAACAGTTATCAAGTCAGTATCCAGATGGCACCTTTCGAGGCGCTTTATGGCAGGAGTTGTCGTTCTTGATCCAATATGCTGGGAAGAAGTCGGTGAAAGATAAATTCTAGGCCCAGATATGGTTAGAGATTCGACTGAGAAGATACACCTTATCAGAGAGAGACTCAAGGTAGCTCAGTGCAGACAAAAATCTTATGTTGATAACAGAAGGAGAGATTTGGAATTTCAAGTGGGTGACCATGTATTTCTCAAGGTATCTCATGGCCGAGGTATTAGAAGATTCGGTGTTAAGGGCAAGCTTACACCAAGGTTTATCGGTCCATTTGAAGTATTGGAAAGAGTGGGCGAGGTGGCTTACCGCATTGCCTTACCTCCTCAACTCTCGGAAGTGCACAATGTATTTCATATATCTATGCTGAAGAAATATGTGCACGACCCTTCTCACGTCATCAATCATGCTGAATTGGTGATTCAAAGGGATCTCACTTATGAACAAAGGCCGATGCAGATCCTCGACCGCGAAGTTCGAGTTCTAAGGAGCAAGACGATCCCTATGGTAAAAATCCAATGGAATCGATGCTCGGAGCAAGAAGCAACTTGGGAGACCGAGGAATCTATGAAGAGAAGATACCCAGAACTATTTTGGTCGGCAAGTATCTTATACTTTCTACAGTCTCCTTATGTAGTTGAATTTACCCTTATACAATTGAATTTGGGGACAAAATTCTTTTGAGTAGGGGAGGGTGCAGCACCCCGTATAAAAAAAAATTATTATTATTAATATTTTCCAAATAAACAAAAATATTAGATAAACTCTTTAGGAAGTTTATGTAAGAAGTGGAAACACGAAGTTATCATATGTAAAGATTATTCACTTAACAAGTGGCTTCTTAGTGTAGTTGGTTAAATAACTTGCCTTTCAACCTAATGACCAGGGTTCAAATCCTAGCATCCACCATTTACGATTTGTGCCAAATAATTATATACGATAGGCTAGCAATACACGACCCCCCTCCAGGCTTGTGATTTTTTAGACAAACCTGCGTTGGCATCTGTCCTTTTCATACGTGAATAGTGCCATGAATAGTATCACTTTTTATTTAAAAAGAATTTTTCAAAAAAAATTATATGTAAAAATAGAGAAAAATATAAGGATCTTATTCATGAAAGTTAAGTAGGAAGTTTAAAATAAATAAACCACCCTCTCATAGGAGCTACAATCCACCGGACAACCTTTCGATTTCCTTATCCCCAACAGCCTGTATAAGCTGGCATCCCACTGAGATCCGATTTTTACGGATCTTGTTTCCCCTCTTGCCAACTCAAACCTTATATTATACTCCTAACGAAGCAAACCTTCGTTGGCTAGAAGGCTTGCTGTTGAGAAGGGGAGACACTTCTGAATGGTTGCAGAGAAGGGAAGAGTTGCTTCTTCTATTTGCTACAACTACTGCCACTTCACAGAGGCAGGTGTTCTCAACTTTTAACTAAACTAATAGCTAATCTAGGATGATTAGTTTAGGCATTTAGTCTTAGGCTCATTTCCATGCGATATTTAGTGTTTATAAAGCATGTATTAGCTTCATACTTAAGATGATTAGCATGTATTAGCCTCATACCTAAGATAATTAGCATGTATTAGTCTTATACCTAGAATAATTAAGCAAGTATTAGCAAGTATTAGCAAGTATTAGTCTCATACCTATAATAATTAGCATGTGTTAGCTTAAATCTAGGATGATTAGCATATATTAGCCTCATACCTAAGATAATTAGCATGTATTAGCCTTATACCTAGAATAATTAGCAAGTATTAGCAAGTGTTAGCAAGTATTAGTCTCATACCTAGAATAATTAGCATGTGTTAGCTTAAATCTAGGGCGATTAGTATGTAGTAACTTCATACCTAAGATAATTAGCATGTATTAGCCTTATACCCAGAATAATTAAGTAAGCATTAGCAAGTATTAGCAAGTATTAGTCTCATACCTAGAATAATTAGCATGTGTTAGCTTAAATCTAGGATGATTAGCATGTATTAGCGTCGTACCTAAGATAATTAGCATGTACTAGCCTTATACCCAAAATGATTAGCATTAATTAGCATGTATTAGCTTCAATCTAGGGTAGTTGGCATGTATTAGCTTCATATCCATACGATATTTCCGTGTAACGTAAGTTTTATCGTGTTTTTACGTAACCTATTAGTTTAGCTATTAACTAACATGTTAACATACCAAATTAACATGTTAGTTGATTTACTAACTAATTAGCATACCTAATTAATCTAGTAGGTAGCCTATCTAGAAACCTTGTCTCCATTTAGTTCCTTTAAAAATGAAAACTAGTATGATACGTCATGTTAAAAATATGATATTTAAGCAACTAAAGCATGAAATGAGTGCATGAATAAAGATCAATAATCCTTACAATTTTCTCTATCTATCCATGTCATCAGTTTTACCTAAATCAACTTAAATCAAAGGTTAATACCTTAGCTTAATCAAAGATTAATACCTTAAGCCATTTTGAGCAAATATGAACAGATGAGTCGACCCTGCCAGTTCATCGCGTTGACGCGATGAACTGATGAGTCGACCCTGTGAACTGGAAATGAACTAATGAGTCGACCCTGCCAGTTTATCGCGTTGACGCGATGAACTGATGAGTCGACCTTGTGAACTGGAAATGAACTGATGAGTCGACCCTGCCAGTTCATCGCGTTGACACGATGAACTGATGAGTCGACCCTGTGAACTGGAAATGAACTGATGAGTCGACCCTGCCAGTTCATCGCGTTGACGCGATGAACTGATGAGTCGACCCTGTGAACTGGAAATGAACTGATGAGTAGACCCTGCCAGTTCATCGCGTTGACGTGATGAACTGATGAGTCGACCCTGTGAACTGGAAATGAACTGATGAGTCGACCCTGCCAGTTCATCGCGTTGACGCGATGAACTGATGAGTCGACCCTGTGAACTGGAAATGAACTGATGAGTCGACCTTGTGAACTGATGAGTCGACCCTATGAACTGATAAGTCGACCTTGTGAACTGATGAGTCGACCCAACCTGTTCGCAGGGTTGACGCGATGAACTGCAGGGGTGACACGATGAACTGCAGGGTTGACGCGATGAACTACTGAGTCGACACAGCCGGCTCATTACGTTAACCTGATCATTAGGCCTTCTCTTTTTCCATCTCCACTGATAGATGGCAACCTGAGAAGTGATATTTAACTCCTGACAGGGTCCTCTAAACCTTGTATAGTTCCCAGGAAGGGCATCCCACAGTGAGGCTGTCGTTTCTAAAATTGTCAGGTGGCCCATAAGGCACCTCTCTTATATAGTTTTTTCCGTGTATCAAACGTTATTGGTTTCTACTCCTAGTTCATCTCTACACATCAATGCGCCCTTGGACTCCATTCCATAATTCAACCTTATATATCATACTGGTCAAACCTTGAAATTCCATATTGGCTATAAATAAGAGTGGATGTCAACAAACATGATAAATGTTGTGCATATAGGGCCCGGTCTGGTCCTGGGGGGAGCACCCGAAGGTACTTGTACCCATGGGAGTTTATTGACCACGGTGTTTGGCATTGCACCGGAGTACTTGCTTGCTAGGCTTTCGACATTCCACTCATTCTCGTGATATTACTTGATTGATTTGACTTGAGACCCGCAGAAGGGTAAAGTTTTGCTTGAATGAAATTGATAAATAGCCAATTCCAATTTTACATGCTTGAATTTATATTACTTTCTATTACTTGTTGGACATGAGTTCTTACTCTCTTGGAAAGATTTCGTTAATTCCAGTTATTACTTGCTTGAATCTCTTGCTATTGCTGCATTGAAGTTGGAATCCTTATACTCTCACTTGTTATTCCTTCACAGCTCTTGTCGATTTTTACAATCCTTGATATCTACTCATCTACATGCATAGTTTTACTGACATTAATTGAACTTGTAAACCACTTAAAGCCTGTTAAATCTTGAGATGTAATTCCTACTGAGCGATTCGCTCATCTAGTTATTTTCTAATATTTTCAGGTAATTTGGATGCCAACCAACACTCGGAAGGGAATGAGACTGAGTGATGAGTGTTAGAGTGAAGTTATCAAATTGTCATGTCCCTTTTGTTATTGTATTAGTTCACTTATGTCTGTTGTATCAATTCATCTATGTCATTTGTATTAGTCAACTTGATTAGAACTGCTCAAGATTTGAAGCCTAGTCGTTGGACTCTGGAAACACATGTAATTGTCCTTTGATTAATTGTGACAATTGTCAGCTCGTACTATTTGTATTAAATTTCAAGTTAATCTTAGTTATTTGCGCACTCTGATATTTACATGATTGACACGATCTATATAGACACGTCACGCCTCCGCGTAATCTTCCGCGCTCGGGGCGTGACAGTCTTTCCCAATTTCATGAGAAATAACAATTTGTTATTTTTCTCTCAGGTACTTTATCTTACGAATGGCTCATCGTGTTGATCATGATGCTTATATCAATTGCCGAAATAGGATTATATCCTTTCGAAAGCCCGATCTTCCAAGATTCTCTTTTCTTGGCATCAAGTACAAGAAGCATCCTACTATCATATCTTCTCTTCACGCTTGCAAACTTATCTCGCAAGGATGTGAAGCTTTTCTTTCTTCCGTAATTATCACCGAATCTAAGAAGATTATCTTAGCAGACATTTCTATTGTAAATGAGTTCCCCGATGTGTTTTAGTCTGAATTACCCAGTTTACCACCCGAGAGGGAAGTGAACTTCACTATTGAAATCATTCCGGGAGCAGCACCTGTTTCTATAGCCCCTTACAGGATGTTCCCCATGGAGCCTAAGGAATTGAAAAGGCAGTTGCAGGAACTACTAAACAAGGGTTTCATCAGACCTAGCACATCCCCTTGGGGTGTGCCGGTTCTATTTGTCAAGAAGAAGGATGGTTCTCTCAGGCTATGCATCGATTACCGGCGACTGAATCAGCTCACATTTAAAAACAAGAATCCGTTGCCGCATATTGATGAGCTCTTCGATCAACTTTTTGGAGTAGAATATTCTCTAAGATTGACCTCAGATCAGGTTATCATCAGCTTAGAATTAAAGAAGAGGACATTTATAAATCGACTTTTCGAAGTCGTTATGGCCACTATGAATTCATAGTGATGCCGTTTGGGTTAACTAATGCCCCAGCAGCATTCATGCAACTTATGAACAACATCTTCCAGCCATATCTGGACTAGTTCATCATCGTCTTCATTGATGACATCTTAATATATTCCAAGATGAAAGAGGAACATGAATAACATTTGAAAATAGCTTTACAAACACTTAGAGAACACAAGCTTTATGCCAAACTCAATAAGTGTGAATTCTGGCTCGAGGAAGTCTCATTCCTAGGCCACATTATTTCAAAAGAAGGTATTGCTATGGATCCTTCTAAGATATAAGCTGTCAAGAATTGGAGTCGGCCAAGGACTGTATCAGAAGTAAGAAGCTTTATGGGTCTAGCTGGTTATTATAGGAGATTCATTAAAGACTTCTCAAAAATTGTGTTCCTTTAACTAGACTCACAAGAAAAGAAAATCCTTTTGTCTGGTCAGAGGAATGTGAGAAGAGTTTCCAAACTCTTAAGAATCATCTTACAACAGCTCCTATTTTATCACTACCAATGGAGGGTGGTGGATTCGAAGTGTATACGGATGCGTCTGGCATTGGCTTAGGATGCGTTCTCATGCAGAATGGAAAAGTAATCTATTATTCTTCAAGACAATTGAAACGTCACGAGGAAAACTATCCCGTACATGATCTGGAATTAACAGCGGTTATTTGCACCTTGAAAATTTGGCGTCATTATCTTTATGGAGAAAAGTTCACGGTCTACTCGGACCATAAAAACTTGAAATATTTATTCTCTCAAAAGGAGCTTAACATGAGGCAGAGGAGGTGGTTAGAATATCTCAAAGACTTTGATTTTGCTATTCAATATCATCCTGGCAAGGCTAATGCTATAGCAGATGCACTCAGCAGAAAACCAATAGGTATGCTATCAAGTCTTATGATAAGTGTAACTAACCTTGTTCCTCAATTTACCCAGTTGAACTTAGATATTGACATAAAGGAAGAAGATTGTGTCATAGCTAATATCCGAGATCAACCTACATTGATAGAAGATCTGGTCAAGCTGCAAAATGATGATCCTATATTACTGGAAATTAAAGCCAATATGGAACAAAGGCCGGATTTTTCTATTTCCAATGACGGAAGATTGTTATTTAAGGGCCGAATATGTGTACCAGATCATGAGGCTATGAAGAAACTAATCCTAGATGAAGCGCATAATTCCAAATACACAATTCATCCAAGAGGAACAAAGATGTATCAAGATCTCAAAAGAAATTTCTGGTGGCCCAATATGAATAAAGAAATAGCTGATTTCGTGTCTCGCTGTCTCACCTGCCAACAAGTAAAGGCAGAGCATTTTAGACTCACAGGTAAATTACACCCCTTGAGTATTCCCGAATGGAAATGGGAGAGTATAGGGATGGACTTTATTATGGGTTTACCCCAGACCAGAGGTGGACACGATGGAATATGGGTAATCATAGACCGATTGACTAAATCCGCACACTTCATACCAATAAAGAGTCGATGGTCTGTGGATATCCTGGCAGCATTGTACATAAAGGAGATTGTCAAACTACATGGTGTCCCAGTCACTATTATATCTGATAGGGATCCTCGATTCACATCACAATTCTGGAAGGGTTTACAACATTTACTAGGGACTAGATTACATTTCAGCACAGCTTTTCATCGACAAACAGATGGTCAAATAGAAAGAACGAATCAGGTAGTAGAAGATATGCTCAGGGCTTGTGCTATCGACTTTGGAGGTAGTTGGCATGATCACTTGCCTCTAGTAGAGTTTGCATGTAACAATAGCTATCAGGCTAGCATACGAATGACACCTTTTGAAGCTTTATATGAAAAAAGTTGTCGATCACCAATATGCTGGAATGAAATAGGGGAAAATCAATTTCTAGGCCCCGATCTTATCAGGGATTCTACAGAAAAGATCAAGCTCATTCAAGAAAGAATGAAAATGGCACAAGACAGGTAAAAGTCTTATGCTGACAATCGAAGACGTGACTTGGAGTTTCAAGTAGGAGATCATATATATTTAAACATTTCTCCAGGTCATGGTATTCAAAGATTTGGCATTAAAGGAAAGCTAACTCTAAGATTCATAGCCCGTTTGAAATTTTGAACGGATTGGTGAAGTGGCTTACAAACTTGCTTTACCTCTGCAATTAGCAGGAGTTCATGACGTATTTCACGTCTCTATGCTGAAGAAGTATGTATATGATCCCGACCATATTATTACTTATGACAATCTGGAAATTCAGAAGGACCTGACATACGAACAAATGCCAATAAAGATTCTGGAACGGGAAGTGCGTCAACTAAGAAATAAAGTTATTCCTATGGTCAAGATTCAATGGAAGAAAATATGGCCATATGAAGCAACTTGGGAAACCGAAGCAGCCATGCGGAAAAGATTTCCAGAATTATTTAACTGTAAGTACACTCTCCGAAATCCATATATTAAATTTGGGGACCAAATTCTTCTAAGTGGGGGAGGGTGTAGTATCATAGAATTTATATATATAATTTTTGAATTATAAAATAATTTTTTGGAAATTGTAAAGGCCTAAATAAATTAATGAAGGATTATTGGATTAATAAGTCATTATAAGGCTCAATTGGGCTAATTAGTTAACCTAGCCTATCTAATTATTATCCAAAAGGTTAATGGACTAAGCCCATTAAGTTTGGCCCATATTCTAGAAGGGTAATTGGCTTATTCACGTATTTTAAGGATAAATACTAATTATATAAGATAATTATATGGATAAACGAATAAAAGATTTTTATCAAATTGAAACTCTATATACGTTACATGTAACGGTCTATCGGGCGACCGCCACAGCCCTGTAACGCACCTAGACACGACCGTTACATCCTGCAGATTCCGTAAGGTATGGAAATTAAAAAAAGATTGGAACTTTGAAATCCTATCTACAAGAATTCGACTTAGGGAAGCTTATAGCATTACTAAGGACTCTTAGGGATTAGGTTCTGGCAAATTAAGGACTCTAGAATCAATCTAATCTTCAAACCCTAGTCAAAACCCTATAAATAGGACCTAGTTCTGAACTGAGCAACCCTTACTTTTGGCTCGTGAAGAATCAAGGTAAGAAGTCATAGATTCAGGTAAGTTCTTTAGAATCTTTTGTTTAGCATACTTTAGACTAATGGTTCTCCAAATTTCGTGCTAGGAGATCAAGCAACCAAGGAGATAGAAGCTTCCAAAGTTGCTGATTCAACCTTAGCAACCCAGGAATCTGAACGCAAGTCCCCTGAAGATCAGGACATTAGGACGTCTAAACGAGGTAATTAGAACTCAATCCTTTAGAACTTTTTGTTCTCAATAGTTTCATCTTCTTACCCTCAAAATTTCACATCCTTAGCTCAAGAGGCTGAGGAAATAGAGCAGATTGAAGTTGCTGATTTATCACAAGAAGTACAAGGGACTAAGGGTAGCACCTAGCATCAAATTCGAAGTTTTAAGGTTCTAGAAGAAGTAGGTTATATCTTGATTGGCAAAAACAACTTGTTAGGAATAAAAGCCCTTTGATTGTGCTTGATTTCATGCATTATAGATTACGAATTTCATGATTTCATAGTTTTATACATTCATGCATCTCTTAGCCCTAAATGGAAATAAAAAGGTATTATCTTGTCTATTCACTAAACCCTTGCATATAGTTGGCCTATGCATCGTTATCATGACTAGGATAGTGGTAATATGTTGATTTCCAAGCATGTTATGTTTTCATAAACCTTCACTTTAGTTTACTGCCAGCAGGTTCTCTGACGCACTAACGTGAGACCGTCACATGCATGTAACGGCCTTACAATAGACCGTCACATTTTGTTGTGTTTTTATTTGCTCTATTGTCTCTGACGCACCCTAGCAGGAGCGTTACACCAGTGTAACGGCCCCTCGATAAACCGTCACACACTGTAATGCACCTATCCTAGACCGTCAGACACCTGTGTTCTGTCAGCCCAAGGTAGAATAATAACCAGTTAAGTTTACTTATAATCAAGCTTAGATAGCTAAGTTTGGACCTATTATCATAACTTTGAGTTTAGTTTCTGATTCATAATCAAATTGCATGATTAATGTGTCTTAGGTTATTTTAAGTTATGATAATTTCATTGGCTAAAACTCTATAGTTTTGTATTCTAAATCATGATTTTCCAAAGTTGTATTGACGGAGTTTTATCTTGGTTTCATAATGTTACACATTCGTTCCTATCTATCGAGTCATTTCTTTAAGTATATGGCACATATTTCGGTATGTTATCCATTAGTTCACTTTGCACTATAGGAATACTATTCTTGGACATGAGGACCTCTCTATTGGATATTCCTTCCAATGGACTAGGAAATCTTGTTTCAAGACCACCATAATTCTCCGCGAGCCTGGGATTCCCACTAGGACGCCGAGTTGGTTGTACTATTAAAGCCCATTGATTAGATTACACTATCGATGATTTTGGTTATCAGTAATGTAACGGCTCTATGTTGGACCGTCAGGCACAAGTAACAGGCCCAATATACGACCGTCACATTCTACTGAGTCCGATTTCTTAGTTCTGGATTCAGACTAATGTAACAGCGCAATACTGGAGCGTTACATCATGTAACGGCCCAGTTGTGGACGTCAAAAAATGACGACGTCGACCGTACGGCATGCACATCGTAACACTCGAGAGCAAGCCGGAGATGAAAAGGCCGAATAAACCTCATGCCTCACCCGATCAGGATGAGAACTCGCTTGGTGGTCCACTACCCGCTAAGGAAGCCCCCTAAGCAGAAGATACAGCTACAACGCTCCGACCGGCCATGCCGAGAGCTGAATCAGAGAAAAGTCGGGAGCTCCGGCACAGACTCGGGATGCACCGAAAGTTACGCAAAGTCTGGGACCAAGCCCAAGAGGCTGCGAACGGAATATTATAGAGGCCATGCATTGCAACTAGAACATTCCAGGAGCGCCAGCATTCGAATAAATGGCTGCGACTTCGAAAAGAATCTATTTGAGGCTTGAAACGACGCGGAAGGGTCTTAAACCGGCGCGCCCCTTTAACATCTTAATCCGGCGCCCCTAAAACCGGCGCGCCCCAATATTGCTGTTACCTTAATACCTTAATACGACGCGCTTCTCTTTTGGTTCTAAACCGCCGCGCTCACCCCCCCCCCCCCCCCCCCGCGCCGTTTTACCTTCGAGGCGTCCCATCCTGCATCCGATCCCCTATTTTCGGGTGTGAACAGAAGTAACTTACCTGAAGCGGGTGAGCAGCCTGCTCCTAACCGACGTGTAACCGCCTGAGCCCCTGCAGCTCCCAAGAATGGAGATCTTCGAGCTCCGCACCGAACGTCGTTTCTCCGTCAGTCATCATCGGCCAATCCCGTAGAGGCAACTTCCCTACGCTACTACCTCCCCTACCCGCAGGCCGCTCAAGATCTTCGAGCAGGAGGAGGTGAAGAAGAAAAAGAAGGGAGGACCGCTCCCATCCTGACTCTCATATAAAAAGGGAGGCATACTCCACCCGAAAAAGTGAGGGGGATTTGTCCGAGAGAGAGGCTAGTTCGTTCGGCTAAGGTCTCCGGCGTCCGAAGAGAAGGAGAGTCTGTCTGTCCGCCCGCGCCTGCAAGGTGAAGAAAGAGAGGGAGGGGGGAGGAGCTTGTGCTCCATTCCCTCTTCCCACCGGTGTATCTTTTCGTTTTCTCCCTTCAATGTACATCCTTCAGGATGAACTTCCTTGTTGTGTTGGATTTGTTGTTCTCCCTCTTGGCTTTGGTTTTGATGATAACAAAATATTGTGTATATGAGTGAAAGAAGTTTTAGAAGATTGGTTGTGTGAAAGAAGTTTTGAGATGATGGTGTCCCGAGTTGACTTGTCATATTGTGTATTTTCATTCTAGAAATGCTAACTTCAAGAGAGAAGTTCATTTGATTTTTAAATCCATATTGACTTAGTTCATGTATGGTTTTACAGGTTCAAAGATGGTTCTTAAACCCTTTCATATCAATTGGATGATGGTAACATCTAACCATTTTTATGTTAAGTTCTGGGTTATTTTCATGCACATCTTTCATGAGATCTTAATGCATTGATGGTGGTTCATGCATTTTTCAAATGAGATCTTTGGACTATTGAAGTCAAGGTTTTTGGTTGCCTTGTGATGGACTAATGATTAATTTAATGTGTGTTTTATTGAAACAATCATGTTTTTTGGAAAGGCTTAAAATGTTCAATGAAGATGCTCATTCATGTGTAAATGAATATCCCTCATTTGAGGTTTTCTTGTTATTGAGCATATAAGAGATTCAAGAATGCCATTTACATAATTAAAGCCTCCATGACCTTGTATTTGTCAAATGCTTTTGTTGGTTGAGAATGAAAGTAAAAATCTTGATGAAGTGTGCTTATTGTAGTTTATTTGGATGAACAAGCTCAAAATGTCAAATTTGATGATCAAATGTTGATTATGATCTAACCGCTTGTTTCATCATGTGTTTTAGGTTAAGAAATTATATTTTATCATCAAGGGACTTTGGTAACATCTAAACACTTATTTTCCCATGTTTTTCTAGTGTTTTTATATATTTTTTGAAACCCATACTGCATGGGTCGGCTGCAAGGGTCGACCCATGGGGTCGACCCATAGCAAGGGTCGACCCCAGGGGTCAACCCCTGTGCCCAAAATTCTTCTGGTCACGGATTTTATGCTCTAGCAGCGCGAGGGTCGACCCCAAGCGTCGACCCCTTCCGATCGGGATTTGCGAAAGTGTTTAAAACTCAATGACAACCTTTCTAAACATTACCATACTACCCCTCAATGGTTCCTAATGTTATTAGGGTGCTTCTAACATGTATGGGAAGGGTTTTATGTGTCTTTTCCCCTCTCTTTGGTGTGCATATATATGAGTTACGAATTTGTAGAGAAAGGAACCCTAATGCCTATTTGTTGTTCCTTGTAGGAGAAGAAAAGGGGAAATGGTGGAGGAGCTCTTGAGGGGAGGATATCATCTACATCCGTGAAGATCCGGAGCTCGTGGAAGAAGAAGAAAAGGAGCGGATCGAGGAGAGGATCAAGAGGATGCAAGAATCATCTACATTCGGCTTCTCTCCGACCCGACCATCAAAGAACATCGTCTTCCGGCCATTGAAGACAAAGGGGAATCATGTCTACATATTTTATTTGTTCTTTGGGATGTGTTTCATGTTCTATATCTTGGGTTTAGCATGATTTGAACATTTGTGTTTATCTTCCGAACATTAGAGATATACGTGTGTGTGTGTGACCGTCTGTGTATACGGTCGTGTTTGATCGCTTGCATGCGGTCGTGTGATTATTGTGCTGCGTTTGCTGCAGCGTGTGTGTGTGTGTGTTGTGATCCGGTCATCCGATCGTGTTAGAGACCGAGTCTCCGTGTGTCTGTGTGTGTGGGCGTCATCCCGTGTGTGTTTGGAGCGTCGTCTCCATTTTGGGGATTTATCCCTGAGTGAAGCCTCACCGGATTTGGTGAGGGGTGGACGTAGGGAGCCCGTCGTGGTCCCGAACCACCTTAAAAATACCTTGTCTTGTGGTTTGCATCTGTGGATGTGTGCTTAATCGTTCTATTTGCTTGTATGTTCGAGTGAGTGCGGAGAGATTGAGAGAATTAGTTTATCTTGTTTAGTTAATTCCTCAATCTAATTAAAAGTTATCAGTTCCATTGCATAGTTGTTTTAATTTGCCATCTAGTTTCGGGGACAATTCAACCCCCCTTCATGTCCGCTAGCCTACCCCGGCACCAACAAGTGGTATCAGAGCGAGGCTCTGTTATTTCAAGAAATAACGATCATCAGAGTGATCTTGTAGGCGTGTGTGATTTGTCTAGCATCATGACTGAAAGTGTGTTGTCTTCTATTCCGTATTTTAATGGTTCAAATTTCAATGAATGGCTTAGGCATATAAATTGTCATGTTAAATCCATTGATCCCAAACTCTGGGATTTAGTTGAGCATGATTCTTATGGAATGCCTAATGATGATTCTAAATGGACAATTGAACATGTGAAGAGATATAATGATAATGCTAATGTCACGCCCCGAGCCTTTATTTACAGTGGAAGACTCGCTCGGGGAGCACGAACAGCCGGCATGGTAAGCCTCTTGCAAGCAAGAATAATTCAGAGCGCGAGACAATCACATAAATAGATGCAATTGCACAAGATGTAATCAAACCTCAACTTTATTCCATAATCAATTAATATTCAAAAATACATAATTTGACTTTTCCACTAATTGACTCAAGAAATAAGAAAATTACATTGACTCCATCTAAACACTTGAAACTGCCTAAGTCTTCTCTCTTATCAGGATAACTCTTAGTCACTCTCGAACCCGCTGCTCGAATCACCCGAATCCGAATGCGAACTATACCCATCTCCTGAAAATCATTAAATAATAGGTCATGAGCACACTTGCCCAGTAGGTATCTTCGTATCAACATGAAGGCACTATTAAAGTAATTAGCATTTTAGCTCTAGAGAATTAGGTAAAGCCATGCTATGCGAATCAATCATGCGATAGAACCAAAGTAACAAGATAATCATGTGAGATAGAATGTTCAAGAATGAGCTAGCAAGAATATAACATGATATCTGGCCTTTTCAATCAAGCATGTAACAGGAATGTACGCAATGCCACATATCACACTAGTCTCTTTTGAGTACATAGTTCGTGAATTTCTGTGAAATATCAATCAAGAATGTCGAGTTATGTCACTTCGTATCATGGATCTTCACTTATTTATAAAACAAGTACTCCCAACGCAATGTGACGCCAGTAGCATCATACCCCATGGTTTATAAAATAGTATGTTTCCGGCAATCAGCCGAGGGGACTAGCATAGAGCCCTTGAACACAATCAGTGCTCGATCGCATCTTCAGGTATAAATTAAGCTACTTCCACGCATGTAACAGTAAAGTTATGGCCAAGAATTTAGCAATTTCAATAATCTCATGATAACAATAACCAATGAATGAATGCTTCAATGTATGAACATATGAGTCAAGAATGATTTAAACAAGGCTATGCTCTTGGAACAAATCGGCAGCATAACGGCATGTTCTTTAATTTTCATTCATTATTTAAGTCAATTAAACAATATGCTAAGTTCTAGATCACCAAGGTCCATCTAGAATCATGTAATCATTGGAATATCAACCCTTGGTTAAACCTTGGGTTAAATAGATGCAAGCTATGTAACGGTCATGGGCCGGGCCGTTACATTATGTAACACGTCCATTCTGGGCCGTTACATTGACCAGAGTTCAGAATTAATGAAGTAAACTCAGAAGCATGTAACGGTCTGAAGCTGGGCTGTTACTTGGGCCTAACGGTCCAGTCCAAGTCCGTTACTTTACAGGAATTAGAAATCACGATAGTGTATTCCACTAATGGGCTTTCATTGGTACAACCAACTCGGCGTCCTAGTGGGAATCCCAGGCTCGCGGAGAATTACGGAGGCCTTGAAACAATAATTTCCTAGTCCATTGGAAGGAATATCCAATAGAGAGGTCCTCATGTCCAAGATAGTGTTCCTATAGTGCAACGTGTGAACTAATGACATCATACCGGAGTAAGTGCCTTGTACTTATAGAATTGACTCTATTGACAGCGAGAGACATGTATAATCAAGGTGAAAACTGTGGTGAAACTCTGTCAATACCATGCTTTAAAAGTCATGCTTTATAGTACAAAACTATAGAATTTAGGTTCATGAAATTAGCATAGATCAAAGTAAAATAAGATATCAATCAGGCAATGCCTATTATGAACAATTAAACAACCTTAAAAACATGAAATCAGGTTGCAAACTTAGATATCTAGGCATAATCATATGTAATAGTGGCAAGTCATAGTCTGTCTAGGGTTGACAGAACACAGGATGTAACGGTCTTGTGAGGGGGCGTCACAGTGAAAGTGACGGTCAGTAGAGGGCCGTTACATGAAAGAAACGCGTCTGTCCAAGCGCGTTATTATCAACAGCGAAAAACGCAGTACACAGAGTGTGTAACGGTCTGTCTGAGGCCGTTATTTGAAAATGACGGTCTTAGCCTAGTGCGTTACATCATCTGCTACAGAAAACTAACATGGAGACTAAGATATTAACTCACATCATGTCTGGAAATCAACATATTCTAAGCATGATGATGAAGTCTAGGTTATCTATATGCATAGGTAATTGTGGTTAGATGAGCGATTATGTTTTAATTTCTCTATTAGGGCTAAGAGGTGCATGCAATACATATAACTAATAAGACATGAAATCAATGATCTAGCATGCATGAGGTTCAATTAAACCAGAGGCTCTTAGTCCTATAAAGCTCTTTTTGCCGTTCATGAGATAACATACCTCTTTCTTAGGTTGAAGTTTCTGGATTTGGTTGAGAATTCAGCCCTAGTTCTTCACCTTCCTTTGTGACTTTTCCAGCTACTTCCTTGGGCTCTAACCCCACGTCCTCTTGACCTAAGGATGTGAAATTCGGAGGGGAGTTATTCTAAAGTATAATGAACAAAAACTTCAAAACAACTTACCTGAAATAATGACTTCTTACCTTCCTTCTTTACGTCCCAAAAGTAAGGGTCGCATAGTTCAAAACTATGCCCTACTTATAGAGTTTAGGTTAGGGTTTGAGGATTAGATCGATTATAGAGTCCTTATTCCACTAAATCCTTATCCCTAAGAGTCCTTAGAGTTATTATGAGTCTTCTCATTCGATCCATAGTGGATAGGAGCATCAAGTTCCAATCTTTTCACGAGTTCCTTTCTTCACGGAACTGACAGGCGTGTAACGGTCGAGTGACCCTGCGTTACTTGGCTGTGACGGTCTCGTGATAGACCGTTACAGTCTTCGTAGTTAGGACTTTTAAAATATTAAAACTCTTTTGTTAATTATCTAAATAATTATATATATATAATTTGCATTTATCTTTTAAAATTAAAATACCTTCTAGAATATGGGCCAAACTTAATGGGCTTGGTTTAAAACCTTTTGGATCTTAATTAAGTGGGTTGGGTTAATTGATTAACACCATTTGGCCTTATAATGACTTATTATTCAAATAAATCCTTTATAAATTCCTTTAACCCTTTTATAATTTCTAGAAAAATATTAAATAACCTAGGAAATACTTATATAAAATTTTGGGGCTTTACATCCTCCCCCACTTAGAAGAATTTGGTCCCCAAATTCAATACATGGATTGCGGAGAGTGTACTTACAGTTGAATAATTCTGGAAATCTTTTCTTCATAGCTGATTCAGTTTCCCAGGTTGCTTCATAAGGCCATGCCTTCTTCCATTGAATCTTAACCATTGGAATGACTTTATTTCTGAGTTGACGCTCTTCCCGTTCCAAAATCCTTATTGGCGTTTGTTCATAAGTCAAATCCTTCTGAATCTCCAGATTGTCATAAGTAATAATATGATCTGGATCATACACGTACTTCTTTAACATAGAGACGTGAAATACGTCGTGAACTCCTGCTAACTGTGGTGGTAAGGCCAATCTATAAGCCACTTCACCGACCCTTTCAAGAATTTCAAATGGGCCTATAAACCTTGGAGTTAGTTTTCCTTTGATGCCAAATCTTCGAATACCATGACCTGGAGAAACCTTAAGATATACATGTTCACCTACTTGAAATTCCAAGTCGCGCCTTCGATTGTCAGCATAAGATTTCTGCCTGTCTTGTGCCATCTTCATTCTTTCTTGAATGAGTTTAATCTTTTCTGTAGAATCTCTGATAAGATCGGGGCCTAGATATTACCTTTCCCCTATTTCACTCCAACATATTGGTGATCGATAACTCTTCCCATATAGAGCTTCAAAAGGTGCCATTTGTATACTTGCTTGGTAACTATTGTTATATGCAAATTCTACAAGAGGCAAGTGATCGTGCCAACTTCCACCAAAGTCAATGACACAAGCCCTGAGCATATCTTCTACCACTTGGTTTGTTCTTTCTGTTTGACCATCAGTTTGTGGATGAAAGGCTGTGCTAAAATTCAACCTAGTCCCAAGTGAATGTTGTAAACCTTTCCAGAATTGTGATGTGAATCTAGGATCTCTATCTGATATGATGGTGACAGGGACCCCATGTAACTTGACAATTTCCTTCATGTATAGGGCTGCTAGAATATCAACAGACCATCGACTCTTAATTGGTATGAGATGTGCAGACTTAGTCAATTGGTCTATGATTACCCATATGCCATCATGCCCACCTCTTGTCTTAGGTAACCCCATGATGAAATCTATTCCTATACTTTCCCATTTCCATTCGGGAATATTTAAGAGATGTAATTTACCTACAGGTCTGAAATGTTCTGCCTTAACTTGTTGGCAAGTAAGACAACGAGATATGAAATCCGATATTTCCCTCTTCATATTGGGCCACCAGAAGTTTCTTTTGAGATCTTGATACATTTTTGTCCCTCCTGGATGAATGGAGTATTTTGATTTATGTGCTTCTTCTAAAATCAATTTCTTTGTATGTTCACGATCCGGTATACACATTCGGCCCTTGAATAATAATCTTCCATCTTCAGAAATAGAAAAATCCGGTCTTTGTTCAATATTGGCCTTAATTTCCAATAAAATTGGGTCATCCTCTTGTAACTTGGCCAGATCCTCAATCAATATAGGTTGAGCTCGGATATTTGCTATGAAGCAATCTTCTTCCTTAATGTCAACATCTACATTCAACTGAGCAAAGTGAGGAATAAGGTTAGTCATACTAATCATGAGACTTGATAACATACCCATTGGTTTCCTGCTGAGTGCATCTGCTACAGCATTTGCCTTCCCAGGGTGATATTGAATCGCGAAATCAAAATCTTTGAGATATTCCAACCATCTCCTTTGCCTCATATTAAGCTCTTTTTGAGAAAATAGATATTTCAAGCTCTTGTGGTCTGAATAGATAGTGAACTTTTCACCATAAAGATAATGACGCCAAATTTTCAAGGTGAAAATAACTGCTGCCAATTCTAAATCATGTACTGGATAATTTTCTTCGTGACGTTTCAATTATCTTGAAGAATAACAAATCACCTTTCCATCCTGCATAAGAACACACCCTAAGCCAATTCCTGATGCATCTGTGTATACTTCAAATCCAACACCCTCAATTGGTAGTGATAAAACAGGGGCTGTAGTAAGATGTTTCTTAAGATTTTGAAAACTCTTTTCACAGTCCTTCGACCAAACAAAATGATTTTCTTTCCTTGTAAGCCTAGTTAAAGGAACCGCGATCCTTGAGAAGTCCTTTATGAATCTTCTATAATAACCAGCTAGACCCAAAAAGCTTCTGACTTCTGATACAGTCGTTGGTCAACTCCAATCTCTGACAGCTTCTACCTTAGAAGGATCCACAACAATACCTTCCTTTGAAGTAATGTGGCCAAGGAATGAGACTTCCTTGAGCCAGAATTCACACTTATTGAGTTTGGCATATAGCTTGTGTTCTCTAAGTGTTTGCAAAGCTATCCTTAAATGTTCTTCGTGTTCTTCTTTCGTCTTGGAATATATCAAGATGTCATCGATGAAGACGACGATGAATTGGTCTAAATATGGCTGGAAAACATTGTTCATCAGTTGCATGAATGCTGCTGGGGCATTGGTTAACCCAAATGGCATCACCACAAACTCGTAGTGGCCATAACGACTTCGAAAAGCCGATTTATAGATGTCTTCTTCTTTGATTCTAAGCTGATGATAACCAGACCTAAGGTCAATCTTAGAGAAATATTCTGCTCCTGAAAGCTGATCGAAGAGCTCATCAATACGCGGCAATGGATATTTATTCTTGATCGTAAGTTGATTCAATCGCCGGTAGTCAATGCATAACCTGAGAGAACCATCCTTCTTCTTGACAAATAGAACAGGCGCACCCCAAGGGGATGTGCTAGGTCTGATAAAACCCTTGTCTAGAAGTTCCTGTAGTTGCTTCTTCAATTCCTTAAGTTCTGTGGGGGACATCCTGTAAGGGGCTATAGAAACAAGTGCCGCTCCTGGAATGAGTTCAATGGTAAAGTTTACTTCCCTCTCGGGCGGTAAACTAGGTAGTTCGGGTGGGAACACATCAGATAATTCATTGACAATAGGAATGTCTGCTAAGACAATTTCCTTAGATTCTGTGACAATGACTGAGGCAAGAAAAGCTTCGCATCCTTGCGAGATGAGTTTACAAGCATGAAGAGAGGATATTATGGTAGGATGCTTCTTGTATTTGATGCCAAGAAAAGAAAATCATGAAGTCCAGGCTTGCGAAAGGATATAATCCTAGTTCGGCAATTGATATAAGCATCATGATCAACAAGCCAATCAAACCCCTAGAATGGCATCATAACCCTTCATATCGAGGCATATCAAATTTATGGGGAGATTATGTCCTTCTACCACTACTTCACAATCAGGATAATGCTTAGTAAGCTTAGTTCCAGGTCCTAATGGTGTAGTTATAGCAAGATCTGAAGGTAGGGGGACTGAAGTAATTGGCAAGGTTTTTGCAAAGGTAGTAGAGATGAAAGAGTGAGAAGCACCAGTATCAAATAGCACGAATGCAGGATGAGAACAGATTTGAAGAGTACCTTCCATAAGCCCATCATTTTGATCCCTGGGCGATTCTTCTTCATCTATAACTGCATTGAGGCGAGCCTGCCTCCTACGTCCTCCATCATTTGATTGTTCTTTAAAGAGGGGGCAATTCGGTACACGATGCTCCCTACTTCCGCAACGTAAACAAGCTCCTAGGCGCTTCCAGCATTCTTCAGCCGAATGGCCGAATTTCTCACAATATGTGCATGCCGAGGCAACTTGTTCTTCCTTGATCTTCTTATTACTCTTTTGGGAACTGCTACCATTTCCGTTCCTCGATCTTTTCTTGCTATCACGGCTTTTGTAAGGTTCTGTGATACTAAACTTCTCCTTCTTGTAATGCCGATCAGATTGTCGGTCCGATCCTTCACCCTTTCCCTTCAATTTTTTGACCTTTTCTAAGGTCCTTTCACATAAATAGGCCCGCTGGACCATCTCCGCATAAGTGCGGATATTTTGAGTTCCCAGTTGTTGTATGAAGCCGGGACGTAACCCGTCCATAAATCGATTTGCCTTTAATAATTCAGTGCTAATAAGATGTGTTGCATATGGTGCTAGCCTTGAGAATTGTAATTCGTATTCTGCTACGGACATCATCCCCTGACGAAGGGAGGCGAATTCCAAGGCCTTCCTTTCCTTTACGTGTTCAGAGAAATACTTAGCACGGAACAGTGTGAGAAAACCATTCCAAGTGTGTGGTGCATCGGCGGGTGGTGCCGGAATTGTCTTCCACCACGTACGGGCATCTTTATTTAATTGGAATATTGCCAGACGAACCTTCTCCTGATCCGTACATTGAATAACATCAAAGATTCTGTTCATCTCATCTATCTAATTTTCTGCTTCATCCGGATTTGAGGATCCATAGAAACGCGGAGGGTTTAGACTCCAAAAATTCCGATGCAGGTCTCCAGCCCTTGCCCCCGCACCGCCCTGTGCTATGGTCTGCAGTGCCTGGGTGAGGCCGGCAATAGTTTGTTGCATACCGTCCCAATCTACACGATGAGCCATGTGTGAAATATGGTACCTGAGAGAAAATAACCACTTGTTATTTCTCATGAAATTTTAAAATAAGTATAATAAACATTAAAGCTAGTTAGTTTATCTTAAACCAGGCTCTACCCAATCCTCACATGGGTATGAATTTTCTCTCTCAATTCATCGGTATGGGCCCTTAAACCTTAGACTTATCCTATGACATGACTCTTTTCCTTAAGTCCAGAGACTTATACTC
The DNA here is from genome assembly GCA_022559845.1 of Amorphophallus konjac. Lineage (NCBI taxonomy): Eukaryota > Viridiplantae > Streptophyta > Magnoliopsida > Alismatales > Araceae > Amorphophallus > Amorphophallus konjac. Next base: position 218,473,447 of record CM040120.1, read on the forward strand.
TGATACCAACTTAACTGTCACACCCCGAGCCTTTATTTACAGCGGAAGACTCGCTCGGGGAGCGCGAACAGCCGGCATGGTAAGCCTCTTGCAAGCAACAACAATTCAGAGCGCGAGACAATCACATAAATAGATGCAATTGCACAAGATGTAATCAAACCTCAACTTTATTCCATAATCAATTAATATTCAAAAATACATAATTTGACTTTTCCACTAATTGACTCAAGAAATAAGAAAATTACATTGACTCCATCTAAACACTTGAAACTGCCTAAGTCTTCTCTCTTATCAGGATAACTCTTAGTCACTCTCGGACCCGCTGCTCGAATCACCCGAATCTGAATGCGAACTATACCCATCTCCTGAAAATCATTAAATAATAGGTCATGAGCACACTTGCCCAGTAGGTATCTTCGTATCAACATGAAGGCACTATTAAAGTAATTAGCATTTTAGCTCTAGAGAATTAGGTAAAGTCATGCTATGTGAATCAATCATGCGATAGAACCAAAGTAACAAGATAATCATGTGAGATAGAATGTTCAAGAATGAGCTAGCAAGAATATAACATGATATCTGGCCTTTTCAATCAAGCATGTAACAGGAATGTACGCAATGCCACATATCACACTAGTCTCTTTTGAGTACATAGTTCATGAATTTCTGTGGAATATCAATCAAGAATGTCGAGTTATGTCACTTCGTATCATGGATCTTCACTTATTTATAAAACAAGTACTCCCAGCGCAATGCGACGCCAGTAGCATCATACCCCATGGTTTATAAAATAGTATGTTTCCGGCAATCAGCCGAGGGGACTAGCATAGAGCCCTTGAACACAATCAGTGCTCGATCGCATCTTCAGGTATAAATTAAGCTACTTCCACGCATGTAACAGTAAAGTTATGGCCAAGAATTTAGCAATTTCAATAATCTCATGATAACAATAACCAATGAATGAATGCTTCAATGTATGAACATATGAGTCAAGAATGATTTAAACAAGGCTATGCTCTTGGAACAAATCGGCAGCATAACGGCATGTTCTTTAATTTTCATTCATTATTTAAGTCAATTAAACAACATGCTAAGTTCTAGATCACCAAGGTCCATCTAGAATCATGTAATCATTGGAATATCAACCCTTGGTTAAACCTTGGGTTAAATAGATGCAAGCTATGTAACGGTCATGGGCCGGGCCGTTACATTATGTAACACGTCCATTCTGGGCCGTTACATTGACCAGAGTTCAGAATTAATGAAGTAAACTCAGAAGCATGTAACGGTCTGAAGCTGGGCCGTTACTTGGGCCTAACGGTCCAGTCCAAGTCCGTTACTTTACAGGAATTAGAAATCACGATAGTGTATTCCACTAATGGGCTTTCATTGGTACAACCAACTCGGCGTCCTAGTGGGAATCCCAGGCTCGCGGAGAATTACGGAGGCCTTGAAACAATAATTTCCTAGTCCATTGGAAGGAATATCCAATAGAGAGGTCCTCATGTCCAAGATAGTGTTCCTATAGTGCAACGTGTGAACTAATGACATCATACCGGAGTAAGTGCCATGTACTTATAGAATTGACTCTATTGACAGCGAGAGACATGTATAATCAAGGTGAAAACCGTGGTGAAACTCTGTCAATACCATGCTTTAAAAGTCATGCTTTATAGTACAAAACTATAGAATTTAGGTTCATGAAATTAGCATAGATCAAAGTAAAATAAGATATCAATCAGGCAATGCCTATTATGAACAATTAAACAACCTTAAAAACATGAAATCAGGTTGCAAACTTAGATATCTAGGCATAATCATATGTAATAGTGGCAAGTCATAGTCTGTCTAGGGTTGACAGAACACAGGATGTAACGGTCTTGTGAGGGGGCGTCACAGTGAAAGTGAAGGTCAGTAGAGGGTCGTTACATGAAAGAAACGCTTCTGTCCAAGCGCGTTATTATCAACAGCGAAAAACGCATTACACAGAGTGTGTAACGGTCTATCTGAGGCCGTTATTTGAAAATGACGGTCTTAGCCTAGTGCGTTACATCATCTGCTACAAAAAACTAACATGAAGACTAAGAGATTAACTCACATCATGTCTGGAAATCAACATATTCTAGACATGACGATGAAGTCTAGGTTATCTATATGCATAGGTAATTGTGGGTAGATGAGCGATTATGTTTTAATTTCTCTATTAGGGCTAGGAGGTGCATGCAATACATATAACTAATAAGACATGAAATCAATGATCTAGCATGCATGAGGTTCAATTAAACCAGAGGCTCTTAGTCCTATAAAGCTCTTTTTGCCGTTCATGAGATAACCTACCTCTTTCTTAGGTTGAAGTTTCTGGATTTGGTTGAGAATTCAGCTCTAGTTCTTCACCTTCCTTTGTGACTTTTCCAGCTACTTCCTTGGGCTCTAACCCCACGTCCTCTTGACTTAAGGATGTAAAATTCGGAGGGGAGTTAGTCTAAAGTATAATGAACAAAAACTTCAAAACAACTTACCTGAAATAATGACTTCTTACCTTCCTTCTTTACGTCCCAAAAGTAAGGGTCGCACAGTTCAAAACTATGCCCTACTTATAGAGTTTAGGTTAGGCTTTGAGGATTAGATCGATTCTAGAGTCCTTATTCCACTAAATCCTTATCCCTAAGAGTCCTTAGAGTTATTATGAGTCTTCTCATTCGATCCATAGTGGATAGGAGCATCAAGTTCCAATCTTTTCACGAGTTCCTTTCTTCACGGAACTGACAGGCGTGTAACGGTCGAGTGACCCTGCGTTACTTGGCTGTGACGGTCTCGCGATAGACCGTTACAGTCTTCGTAGTTAGGACTTTTAAAATATTAAAACTCTTTTGTTAATTATCTAAATAATTATCTATATATAATTTGCATTTATCTTTTAAAATTAAAATACCTTCTAGAATATGGGCCAAACTTAATGGGCTTGGTTTAAAACCTTTTGGATCTTGATTAAGTGGGTTGGGTTAATTGATTAACACCATTTGGCCTTATAATGACTTATTATTCAAATAAATCCTTTATAAATTCCTTTAACCCTTTTATAATTTCTAGAAAAGTATTAAATAACCTAGGAAATACTTATATAAAATTTTGGGGCTTTACAGCTAATCTTTTGCATATTTTTAGAAGTTCAATTGATCTTAGAAAATTTCCACTTCTTTCATCTTGCAGGACGGCCAAGGAGATGTTGGAATGCTTGGTCACGGACTATGAAGTGACAAAGGATGGTGAGTGCTTGATGGCCGATAAGCATGACAAATCAAGCAGGAAAAGCTCTGAGCTAGACTCGGAAGGTGAGGTTGTTTCTTTTGAAGAGCTTATGGACTTGTATGATGAATTGGTTAAAAAATACAAGTATGTTAAATCTGAAAATAAAAAGTTTAAAAAGAAACCTGAACATGCCCTTCATGATAATGCTTCGTGTGATAAGTGTTTTGAATTTAAAGAACTCAAAAAGGAAAACAATGCTTTGTTGATTCAAAACTCATTGCTTGAAGGAAGATTAAAAAATCTTGAAACTTCTTCATGTAATAGATGCTTAGAACTGAAATCTGAAAATGAGTCATTCTTGATTGATATCCAAAGACATGAAGAAACCATTACATTTATGAAAGAAGAAATTAAAAAACTGAAGCATTTAAATTCAACAATGTCTGAGAAACTGCTTATTTTTGAAAAAGGAAAATCTGTTGTCATTGATGAATGTGAAAAATTACATGTGCTAGAACAAGAACTTGAAAGTTATAAAACTATAAATAAAGTGTTGAATGAATGTAATGTTTGCAGTGAACAAGAAATAGCTAGTTATGAATTGCACATTGCATCTCTTGAAAAAGAGATTGTTGACTTGAATTCTTCCTTATCAAATTTTGTGAAAGGAAAAGATAATTTGGAGAAAATCTTGGGGACCAAAGTGAATTTCCAACGGGAAGGACTATGATATAATCCTAGTAAAAAGAAAGCCTTTGATTTGAAAATGCAAACTTCATTTGTGCATGCATCATGTTCTTCCAACATTTCAAATTCCCCTTCCATTGAAAAATCAAAGTCCAAATCTTTGGTTGAATTAAGGACTAAGAAAATTGATGTGCATGCTAGGAGTTCACATGAGAAATGCTATGCTCCAAAATCAACAATTTTCAATTGTTACTATTGTGGAAAGCACGGTCATGTCATGAGTAATTGCCTTACAAGGAGAAATGATGACTCGAACTGTTTGAGATTGCATGGCAGAAAATTCCATGATAGAAAAGAGCATGTTGTTAAGAAAAAGAAAATTTCATGTTTTCATTGTGGCAAAATTAGTCATATGATACATGATTATTTTGTTAAGAAAAATGATGAATTGAATGCATGCAAGAGAAATGGGTTTAAAATTTCAAGGAAGTTTTCAAAAAGAGGAAATGAATTTGAAAACTCCTATGTTCATGCAAAACGACCATATAATAGAGCTCCCCCATTGCATTGCTATTATTGTGGGAAATATGGTCATACAATGAAATCATGCTTTCAAAACAAGAATGATAACACTCATGCTATGAAGAAGAGAAACACTTTTTGTCATTATTGTGGAATATTTGGGCATACTATGCATGATTGTGATTTGATGAATTTTGATGATATGCTTGCCCAGAGATTGTGGAAGGCACCCACTAGAGGTGCAACTAACCATCCGGGACCCAAGAAGACTTGGGTACCCAATACTTTCAAATGAGAACTTTTTGCAGGGATGTCTTGAGGCCAAGTGAAGCTTTGAAAAACAATGGTTGCTCAAGGCACATGTTTGAAAATAAATTTCTGAATTATCTTTAAAAATCTGAAAATTGATTTATTTAAAGTTCTATTCATTAAAATCAAGAAAAATATGTTTTTTTTCTTATGAATTTGCATTGCATCTTTCTTATCATCAGCTACATGACTACATGGTATATTAAATGATGACTTGATGAAGGGCAAGTCATTCCTGTCTAAAATCTATCACCATACGTGAGAATGTGCCTCCACCTCGTACCATGACTCACTTGTTCATTTAGGTCATAGGTTACATGATTGTCAGAAAACGTCAAATGTGAAATTTGTGCACATAGAAAAGGGGAGTTAGTTTTTTTTTTTGTGGATTTGAAAATTGAACTCATCCCTATGGAAATACATCTCGTGCTTCTTGCTACATCGGAATTGATCATGACATTGTTATGTGATTTGTGGGACTAACAATGGAATGCTGGCCTCTTTTAAGGCTATTGCTAAGGTAGCATGCTTGAAGGCATTTGGGGATGCCTACTGAACTCAAGTATTGATTCTAAAACTTGATTTGTCATTTCTCTAGTCTCTAGTGATGAATTTGGTCAATGGTTGAATGGAATTGAAAACCTTGAAGATTTTGTTGACTATTGAAAATTTTGATCATGTTGTGCATCATTTGGATCTGAATGTTTTCTTGTGCAATCTATCATGATATTTTGGGAATCATGCTCATGCATCTTACTTTTACATCTTGCATTGCATTCTCATTGCTTTTGTTATAGGTTGCATTGCATATTGCATCTATTTCCATTGTGTACTTGCATGCTACCATATGCTATTTACCCCCGTCCTTGAAATTTCTAGGACCTTATGCCTTCTTGCTAAATAATGTTGCATTTGAGTCATCATTGGTGTGTTTCATGTTACACACTTAGGGGGAGTAAATACTTGATATGTGCATCTATTTAGGGGGAGTTGCACTGTTATGCGTTCATGATATTTTCGGTATATATGTTGAATCAAATTTATACACTTCATGCACTAAATGTGAAAATGAGTGTTAAACATAAGGATATAGGAATTTCTTTTCAACACTCTAGAGATATTAAACTTGCTACATGTTGTTGAAGAGGCAGTTGAGGAAAAAGTTACCTACCTATCGTTATTGAAATTTAAAATGAAAATGAAAGGCAGAGCAATGCTTGGTCTCACTGAGTAAATTGGGCACATGTCACCTGAGACGTGATGTGGTTCACTTCAGAAAGGTGTTATATTAGTATCTCTGCTCAAATTGAAGTGAAATGGTTCAGTATTCTGAGTAACCGGGGATTCTGACATGAGCTCCATGTGTCTCCTCGCGTAAAAAGGAATTATTTGAACCTGATCATTCTTTGCAAAATTCTGGTTATCAATGAAAATTTTGTTGTGAAAAATTATTGAGGTAGAGCGTAGCTCCAATACGCTGTTCTCATAAATTGAAATGCAGTATGTGTAATCTCTCATTGTGTTGCTTTGAAAATCTGAACATCCATATGGTTATAGTCATCTTTCATGTTATCCACTTACACTTTTGAAAATTTGATTTAATATGTATTCAGAAAATTGATTGAGTGCATTGGCTATTGCATGACTCTTAGATGTGACTGCAAAACCTCCTAGGTGCTATACATGATCATTCCAGTTGTCATGATTCTCATGCATTTTCTTATACACATTCCCTTCTTAAATAAGTAAGGGGGAGATATGTTGTCTGTATATATACATATTTGCCTGGTTGCATTCTGTGCATCTCACATGTCATCATCTGTATGCATCTTGCTTCCTGCATCTCATAGAAACTTTAAAAATCTGAAAATCTGAAAATCAAAGAAACGCGTTTGATATGTCATCTTGCCCATAATTTGCTTTTGAATAAATCTTGTTCATCTTGATGAAATCTGAACTTCACTACTTTCATTCTGACTTTTTGATAATGTCAAAGGGGGAGAAAATATTGGAATGTGATTAGATGCCACAATATTTTACCATCATCAAAAAGGGGGAGATTGTTATGTTGGATTTGTTGTTCTCCCTCTTGGCTTTGGTTTTGATGATAACAGAATATTGTGTATATGAGTGAAAGAAGTTTTAGAAGATTGGTTGCGTGAAAATAGCATTTGAGATGATGGTGTTCTGGGTTGACTTGTCATATTGTGTATTTTCATTCTAGAAATGCTAACTTCAAGAGAGAAGTTCATTTGATTTTTAAATCCATATTGACTTAGTTCATGTATGGTTTTGCAGGTTCAAAGATGGTTCTTAAACCCTATCATATCAATTGGATGATGGTAACATCTAACCATTTTTATGTTAGGGTTTAAGAACCATCTTTGAACCTGCAAAACCATACATGAACTAAGTCAATATGGATTTAAAAATCAAATGAACTTCTCTTTTGAAGTTAGCATTTCTAGAATGAAAATACACAATATGACAAGTCAACCCGGAACACCATCATCTCAAATGCTATTTTCACACAACCAATCTTCTAAAACTTCTTTCACTCATATACACAATATTTTGTTATCATCAAAACCAAAGCCAAGAGGGAGAACAACAAATCCAACACAAAAATCTCCCCCTTTTTGATGATGGCAAAATATTGTGGCATCCAATCACATTCCAATCTTTTCTCCCCCTTTGACATTAGAAAAGATTGGAATGTGATTGGATGCCACAATATTTTGCCATCATCAAAAAGGGGGAGATTGTTGTGTTGGATTTGTTGTTCTCCCTCTTGGCTTTGGTTTTGATGATAACAAAATATTGTGTATATGAGTGAAAGAAGTTTTAGAAGATTGGTTGTGTGAAAATAGCATTTGAGATGATGGTGTTCCGGGTTGACTTGTCATATTGTGTATTTTCATTCTAGAAATGCTAACTTCAAGAGAGAAGTTCATTTGATTTTTAAATCCATATTGACTTAGTTCATGTATGGTTTTGCAGGTTCAAAGATGGTTCTTAAACCCTATCATATCAATTGGATGATGGTAACATCTAACCATTTTTATGTTAAGTTCTGGGTTATTTTCATTCACATCTTTCATGAGATCTTAATGCATTGATGGTGGTTCATGCATTTTTCAAATGAGATCTTTGGACTGTTGAAGTCAAGGTTTTTGGTTGCCTTGTGATGGACTAATGATTAATTCAATGTGTGTTTTAATGAAACAATCATGTTTTTTGGAAAGGCTTAAAATGTTCAATGAAGATGCTCATTCATGTGTAAATGAATATCCCTCATTTGAGGTTTTCTTGTTATTGAGCATATGAGAGATTCAAGAATGCCATTTACATAATTAAAGCCTCCATGACCTTGTATTTGTCAAATGCTTTTGTTGGTTGAGAATGAAAGTAAAAATCTTGATGAAGTGTGCTTATTGTAGTTTATTTGGATGAACAAGCTCAAAATGTCAAATTTGATGATCAAATGTTGATTATGATCTAACCGCTTGTTTCATCATGTGTTTCAGGTTAAGAAATCATGTTTTATCATCATGGGACTTTGGTAACATCTAAACACTTATTTTCCCATGTTTTTCTAGTGTTTTTATATATTTTTTGAAACCCATACTGCATGGGTCGACCCCTGGGGTCGACCCTTACAGCTTCTGGTTCAAACAGAAGCAAAATAAAGGATCCAGGTGTTAGTGTTGGTGTGCTACAGGCCAATTTCGGGTCGGGTAGGCCCAATAGTTGTACGATCTTGTTCATTAATAAAGTGGTGTTTGAGCGTAAATATGCGATTGTGTTACTTTACGTTGTCCCTAGGATATGTGGTTGTAAAGTCAGCTCGAGATGGGATCTCGAACATGAGATTGACTTTACATGTACACATACCTTAAACTGTTCCTGGTTGGAGGGTAATCACTCGGGGACTTTGATTACCTATTAAACCAGTACACATGATGTGTCAGTGACCAGTCTCATGGTCATTGGTACGGGGCACCAACACATATGTGTAGGTGTATGTCCTTGGAGGATGTACACTGAACTGATCCACTATTGGATCTTCAGATGGTTGATTATACCTAATGTCAACTGAAGATCCAACGGTCACAGTAGCATCGTTGGTCCTTTGACCTGAGACATTGATCGAATCTTACACGAGGACTGGAATGGTTTAATTACTTAGCTAAGTGACTTTAACCATAAGTCATGAGTTGTCGAGTCATTAACCACTCCAGGATACGTGTGAAGATCATTAATGGTCAAGAAGGGATCGCTCACTATCGGGTATATATCAGACAGTTAATGGGTCATGACATTGACGCTCCGTTAAATCCCTGGCCAGGGTCGTATGAGTTCGTTTAGGACGGACGTCATACACTTTAAGGAGGTCATAGTCAAATGGCACGATCATGGGGTTTGACAGAAACCGTACCCTCGATCGTACCAAACTCATAGAATGAGCGAGGGATTATATCGATGCGGTAACTGTGGACATACAGGTACCAGACATGCTGGTTTAAACCTGGGGTCCTCTAGGATCACGCGGATTTGCTTGACCCAATGTGATCAAAGGTTCGGAATAAATTAAACTATTGTTCGGCTCTAGTAGAAGCGAAGAATACGTTTAATTTACTTCTAATTGAGAATTAGAAGTTAATGGACCTTAAACTAGAGTGATTGTGGGCCTAGAGGATCATACACAATGGATTCTTGGGTGACGGATTATTATTATACAAGTGTATGTATTAATTCCTTTTTAATTCCTTTTGGAAAGGAGTGTAAATGGAGCTTAATACATATGTATAATAGTGGATATGACATATATACAGTTTCGGTCTTTTAGAACCCTTTTCTAATAAACCTAAACTCTATATATAGCCACCTACGTGATGTTCATTCGAGCTTTCACTTCTTCCAACCTCTTAAGCTTAAGAAAGCACATAAGCTTAAGAGGAGGATTAGCCTCCCCTCTTTCTCCCCTTTGCTCTCTCTCTCTCTCCAGAAGGTGATAGAGTCGGGGAAAGTTACGCCGGGGAGGTACCGTCGCTGCGCAAGGGTCCCTGTGGATCTACTCTAGAGGCCGTACAGCTGTGCGGCTCGATTTCTCTGCATCGGGCTTAGCGGACAGCGTCGTTCCGCGCAAGGTAAAACACGCAACCCATAATTAGGGTATTAGAAACACCGATTAGAGCACAGATTAAGCATTCCATAACACCGGGATCGGGCAAATGAAATTTTTGTTATCCGCTGCGTCGCCCATAGGTGCTGTGCGAAACCTTACACCAGGCTGCAAGGGTCGACCCCAGGGGTCGACCCCTCTACCCAGAATTCTTTTGGTCACGGATTTTATGCTCTGGCAGCGCGAGGGTCGACCCCAAGGGTCGACCCCTTCCGGTTGGGATTTGCGAAAGTGTTTAAAACTCAATGAAAACCCTTCTAAACATTACCATACTACCCCTCAATGGTTCCTAATGTTATTAGGGTGCTTCTAACATGTATGGGAAGGGTTTTATGTGTCTTTTCCCCTCTCTTTGGTGTGCATATATATGAGTTACGAATTTGTAGAGAAAGGAACCCTAATGCCAATTTGTTGTTCCTTGTAGGAGAAGAAAAGGGGAAATGGTGGAGGAGCTCTTGAGGGGAGGATATCATCTACATCCGTGAAGATCCGGAGCTCGTGGAAGAAGAAGAAAAGGAGTGGATCGACGAGAGGATCAAGAGGACGCAAGAATCGTCTACATCCGGCTTCTCTCTGACCCGACCATCAAAGAACATCATCTTCCGGCCATTGAAGACAAAGGGGAATCATGTCTACATATTTTATTTGTTCTTTGGGATGTGTTTCATGTTCTATATCTTGGGTTTAGCATGATTTGAACATTTGTCTTTATCTTCCGAACATTAGAGATATACGTGTGTGTGTGACCATCTGTGTATACGGTCGTGTTTGATCGCTTGCGTACGGTCGTGTGATTATTGTGCTGCGTTTGCTGCAGCGTGTGTGTGTGTGTGTGTTGTGATCAGGTCATCGGATCGTGTTAGAGACCGATTCTCCGTGTGTCTGTGTGTGCGGGCGTCATCCCGTGTGTGTTTGGAGCTTCGTCTCCATTTTGGGGATTTATCCCCGAGTGAAGCCTCACCGGATTTGGTGAGGGGTGGACGTAGGGAGCCCGTCGTGGTCCCGAACCACCTTAAAAATACCTTGTCTTGTGGTTTGCATATGTGGATGTGTGCTTAATCGTTCTATTTGCTTGTATGTTCGAGTGAGTGCGGCGAGATTGAGAGAATTAGTTTATCTTGTTTAGTTAATTCCTCAATCTAATTAAAAGTTATCAGTTCTGCTGCATAGTTGTTTTAATTTGCCATCTAGTGTCGGGGACACTTCAACCCCCCTTCTTGTCCGCTAGCCTACCCCGGGACCAACATTCCTTATACTTAAACATTCTCCCCCCTTCTGTGGATGAATAAATAGCGCATCGTTGAAAGAACACATGCTTTTGTTAGCCTTCAGTCTCCTTTCTTCTTTTCTCTCTGTTTACTACTCACCCATGGTGCTTTGAAGCTTGCTCTTCCATAGCATGGTCTTCGAAGGAACCATCAGAAGGGTGGACATTCATGGCCACCAATGGCACATATTTATCTCGTTCCACGAAATCATCACCCGTGACTTATGAGAGCTCTTGAAGGCTAGTACTCGAGCTTTTCTACACTCACATCTGGTTATCGGACCACCATAAGGTCTGGATTTGAGGTTCACCTCGGAGTTATCCCTTTGGTGTCCCTCTATTTTCTCTGGCGAATCTCAGTCCGGGGGAAGTGCTACCCGATTTTGCCAGGACCAAGAACAAAAGGAACAAGAACACATAAGAACGAACAAATGAAGCTTCCTCAGACTAAATTAACCCCACTCAGAAAACCCCCGCCAGAAATGAAACACAAACTAAACTACCATGCACAATAAACACTTCTAATAAAAATATCTAAACTTTCGTGCCAATTCACCTTAACAAATGATCAACCACTTTCTATCAACTCAATCCACCAATTCGGTGAACAAACCAATTGACAAATTAACTTGCAATTGACAGAAAGAAGAAACAGAATCAAACAGAACGAAATAAGCCTCTTTGGAGCTTAGCCCGGCGCGCCCTAATCCGACGTGGGCTAATCCGGCGTGCTCCCCACCCGCGCCGGATTAGCTCCACACTCAAATCCACATTCAAATCCTTGGAATGAATAGTGCTTATTCCGATGCGCCATACAATTCATCGGCCTTAATCCGGAATGCCCCCCCTTGTGCTTCCCTATCCGGCGCGCCCCACTTCTCCTTAGTCCCAAACCGGCGCGCCCCTCTTCCTTTTTGACCATTAACCGGCGCTCCCCCTTGGAATCCTCTTATCAGGCGCGCCCTTTGTCTTCCTTAAACCAACGCGCATCCCCCTTTCCATCTAACCGGTGCGCTCTATTGCACCTTCTAAACCGGCACTCCCTATCTTCTCTTGGTATCTCCTTGAACCGACGTGCCCTATCTTCTCTTGGTGTCTCCTTGAACCGGCGTGCCTAAAAGAGAAAGAATGATTAACCAACAAGAGAAAAGACTTTAAGCGAATGGATAAAACAAATGAAAGGAGTATGAAGCCAATAATCAAAACATCGCCCCTATCATAACTAAAATTTTTGTTCCGGGGGCGCTGCCCCCCAGAAACCCCCGCAAGGGGCGCTGCCCCCTTGACCCCCGCGACCTGACCGCGCAGGTCGATCCGCGTGCGAGAGCGCACGTTGGCTAGTTTGGGCTTCACACCTAACAACCCGCTCCCCCGGACGGTGCGTGAAGAGAAAAGTAATGATGCCCTGTGATATCGGACGTGGACCTCAAGATCCCCGACATGGTCATGGTCCGAGCACCTTTTGGGCCGATAGTTCGTCTGCTTGACCCACTTCTTCCGGGATCTAATCTGCACTCGCATTAAACCTGCTGTACTCATGGCAGACATCTGCGCGGTTTTGCCACCGTCTCTTACGCTACAAACACGGACCTTCGTCCGAACATGAAGTGGCCCACGAGTGGCCGACATAGGCTTAACGTTCACGTCCTGATACGGGTTTCTAGCATAGTTCATCTTTCGTTATCCTCCTGCATTACTAGTATTCTCTTTAGGCCGTAGGGCCCTTATTCCCGGCAATCAATCAAGGGTGTTCCCCCGTATGGGGGATGTAAATAACGCCGTGGCCTTTACGGAAGGGCGGGTTTTGGTCCTGACACGAACCACATAATTGTCTGATTAGTCAGATCGAGCGCACCATGGGCTTCATCGAAGCCCGAATAAATCGTCGCCTAGGTGACTGGCACGCCCACGCACTTAATAAACCTAATAAACGAACAACCAATGATCTAAATAAAAAGTGCGTCCACAAGTTTGGCACGCCCGGTGGGACTAAAATCACCCTTCATCTCTTTGATGGGACTAAGGGCCCTACGGCCCCTTTCTTGTAATACTAATTGTTTGATTTGCAAATGCAGGTTGTATTTCGGACACCAGGATGGCCCCCACGTTCGGCCAATAGGCCGTCGAGAGCCATGTTCGGAACGGCTACTTGGCCGTCCCCCTCAGCTTCGGGAGCTTCCCTCCCGTGGTAGGCTTCCCCAACTTCCTCGGGGTAGCCTTCACGAACCTGCTAGACGTGGAAGCGTCTAACAGGACTGAAAGAAACGCTCCCATCCAAGGGGGCGCCAAAGCTGCTATCGGCCGATCAATGGCCAAGATTTCCAAGACCGTCCCGATTGGGACGCTGAGCTGCAACGTGCACCATGTGCACCAAACTGTCGGCCCTTCTCACCCAGGGTCGGCCACTCGCCAGAGGAGGCTCCGGAGGAGCCATGCCACAACATCATACCGAGGCCGGTTCTCCAGCACCGGCAAGTCGGCTGTCATCGGGACTTTCCGGGTGCATCTTAACGGACAACGTTCCGAGGTGATCCCGGATCGCATTGTACCTGCCGTACCAGTGCGTAACTCTTTTCAGGCACTGGAAAACATGAAGGGCAAGATGACGCCTGACACTCTGGCCCCAGCGCCGCGGCATCCGTCGGCCTCCAGGCCCACCAAAGCTAAGCAAGTTTGGGTTCCCAAGGGGGCCCGGTTCACCTCACCAGCCCAGGCGAGGCCCAGCACCTTTCGCCCGGCAAGGGCACAGCAAGGAGATCGGGTCAAGACATCGGCCCCTGTCCGCCAGCCGGCATTAACTACACCGGCCCCACCGGAGAACATCCACCGTCGACACTACCGACGTCACTATTAGGCTGCCCGTGTGGATCCTGCAACCCACATGCCCGTTGCTGCCAACAGGGCGACATCACCGGCTTCTCCTCCTGAGCAAGACTGGGAAGGAATGGAGCAAGCCATGAGGAACTACTTGCAGGGCCCGGGGAGCACTCCCCTGAGTCGCCAGAGATTACTGGGGGCAGTAGCCTCCGCCTTTGAAGAAGAAGAGACCCGGCTGGTGCCCAGGGCCGAGTCAAGAAACTGCTCGGAGGAGCGCTATCAGTCCCCGCTGAGGGAAGAAGTGAAGCCACGGAGATCGGTCTTTGACAGATTGGTCTTCCCAGGTAAGCCTTCGAGAAGAACGGCAAGAAGAGGCAGAGACTTGAGGGTCTATACTTGCAACATGGCAGGGGTATCTGGTCGATACGGGGCTCTACCAACTGAGCCCGAAGAAGTGGCCAGGCTTGCCACAAGTCCAGGACCTCTTACCAGAAGAGGGAAAGCAGCAGCTGAGAAGACATAAGTCCACACTGGAGAAGTTGACACTGAGGAAGCCTCAATGGCCTTGGCTGCCAATGTTATTACAGAAGGCACTGCGGGAGGACCATCCACTTCATCCGAAGAGGCGGCGATTGAGGAAGGAGGAGGCACCCCTAGCCTTTCCATGAACGACCCCACAGTATTGCATATGATGCAGCAGTATCAACGGGAGATCGAATTGTTAAAGAAGCAATTGACTGAAAGAGCTGCTCAGACCTCGACATCCGGGCAGACTGAAGCGTTGCCAGAGACCCTTGGGGGCAACGGTCAGGCCTCGGAAGCTTCTCTGCGGGCGATGGTGTCTCCCCCAATACCTACCTACACTGGTGGCGTACCCCTGCATCAGCCACAACATGTCACACCAGCCCCGCCACCGAACCTGCCATTCCAGGGGTCCACTATTATACCTCAGGCGACAGTGTTAACAACGCCGCTGGCGCAACCGGCCCATTTCTATCCAAACACGGTTGACCCGGCAATAGTGAGCAGACTAATGCTCGAACAAATGATAGACATGAAGTTGGCAGAGAGGAGTGATGGTGATCACACGCCATTCGACGTATACCGGGTACCTTACCCGGCACGCTATGCTGCCAAGAGGCTACCGGTCGGCATCACCAAGCCGCCGAAGTTTGAGAAATTTAATGGGCAAGGGTCTCCCAGGGAGCACATTGCCTATTATGTGAATGTTATGGGGGATCTAGCTGCGGATGAAGCTTATCTTCTCAAATTCTTCGGCTCGACGCTTACCGGACTCGCTTTCGAGTGGTATTCGAGCTTGCCCGCCGGGTCTATTACAGACTGGCCCGACATGTAGAAGAAATTGAAAGAAAGGTTCTACATAGATGAGCGGGAGGTAACCGTGGCAGAGCTTTATGCCACGAGACAACGAAATGATGAGTCGGCACTCGACTACATAAAGAGGTGGAGGAACCTCAGCATGAGATGCAAACGTCCTCCGCATCAAGAGGACGTAGTGCAGATCTGTAAACAGAATCTGAAGAAGGAAATCCTTGAGAGGATGATTGGCGCTGAAGTAAGGTCATTTGACCGTCTGAATAACATAGTGGCAGAGATCGAGGCATTCCTTGCTCGATACTCTTCTGCTCCAGCTGCATCGAGCCAGAGGGCCAGGCAGGTCGAGAAAAGACCAACACCACCAGAAGTTTACACACTGGACTTCGAAGCTTTCGAGAAGCAAAGAGAGAAAGCCAAAGAGATAGCCGACCCTCCTCCGCCCAGGTCCACTGAACGGCGGGAAGGTCCCTCCCTGCGGGAGAAGATGAGGAGTAAATTGTACTCTTTTCCTCGAGACAAAGCCCGGGTCCTGTTTGAATGGGCCACCAGGTACAACAAGATCACATTACCAGATCCAAAGAGGCCTGGTGACTTGAAGAAGAAGGATGATACTCGCTTTTGCCCATACCATCAGATGCTTGGGCATACCATTGAGGATTGTTACATCTTTAAGGACGTCATTGAGTCCTTGATCAAGAAGGGAGAGCTGGACATGGGGGAGCTTAGAGTGGATCCTCCGCAGCCGCACGAGATGCCAAACATCGAAACCACTGTCAACATGGTATCTTTATACCAACAGCTACCTGAAGAATGGGCGGAGGCCAGTACACAGGCTACATATCAAGCCTTCGTCATGGCGCCAGCTCAAGACCAAGGAGGTTGGCAAGCCGCGCCGATGAAAAATAGAAGAAGAAGACAAGCTCCCCGGCCCACTCCAGAAGTTCACATAAGAGGCATTACACCCCGACCAGCACCGCCACCAGCGACACCTATCTGGCATGACACAGCCCCCCGGCTCGTTATGAGACGGACCACTCACAACAAGAAGAAACACATCCCGATGCGGGTGCACAAGGAAACTAGTCCTGCGGTAGAAAGGCTCCAGGCCATTATTGATGGGCTTGAAGATTATGAGCAGCCCGAGATCTAGCCTGTGGAGTTGAAGGAGTATGTCCCTTGGGGGGAGTTCGAGTCACTCGAACTAGCTCCAAAAGTGGAAGCGGAGACGAAAGAAGAGCCTCTCTTGTGGGGTGAGCTCCCCCAAGAGCAGTTGCCAGCCACTGAAGAGAAGAAGAAAAAGAAGAAGAGAAGACCTAGAAACAAGAAGAAGAGTGGGGTTGTCCTATCTTACAACACCCTCTCGACATTATTTGACACAGCCCTCTCCCTGAGAGAGGAAGAGCAAGAAGTGCCCGTCGAGCCATCATAGGTGAATCAAGCTGAAACATCCACCTCCCAACATGTCACCAGGTCGGGAAGGAAGTGGGGACGTCCTCCTCAGGCCGACCACAACATCCTGCTCAGGGGAGAACAACCGTATCACATCCCGGAGCCTAGGGTCCAAGGCATGGAGATCCCCCCTCCATCAGGCCTCTACCCCAGAGAACCAAGTGGCCAGAGTGCCCCGTCATTCATTGAATTTCTTACAACTCAGAGGGGAGGACAGTCAGGCCCCTGCGAGTCCCGGCAGACCAAAGGGGCAGGCAGCCCCTCAGCTCCGTCTGCGGCAATCCCTCCTCGGCCAAGGGAAGAACCTGACAACACCCCGAACCTTGTCGAGTTCTTGCAAGAAAAGGAAGTGACCCAGCAGGCCCCACAAGCTCAAGCGGCACCCGACCCAGTGGAGGAGGAACCCGTTGAGCCGGCTCCCCAGGCCCAGACTGGGGGTAGGCACAGTAGAGCCGAAGAAATGAAGTTGCTCGAAGTCCGAGCTGGCAATAGAATAGTCAAACACCTGAAGAAGATCCCAGCCAGGTTTACCGTCTGGGAAATCCTATCCTTAGATGAAGAAACACGGCAAGCTGTCATCGCCGCACTCCAGACACAGCATATGTTGAAGCCTGCCTTGCAGAAATGTCACCTGAAATACCTCTGGCCTTCACTGAAGAGGACAAGCTTTTACCAACCTGCAGTCACAACATGCCACTCTACATGAAGGGACAGCTTAATGGACATCCCATCAACAGAGTCTTGATCGACCCTGGGGCAGCCGTGAATATACTCCCCTACCGGGTGTACCAGAAGCATTATTTTGACGTACACCTAATTGAGGTCAAGAATGTCAAGATTGTTGGTTTCAACCAGAAGTGTGAGGTCCCCATGGGGGTCGCAGAGTTCAACCTCTCCCTCGACGACTTCACAACCAAGGTCCTATTCCATGTAATAAACTCCAACACCTCTTACAAGGCATTGCTCGGCCGACCTTGGCTGCATCAAAACAGGGTGGTACCATCCACTCTGCACCAATGCATCAAGTACCCCGGCAATGGGAAAGAGGAGAGAATCTTTGCTGACCTCCACCCTTTCAAAGTGTTTGAATGTCACTTGTCAGACGCCACTTTGTATTTGGAGAAGCCGAAGCAAGGACCCCATGATGTAAAACCAACCTTGGACCTATTTAGCAAGCATTCAAGTTTGAGCAGCAGACTCACACTAGCGAGCTCACCCGTATGGCGCACACTAGTACCCGATGGCGACTAGGCGATGTTGGAGAGGATCCGAGGCGGGACCTTTAGGCTCCAATGGTTGGCTAGCTTGGGAAGAACCCAAAATGGGCCTAGGATGTCAAAATCATGGGCGGCCAACACACCAAGGGTGTGGGTTAAGTGGATTCACTCTCAACTTGCCCGCGGTGGTCACTCACGGTACTAGCAATTTGAGCCGAGCTCTCACTCTCCGTCCGACGAAGCAATAGCAATAATACTAAGCTAAGCAAGTGATTAAACCAGTCAAGAGAGGGTCCGAGGCTCACCTAGCCAGCGTGAAGATGCCGACTCCGGCCGAAGACGGGGGCGAGCGGGGAGGCGAGGGTATGCACCCGCACGCCGCGTCGATTGAAGCTTCAAACCTGCGACTTAATAATGACATGAACTACACCCCATGTAGGGGGGGGGATCTCGGGGTGGGGGTTATGTGAATTACAGCCAAAACTACCTCCGCGCAGGGAGGGGCCTTCAGCCGGCCAAGCGGGGTGGGGAATTATGAAGAAAACTCGACGTTCGGATTGATGCCGGTTCTGCCAATCTTCAGAATGACTGAACAGGGGTGCGGTGATGATGCCGCCACAAATTCCAAAGAGCTCAGAACTTGATGAGACTTGCGCCAAAAGCTTCCCAACGGACCAAGGATGATCTCTGAATTTTTTCTGAGCTTGGTAAAATCGTTGCTGGCCGGGGCAGAGTCTGGAACCGGACTGACTGGTTCTGCTTCTGTCTGGTGCAGAACAATGTGGCCTGTTGCAGAGGGTGCCACGATCTCTACCAAACTCCGATTGAGACAAGGCCTGAACTGTTGGAACCGTGGTCGAGTCTTCTTTCTGTCGGCGCCAACGGCAGGGTTGGAAGATGTCGGAGAAGACCGTGGCGATCAGATGAGTAGAGGGGTGTCAGTTCTGGATCCTGTAAACTGACCTGACACACGTGGAGTAGAAAATTCGTAACTTTAGATGCCAATGTCCAAATGCAGCTCTGCTTCTTGAGGATGAAAGAGGACTTGAGAGGGAAGAATTCTTCTGAAGAAAACTTGATCTGAATCCCAAAAGGTTCACCGTGGCCGAGCTCCCACGCTTGCTCTGGTTCTCTGCCTGGGGTCTTCTGCGTAGTCGAGGGAGATCGGCTCCTGTGGACAGCTCCGACCTCGGATGTCGACGAAACCACCTCGCCTTGAAAGCTCTCTGGATGACCTTTCCATAGATGTAGGCCTTGACACCTGGAGGACCAGGGAGCGGCCGGATCCGATGCAATCTTCAGGACCCAACTCTGCTGCCTATGACCTGCTATTTGAAACTGCAAACTAGCAAGAATAAAGGGAGTGGAAGGGGGTTAGCTAGGCTTGTGAATGATGTATGAAGGTTTAGGGAGAGGGGGAGGACGTGGCTAGGGCTCCAGGAGGTCAGGAGTGGCAGTGGTGGAAGGAGAGGGGGGGATGGAACTGCTAGAGGTGGAGATGGGGGAGTGGGTGTACACAAGAGAGAGGGGGAGAAGAGAGGAGGGGGAGGAGGGTGACCAGACCAAGGGGGGTCTGGTTTGGGTCGACCTAGGGTGTGGGAGGGATGGGATAGGGGAGGGAAATTCAAATTTGGGCTTTGGGAGGGGTTAATTCAGCCTTGGGAAGGTGGAGAGGTGCCTAGGGAAGTGGTGGTGGTTGGGAAGTAGGGTTTAGATTGGTGGAGGGTTGTTGGGACTAGATGGAGAGTAAAGGAGGGTTGTGGGAAGTTGTGGGGAGTTATTGGAGGTAGGTGGGGGTTGGAAGTGATTGATAGGGGGGGAGGAGAGAGAGAATGGGGTGAATTCTTCCCCTTGAGAGAGAGAGAGAGAGAGATAAAGAGAGAGAGAGAGAGAGATATTGAGAGAGAAGGCTAGAGGGATTTGGAGTATATCTGGAATTCAATATTCATGCATCAGTTCTTACAAATGAGAGAGGGGTGGGGCTATTTATAGACTCCACACTTTTCCTAAGACCAAACTGACCCTGACAAGCTAACTAATGACCAAACAGTCCAAGGGAGGGGCGCCCCTGGGCCTAGCCCAATGGTTTAGGCCCATTAACTAATCATACCAACATAATGACTTCAAGACTTAGGAAAATGACTCACCAACCTAGGTACATGACTCAAATAAAGGGAAAATTACATGATATTGACTCAAAGAAAATGTGGAGATTACATGACTAGACTCAAAAATACATGACTAACATAATGACGCTAGCCGACGAACAATCCGAGTCTGGAGAAAATGTGGAGGGGCAAGGGATGCCCTCATCATACCCCCGGGGTGGGGAAAACTCGACCCCATCGAGTATGGGTCCACCAGGGAAGTAGTACATCGAATTGCGGCTCTGGGCGATCCACGATCTCCATACTAAACCTGCGACCATAGTCGGGGAACGGCGCTTCAGCCTTTCGAAGTGGCCCGGACACACCCTCATGCTGGCTATGATGTCTTGCTTGCCTAGTGTTGCTGCCGTGTGCTCACGTCGGGCTCTCGGGCTAATTTGTGGTGGCACTCCGAAGGTGTCCCTCGCAAGGATAGGTGTAAGCTCAAGGCACTCACTAGGATCCACTGCGGTGCCCTTAGTGGGTGTTGGATCCGCTTCATGAGAAATGGGGAGAATCCTAAAACCCTTTTGGAAGTTCAACCCATAAGCCAGGTTGCCAAAGCCACTCGGAACTTGGCAAGGTCCAAGTCCTCGTGCCCTCGATTTGGAGGTGACCCCAGGGTAGAGCCACTCCAAAGTCATCATCGTCAAGTTACCAACTTGGAATTTTAAGTGGCGCACACGAGTTTTTGCTTGCTTATTATGAATCTCACCGCTTGCTGCTTGATATTTGCTTGGATGCATATGCCATGCTTTATGATGCGGTGTGAGTGGACAATGTATGGTATGCAAAGGTGGTCCGGGGCAGCCAAATGTAGTTCGATCATGCTTTGATGCCATGAAGACTGTGACAGACTTAGGGGGCCCGGGACATACAGAGATGAACCTTTTATGTATGGGTAAGACAAATGTCGGGAGACCCGGACGTCCATGTATGATCCTCTCATGTTTAAGACTCATGATTAATGAAGGTGGGCCAATACATCCAAATACGGTCCACTTATACTTCCTACTTGACATGTGGGTGATGTGAATGAATATTCCCGACTTATGAATCATGCCAAGTGGTGTTGTATGCCAAGACTTGTGCACTCTTGTGACAATGATGTCTCCTATGTGTGGGCTTTTGGACTTCCA
Source organism: Amorphophallus konjac (assembly GCA_022559845.1). Lineage (NCBI taxonomy): Eukaryota > Viridiplantae > Streptophyta > Magnoliopsida > Alismatales > Araceae > Amorphophallus > Amorphophallus konjac. The sequence goes on from CM040120.1 coordinate 218,494,773, forward strand.
TTGGAATGGGTCAAAGGGGTCTAGCAAGGTGGATATCATGAAATGAGGCACTTCCTCGATCCCTAGGTGTATATCACCCAAAGTCATGGCTCTCATGGTGTAACCCGGGTCTGGGATGGGGTGGATTGGATCAAATATGGTGGGTTGGGGTAGGGAAAGGTAGGTGGTGGTTAAGGTGGTTGGGTCACACGGGTTCCTTGACTCCCATTGGAATGGATCATAGGGATCATAGTAAGGGTCATCTTGGTAGGGGTACTCTATGCTCTCAAGGTCCTCGAATGGTGAGTCATCCTCCTCAATAATTGGGCCAAGGTTGCTAATGGGTTGGCCGATCAAAGCACTTGGGATCTCAATGGTTGGGGAGTGGACTAGGATAGGTTCTTCCTCCATGGGAAGAAGGAGGATGATCTCACTAGTAACTTGGCCATTAGTGTAGATGGAAGTGATGGAGCCAATGGTGGGATATGCTAGGCTAATGGTGTTAGTTTCGGGCGGCCTCATGGCTAGCATATTGGTCAAGTGAATTTGCCAATGTAGGTAGTTCACTAAGTCTTCCAAATCTTCCACACAATAGGAAGTTTGATAAGTGACAGGTGGTTGAATGGGAATGATTTGGGATTGATATCCCATGGGTAGGTGGCATGGTTGTGAACTAGGAATGGTGAGACCTTTCTTGAGCCATTGGAGTATGGACTTATCTATGGTGAGGTTGGGTATTTCTAGAGGAGCTAGGCTAGAGGTGTGTGAGTTGTTTGGCCTTTGAATTTCCTCTATGTTGGGAGGTGGATTCGGATGGGCATCCTTCTCCACTTGGGTAGGTGTGTGGGTAGCAACTTCTATTGCTAATGGAGTAGGGGGATCTAGGGTGGGTGGTTGGGTGATAGCTAGCGTATGACACACCCGGGGTGGTGAACAAGCATGGGCTTGGGTTGGGATAGGAAGGGGAAGTAGAGGAGGCCTAGGTTGGAGAAAGATTGGTGTAGGAAGTGGGAGGTGGGTTGGGTGAGGGGTTTTGGGTTCGGGGGTGGTGGCCATTATGGGATTAGGTGGGGAGGTGGAGGCCTTGGCCACTTGGGTTCTAGTGGTAAGGGTTTGGATGGGTGGGATTGGAGGAGTGGGAGTGCTCCTCGAGTTTTGGTAACCCGGGTAGGAAGGGGACATATATTTTGCTCTAAGTTACTCATTCATGTCCTTCCAAGTGGTGATGGGAGTTTCCCTTCTAAGTACCTTTAGCCCGACAATTTGCATCCAATAAGTTTCGGCCCGTTTGGTAAGTTGTATTTTAGCAACCCATGCCTTTTCATCCTCGGACATAGGATACAAAGTGAAGTATTGGTCCATTGTAGCTTCCCAATCTAAATATTCTCTAGGAGAGGCTCCATCAATGGTGGGAAGTGGGAAAGGGGCCATCCTATCGTCCGTCCTTGGGGCGGGCCTATTTTCTCCAAGTTGGTTGAGTCGGCCCGATATGTTATCAAGCCGCTCATTAGCATAGGTCAAGGCTTTCATGAAGTAGTTGACATGGCCTGGGAAGTTATGGGTGTTAGTGGTAGACATCTCTTGGTGGCTTGGACTTATGGAGTGGGCCGATTGGTAAGGTCGATATGAGGTGGCCATATTAGGAGACAAAAGTGATGCACTTGAAGACTCTAAATGCATAGACATGCCCTAGGACCAACTTGATAGAGACAAGTTGTGAACTTGCTCTGATACCACTTGATGTAAAACCAACCTTGGACCTATTTAGCAAGCATTCAAGTTTGAGCAGCGGACTCACACTAGCGAGCTCACCCGTATGGCGCACACTAGTACCCGATGGTGACTAGGCGATGTTGGAGAGGGTCCGAGGCGGGACCTTTAGGCTCCAATGGTTGGCTAGCTTGGGAAGAACCCCAAATGGGCCTAGGATGCCCAAATCATGGGCAGCCAACACACCAAGGGTGTGGGTTAAGTGGATTCACTCTCAACTTGTCCGCGGTGGTCACTCACGGTACTAGCAATTTGAGCCGAGCTCTCACTCTCCGTCCGACAAAGCAATAGCAATAATACTAAGCTAAGCAAGTGATTATACCAGTCAAGAAAGGGTCCGAGGCTCACCTAGCCAGCGTGAAGACGCCGACTCCGGCCGGAGACGAGGGCGAGCGGGGAGGCGAGGGTATGCACCCGCACGCCGCGTCGATTGAAGCTTCAAACCTGCGACTTAATAATGACATGAACTACACCCCATGCAAGGGGGGGGGGAATCTCGGGGTGGGGGTTATGTGAATTACAGCCAAAACTACCTCCGCGCAGGGAGGGGCCTTCAGCCGGCCAAGCGGGGTGGGGAATTATGAAGAAAACTCGACGTTCAGATTGATGCCGGTTCTGCCAATCTTCAGAATGACTGGACAGGGGTGCGGTGATGATGCCGCCACAAATTCCACAAAGCTCAGAACTTGATGAGACTTGCGCCAAAAGCTTCCCAACGGACCAAGGATGATCTCTGAATTTTTTCTGAGCTTGGTAAAATCGTTGCTGGCCAGGGCAGAGTCTGGAACCGGACTGACTGGTTCTGCCTCTGTCTGGTGCAGAACAATATGGCCCGTTGCAGAGGGTGCCACGATCTCTACCAAACTCTGATTGAGACGAGACCTAAACCGTTGGAACCGTGGTCGAGTCTTCTTTCTGTCGGGCCAACAGCGGGGTCGGAAGACGTCGGAGAAGACTGGGGCGATCAGATGAGTAGAGGGGTGTCGGTTCTAAATCCTGTAAACTGACCTGACACACTTGGAGTAGAAAATTCTTAACTTTAGATGCCAATGTCCAAATGCAGTTCTGCTTCTTTAGGACGAAAGAGGATTTGAGAGGGAATAATTCTTCTAAAGAACACTTGATCTGAATCCCAAAAGGTTCGCCGTGGCCGAGCTCCCACTCTCGCTCTGGTTCTCTGCCTGGGGTCTTCTGCGCAGTCGAGGGAGATCGGCTCCTGTGGACAGCTCCGACCTCGGATGTCGACAAAACCACCTCTCCTTGAAAGCTCTCTAGATGACCTTTCCAGAGATGTAGGCCTTGACACCTGGAGGACCAGGGAGCGGCCGGACCCGACGCAATCTTCAGGACCAAACTCTGCTGCCTGTGACCTGCTATCTGAAACTGCAAACTAGCAAGAATAAAGGGAGTGGAAGGGGGTTAGCTAGGCTTGTGAATGATGGATGAAGGTTTAGGGAGAGGGGGAGGACGTGGCTAGGGCTCCAGGAGGTCAGGAGTGGTAGTGGTGGAAGGAGAGGGGGGGATGGAACTGCTAGAGGTGGAGATGGGGGAGTGGGTGTGCACAAGAGAGAGGGTGAGAAGAGAGGAGGGGGAGGAGGGCGACCAGACCAAGGGGGGTCTGGTTTGGGTTGACCTAGGGTGTGGGAGGGATGGGAGAGGGGAGGGAAATTCGAATTTGGGCTTTGGGAGGGGTTAATTCAGCCTTGGGAAGGTGGAGAGGTGCCTAGGGAAGTGGTGGTGGTTAGGAAGTAGGGTTTAGATTGGTGGAGGGTTGTTGGGACTAGATGGAGAGTAAAGGATGGTTGTGGGAAGTTGTGGGGAGTTATTGGAGGTAGGTGGGGGTTGGAAGTGATTGAGAGGGGGGGATGAGAGAGAGAATGGGGTGAATTCTTCCCCTTGAGAGAGAGAGAGAGAGATATTGAGAGAGAAGGCTAGAGGGATTTGGAGTATATCTGGAATTCAATATTCATGCATCAGTTCTTACAAATGAGAGAGGGGTGGGGCTATTTATAGACTCCACACTTTTCCTAAGACCAAACTGACCCTGACAAGCTAACTAATGACCAAACAGTCCAAGGGAGGGGCGCCCCTAGGCCTAGCCCAATGTTTTGGGCCCATTAACTAATCATACCAACATAATGACTTCAAGACTTAGGAAAATGACTCACCAACCTAGGTACATGACTCAAATAAAGGGAAAATTACATGATATTGACTCAAATAAAATGTGAAGATTACATGACTAGACTCAAAAATACATGACTAACATAATGGCGCTAGCCGACGAACAATCCGAGTCTGGAGAAAATGTGGAGGGGCAAGGGATGCCCTCATCACCCCAAGTCACTCAGGACAAAGGAAAGAAGAAAGCAGAGCCTGACAGTTGGTTCCCTCCACCACCGCCTGGCTATGTGGCTCCCCCTCAGGTGTCATTCATTTCTGAAGCAGAAGGGGTATTCCGGGCAACCTCTCTTCCTATCTACCCTACACCGGGAACACCATACCTTGAAGACTTGTTGGAAGACGTCAGGGTCCCGCTCGGGATCGTCAAGCCTCCCATAGAAGCTGACTGCCAGGTGGTTGAACCATTAAGGACCTTTGAGGTGCCCAACCCCGGGGGTCTGCCTACCATATTTTATGTGGCCAAGGAGCATCCGGTCAAGGGGGATGACGATTGTAGACTCCCTGACGAGCTGCACGACCCACTTGTCCCAATCACGGGACTCCCTGACATAGCCGGTCGTGTGGTCAAGATGACCAGGAAGCAAGGGATCCCCTTTCGCCAACTCTGCAGTCGGAAAGAAATGTTCAAGAAAATGTGGAACCCACCAAACCTAGACCGAAGGTTGTTGCAAATCACCAGGCATCCAGGATTGGGCTTTTCACTGGAAGATTCTGTGGACGTCGAAAAATGTCGATGATGATCATACGGCATGCACGTCTCGACACTCGAGATCAAGCTGAAGACGGAAATGCCAAATAAACCTCATGCCTCGCCCGATCAGGATGAGGACTTGCTTGGTGGTCCACTAGCCGATGAGGGAGCCCCCCGGGCAGAAGATACAACCACAACTCTACAGCCGGCCGTGCCGAGAGCCGAATCGAAGAAGAGTCGGGAACTCCGACACAGCCCGGCGTGCACCGAAAGTCACGCAGAGTCTGGGACCGAGCCCCAAAGGCTGCGAACGGAACATTGTAGAGGTCATACATAGCAACCGGAACCTTCCGAGAATGTCGACATTCACATAAAATGGCCGCGACTTCGAGAAGAATCAGTTTAGTGCTTAAAACGGTACGAAGGGGCCTTAAAATGGCGCGCCTTAAAATGGCGCGCCCCCCTCTTAAAATGGCGCGCCCCTCTTCTTTCTTTGGCTACACGGCGCGCTAGAAGGGGCCTTCATCTTTGCTTAAAACGGCGCCCCTTTGAATATGGCACCGTTTTAACCCCTGAACCTATTCTCTGAAGCGCTTCCGGCGTGCAGTGAAGCCATCCCGTCATCAATACGGTCCCCTATTTCCTGCGAACAGCACGTCGACGAACTGCTTAAAATGGCTAGATGTATGCTTCGATCCGTTGGGCAACCGAGCATATGCCGTGAATGGAAACTCTCGAGCCCTGCACCGTCGAACGCTCACTTAGTCCGTCGGCCGCCCATTCTCCTGTAAATGATGAAAGGGGCGTGTCTCGCGGTGGATATGCCAGCAGAGGAGGAGGCCATGCCTCTGCCCCCCTCCCGGTCACACTGTAGCCTCAGCGGAGGTGACGTCCACGACAACGGCACTCGACATGGCGACACGGCAGAGGTGTTGTAGGCGAAGCAAGATGGAAAGAAGAAGAAATAAAGAGAAATAAGGGGGGGGGCCTCTCCCTTCGACAGGGCCACTAGCCCCTATAAAAAGCCCACCACAGGGAACTTTGATCGGTTGGAGAGGAGGGACAACTCTTGGAAGCCTGGAAAGCGGAAGCTTTCTTCTGAGAGAAATCCCTTGAAGCCCGAAGCCAGTGTTCTTGTGAGAGTGAAGTGAAGAGAGAGCAAAAGAAAGGGAGAGATCAGAGAGTGAGGTGAGGGAGACACAGTTCTCTCCTCCCCTTTGTTTCTTTTTCTTTCCTCCGATGTATTCTTCCCTTTGCTTCCTTTCTTTAGATGCATGAAGAGCCCATGTATTTGCACCCCCTCGCGGTGAAATGAAAATGATCCTTCGGGAGATCCTTTTTTTTGATATGTTTCATCTTCTTCTCCCCCTTCGGAATACGTTCAGGCTGTAGCCCCCTTTCTACTTGGCCTCCAGTGTTTCTGATCTCCCTCCCCACTTGTTCCCCTTTGAGGGATCATTGCCCGTGAGTCGTGAGAGCTCTTGAAGGCTAGTCCTCAAGCTTTTCCACACTCACACTCGGGTTATCGGACCGCGTGAGGTCTGCATTTGAGGTTCACCCTGGAGCAATCCATTTGGTGTTCTTCTATTTTCTCTGGCAAGCGTCAGTCCGGGGGAGGTGCTGCCCAAATTTTGCTAGGATCAAGAACATACCAGAACAAACAAACAAGCCATTCTCTGAGGGCCAGAACATCATATGCTTGAAGCCTCTGCATCAAACTGGACTGCCCTGCACACAAACTCTTCTAACGAAACACTTGAATCATCACGCTAATCCACCTGAATAAACAATTAAAACACTTAAATCTTCTTTCCGTAAACATAATCCATGCATAAGATGAACAACTAATCAATAAACCGACTTACTGTTTAAAGAAACAAGAAACAGAGCATAAAAGGGTTGAAATAAAACCTCTTTGAAGCTGTCTCGGCGTGGCCTAATCCGGCGCGGTCACCCCTCACCGCGCTGATTTAACACCATTCTCGTAACCCCCCATTTCCTTTGAACGCTAAAACGGCGCGCCCCCATGGGAGCCTCTCTACCCAGCGCGCCCTTCTACCTTGTTTAACCATTAAAACGGCGCCTCCCCTTCTTTGCCTTAACCGGCGCGCCCCCGTCATTGGGCCTATTTCGGCGCCCTACCTCCACCTCCTTCCTTGAATCCCAAAAACGGTGCGCCCTCTCCATCTCTTCCTGTGAGCACCTAAAAACGGCGCCCCCCCCCTCCATCTCCATTTACACCTTAAAACGGTGCGCACATCTCCATCTCATTGCCCGAGCATGGCGCGCCCCTCGCCCCTTTGTAGATTGCTAATCCGGTGCGCCTCCTTAATATAAAAAAATGAATAAATAGCTAAAGATAGAAGGGCCCAAAGAAAATAATAACAAAAGGTCAACGCTAATAAAAGAATGAAAGAAACTCTATTACCCGTACCTTGATTGAAATTTTGTTCTGGAGGCGCTGCCCCCGGAAACCCCCGCAAGGGGCGCTGCCCCCTTGACCCCCGCGACCTGACCGCGCAGGTCGAACCCCGCGACCAGACCGCGCAGGTCGATCCGCGTGCGAGGGCGCACATTGCCAAGTTTTGGCTTTACACTTAACAACTCGCTCCCTCGGACTGTGTAATGATGCCCCGTGGTATTGGACGTGGACCTCAGGATCCCCGACATGGTCATGATCAGTGCACCTCTTGGGCCGATAGTTCATCAGCTTGGCCCACTTCTTCCGGGATCCGATCCCGCACCCACATGAAACGTGCCGTACCTACGGCAGATATCTGAATGTCTTTGTTGTTACCTTCGATGCTTCGAATATGGACTCCCGACCGAATACTGGATGGTCTGTTAGTGACCGATATATATATATATATATATATATATATACCGGGATCTAATCTTGCACTTGCATTAAATTTGCCGCACTTGCAGCAAGTATTTGTATGGTTTTGAACACCGTTTTGCATATTGATGCGGAGGGTTTAAATTATGTTAACCCAACTCGCATGCTTTAATGAAAAATTGATGTTTATGTCATTTGGCCCCTTTTCTTGGCGATTAATCAGAGGTCTTCCCCTCTCCGAGGGGATGTAATTAACGTCGCGGCCTTTATGGCGCGGCGGGTCTCCAGTCCCGACCCGATATCCACAATCGTCTGATTATTCAGACGGAGCGCACTCCGGGCTTCGGACCGCTCCAGTCTTGAAGCCCGAACACATTGTCACCTAGGTGACTGGCACGCCCTCGCACTAGATACACCGATAAAAAGAACACCCCGATATCTTTCACGAACTCGAAATCAAGTGCGTTCCATAAGTTGGCACGCCCGGTGGGACAGATGATCTCGAATCGATATAACCACCAATATCCCAATATTTTCATACAACAAAATCCAGTGCGTTCCACAAGTTGGCACGCCCGGTGGGACAGATGATCTCGAATCGATATAACCACCAATATCCCAATATTTTCATACAACGAAATCCAGTGCGTTCCACAGATTCCTATGAAGCCGATGTGATATCAGTCTCGGCTCCAAGTGGCAATAGCCACGCAGGCACTGTAGGCCCATGGCAGGTTGAAGGCCGCCAGCACCTCATGCCATTGGCCAACGAATAATAAGATGAAGAAATATTCCTATGGAATCTACCTCCCTATAGGAGCAAGGGGAAGGTCATGTCCTCCTCTAAAGGACCGACCTCGAATAACTGCAGCAGCGGGGTGCCATTGCCCTGGTCTGACATTGATGCAAAGGACGGAGAAGCAAGTCGGACTCCGAGCTTCCCTCGGTGCGACTCTACCCTCTTTGCCTTGTGTTATCAACAACAACGGGAAATTGAAATGTTGAGGGCTCGATTGGCCGAAGCGACTACACTCGTGGCTAACTTAATCAGGAGCATCTTCTGCCAACAGAACACCGACACGCGCCAGTCCCCGAACAGCATCCCGAATGCCCCCATGCACCTGAGGAAGGAGGCAAGGGATGTAGCCATCACCCCAGTCAGACAATCGGCCAAGCGGAAGCCTACACTGCAGGAGAAGATGAAAAGGCCTTACTCTTTCCCGAGGAATAAGACCCGAGGAATCTTTGATTGGGCCTGCTACTACGGCAAGGTCTCCCTCCCGAGGTCTAAGAGGCCGCAAGATGCTCGCAGAAGTGGCGACCCCCTTTTTTGCCCTTATCACCAACTACTAGGCCACTCTATCGAAGACTGTTACGTCTTCAAGGACATTGCTCATGACCTGATTGAGAGAGATGAGCTCAGAATGGGAGATTATGTGGTCGCTCCGCCACGCCCCCATGCGGCAGGCGGCCATTAAAGAAGTGTTTACATGGTGTCAGTTCAGCACCAGATCTTTGAAGATGTAGCCGAGAATGAACAGCCCCAGACGCCGACAGCGGAACAGTCCCCAGTGTAGCAATCAATCACCTCAGCTCCTGCAGGAGCCTTCTATGATCACTACCAAGAAGATCTTGGAGAAGTCCTTTACTTCTCCGTGTAGGAAAACCCCTCGAAGCCGCATACAACAGGCCTGGAAGAGAGAGAAACAAGCAAAGCCTCATTACTTAACAAGGCGGAGCAAGAAGACGCCTATGGTGTCCTTGAAGCAGAAAATGGTGAAGACCAAGATTTCATCGACCTACTGCCAGCGCCGCTGGAAATTGAAGATAGCGGCCAAGCCACAGTAGATGAGCTCCTTGAAATTAACCTAGGCACAGAAAGTAACCCCAGACTGACTTTTCTAAGTGCCCTTCTCCCTCCACAAGAGAGGGAACAATATGTCAGGTTGCTGCAAGAATTCCAGGACTGTTTCGCCTGGAACTACAAAGAGATGCCCGGTCTAAGCCCCGGCGTGACTCAACATATTCTGGCTATTGATACCAAGGTGGAGCCGGTGAAGCAATCCCCCCGGCGTATGAGGCCGGAGCTGATAAAGCAGATTTGTAAAGAAGTCGACAAGCTCATAGATGTTGATTTTGTAGCTAAAAACCAATACACTACTTGGTTGGCCAACATTGTACCGGTGAAGAAAAAGAATGGATAGATCAGGATCTGCGTGGACTTCCGCAACCTGAATAAAGCTTGCCCAAAAGATGACTTTCCGGTGCCTGTCACCGAAGTGATGATTGATGCAACTACTGGCCATGAGGCCTTGTCCTTCATGGACGGATCATCCGGATATAATCAAATATGGATAGCTGAACATGACCGAATTCATATAGCCTTCCGATCACCTAAAGGGATATTCCACTACAAAAGAATGCCCTTCGGCCTCAAGAACGCTGGCGCCACTTACTAGCAGGCGATGACCAAGATATTCGACGAACTGCTATATAGCAAAGTCGAATGCTACATTGATGATCTGGTCGTCAAGACAAAGAAAAGGGGGTATCACCTAAATGACCTTAGAGTCATCTTCGAGAGACTCCGGCAGTACGAGCTAAAAATGAACCCAATGAAGTGTGCCTTCGGCGTCTCCAGTGGAAAGTTTCTCGGCTTCATTATCTGATATAGGGGGATCGAGATCGACCCCTTTAAAATAAAAGCCATTCAGGAGCTACCTCCTCCAATGAATTTGGGAGAGTTAAGGTCCCTGCAAGGCCGGTTAGCCTACATCCGAAGATTTATCTCCAATTTATTGGGGCGCTGTCAACCATTCCACAAATTAATGATGAAGAATGCACCTTTCAACTGGAACCAAGAATGTCACAAGGCCTTCGATCGGCTGAAGGATTACTTAAAGACCCCGCCTGTGCTGGGGGCACCTGTCAAGGGGAGGCCACTTATTCTATATATAGCTGCCACCGAATGTTCGCTGGGGGCAATGCTCGCCCAGAACAATGAGGAGGGGAAGGAGCGAGCTCTCTATTACCTCAGCCGAAGACTAGTGGGGGCAGAAGCAAAATACACACCGATCGAGAAGGTTTGTCTCGCCTTGGTCTTCGCAGTCAAGAAGTTGAGGCATTACATGCTCTCGCATGAAGTGAGCCTGATCTCTAAGGTTGACCCAGTCAAGCACATTCTCTCCCAGCCAGTCCTGAAGGGACGTCTCGACAAGTGGGCCGTACTGTTAATGGAATTTGACATCACCTATGTGCCTCAGAAGGCCGTTAAGGGTCAAGCCATGGCTGATTTCTTTGCAACACACCCTGTGCCTAAAGTTCCTCACTGGCCACGGAGCTGCCTGAAGATGAAACACTAGAGGTGGACCAAGCCCAACAGATCGCCTGGCAGCTGCACTTTGACGGAGCTTCGAGAACAAAAACAACCCCGTCTAGGCACATAAAAGTACGGGCCGGGGCCGGCATCGTCCTTAAATCCCCTGAGGGAGAAGTATTGCACACTTCCTGCTCCATTAACAAGCCCTGCACAAATAAGGAGGCAGAGTATGAAGCTCTGATCATTGGTCTCCAAGTCGCTTTGCAAATGGAGATTAAAATATTACATGTGTTTGGCGATTCATTGCTGGTCGTCAAGCAGGTCCAGGGACAGTTCGATGTCCGAAAACCCGAGTTACTCCCTTACCATGCTAAGGCGAAACGGCTCATGCAGCGGTTCTACCTCATTAAGATAGGCCACGTTGCCAGAGGAGAGAATGCACAAGCCGATGCACTGGTGAAATTGGCGAGTTCATTGGCAGTCCCGCTGGATGGATCCCTCAGCATCCGGGTAGTGAATCAGCGTCAAGTGCCTAGCATGATAGAAGGGCCAGAAGAAGAAGAGCTTGAAGCCGCTAAAGTGGAATTCGTCGACCTACCTGACTGGAGGGACCCTCTTTTGCAGTGGTTTAAATACCGGCAACTGCCCAGGCAAAGGGAAGAGAAGATCAAGCTATATAGAACAAAGGACTCTTATGAGGTCCGGAACGGGATCCTGTTCCGAATTATGGCAGATGCCAAACGGAAGGTACTCCTCTGATGCTTATCCACCGAAGAAGCTTGGAGAGTCATGAAAGAAGTTCACGCCGGAACGGCTGGTGCACACCAAGCAGGACCGAAAATGAAAATTGAAATCAAGAAACTCGGCTAATATTGGCCGACAATGTTCAATGACTGCTGCAAGTATGCCAAGTCTTGTCAGAAATGGCAGGAGCACGCGACGGTGCCTAGAAGACCGCCCGTGCCGCTGCATCCAACACTGCCCAGCTGGCCCTTCGCCAAATGGGGAATAGACGTCGTGGGTCCACTACTCGCATCATCCACTGGGTGCAAGTACATCTTGGCCGCAACTGATTACTTCTCCCGCTGGGCGGAAGCTGTTGCCTTGAAAGAAGTGACTAGGGAAATCGTTGCCAGGTTTGTCCGCCGTAACATCATATTCCAGTTTGGCACTCCGAACCGAATTATCTCAGATAATGGAAGCCACTTCCGCAACCAGAAAGTCTACCGGCTGGCAGAAAAGTACAAGATCGACTGGAGGACGTCGACCCCTTACAACCCACACGCCAATGGCTTGGCTGAAGCTTTCAATAAAACTCTTTGTACTCTCCTATCCAAAATTGTTAATTCTAACAAGAGAGATTGGGAAGAGAAAATGTACGAGGCCCTGTGGGCGTACCGTACTATATACAAAACTCAAACGGGTTGTTCACCCTTCTCCTTGGTGTATGGATCAGAGGAAATTGTTCCCATCGAGTTGGAAATACCCTCCCTTCGGGTCGCAATCCAGCACGGGTTGATCCGGGAAGAACAAACAAATGTCGAGCGAAGGCTCGAAGAGCTCTCCAACTTGGAGGGAAAAAGGCTTCAAGCTCAGCAGAACATCCAGGTCTATCAGGCCCGAATAGCGCGTGCCTTTGACAAGCTCGTCAAGGAACGTGATTTCAAAAAGGGTGACCTCGTCATGGTGAAGAGAACAGAAGTCATGACTTCCAATCCCAAGGGCAAGCTAAATGAGAATTGGCTTGGACCGTATATAGTCCAGAAGGTCTACGAGGGTGGAGCGTATGTAATCGTCAACCATCGGGGGGAGGTTCAGTTTCCACCCCTCAACGGTAGACATTTGAAGTTGTACCACTCTCCAGTTCCCCCATTCAATGAATGACACATTTCTCCGACCCACCCCGGGCAGATTTGCATTACTATTACCCAGGTGGTTTGGGCATTATTTATCTCATGTTTAAAAAAAAAGAGAGAGAGAGAGAGAAGAATAAAAAAAAGAGAAGAAAAAAAAAAGAAAAAAGACAAAAAGGAAAGAAATAAAAGAAAAAAGAAGGGGACGGAGGAATCAATCTCCCTTTATGAGCATTCACTTTTATCTCCGAGAATATTTCAATAAACAAGCCAGCCATGTCGGTCCCCGACTCCCTGTCGGCATCGATGAACAAACCTGTGGCCCAGACCTTTCGTCTGGTTCCATGAACAAAAAGACCCTTGCTTTGACACTAACCCCATGTCAATGAATAAACCATGTCAGCTCCCGACGCCCGTCGGCACTGATGAAGAGAAGAAGAGACAAATAAACCATGTTAGTTCCCGACGCCCGTCGCCACTGATGAAGAGAAGAAGAGACAAACAAACCATGTCAGCTCCCGACGCCCGTCGGCACTGATGAAGAGAAGAAGAGACAAACAAACCATGTCAGCTCCTGACGCCCGTCGGCACTGATGAAGAGAAGAAGAGACAAACAAACCATGTCAGCTCCCGACGCCCGTCGGCACTGATGAAGAGAAGAAGAGACAAATAAACCATGTCAGTTCCTGACACCCTGTCGGCACTGATGAAGAGAAGAAGAGACAAACAAACCATGTCAGCTCCCGACGCCCGTCGGCACTGATGAAGAGAAGAAGAGACAAATAAACCATGTCAGTTCTCGACACCCTGTCGGCACTGATGAAGAGAAGAAGAGACAAATAAACCATGTCAGTTCCCGACGCCCATCGGCACTGATGAAGAGAAGAAGAGACAAACAAACCATGTCAGCTCCCGACGCCCGTCGGCACTGATGAAGAGAAGAAGAGACAAACAAACCATGTCAGCTCCCGACGCCCGTCGGCACTGATGAAGAGAAGAAGAGACAAACAAACCATGTCAGCTCTCGACGCCCGTCGGCACTGATGAAGAGAAGAAGAGACAAATAAACCATGTCAGTTCCCGACACCCTGTCGGCACTGATGAAGAGAAGAAGAGACAAACAAACTATGTCAGCTCCCGACGCCCATCGGCATTGATGAAGAGAAGAAGAGATAAACAAACCATATCAGCTCCCGACGCCCGTCGGCACTGATGAAGAGAAGAAGAGACAAACAAACCATGTCAGCTCCCGACGCCCGTCGGCACTGATGAAGAGAAGAAGATTCAAACAAACCATGTCAGCTCCCTGCACCCCATCGACACTGATGAAGAGAAGAAGAGGCCAACATACCACGTCAGGTTCCTGACACCCCATCGGCACTAATGAAGAGAAAAAGGGATAAACAAACCATGTCAGTTCCCGACACCCTATCGGCACTGATGAAGAGAAGAAGAGACCAACAAATCACGTCGGTCCCCGACTCCCCATCGGCGTCGATGAATAAACTAGTGGCCCAGACCTTCCGTCTGAAGCCATGAACAAAAGGCCCTTGCTTTGGCATTAACCCCGTGTTAATGAATAAACCACCTCAATATTACAACTCCCAGTCCCACCGATGAATAAACCCTAGGCTTTGACCTTCCGTCCAAGTCGATGAACAAAAAGAACCTCCTTGCTTGGCTTGGACCTTCCGTCCAAGTCGATGAACAAAGAGAACCTCCTTGCTTGGCTCAGACTTTCTGTCCAAGTCGATGAACAAATAAAACCTCCTTGCTTGGCTTGGACCTTCCGTCCAAGTTGATGAACAAAAAGAGCGCCTTTGCTTGGCTCGGACCTTCCGTCCAAGATGAACAAAAAGGACCTCCTTTGCTTGGCTCGAACCTTCCCTCCAAGTCCATGAACACAAAGAAACCCCTCCTTGCTTGGCTCGAACCATCCATCTTAGTCCATGAACAAAAAAGTGCATCCCCTTGCTCGGCTCGGACCCTCCGTCCGAGTCGGTGAATGAACAACTTTCCTAAACCCAGCACGAGTCAACAACTCCCCCATTGGGGTTGGCCTCGTCTAAGTTGTTTTGGGCCTTTTGCCCGAGACGACACATAGACCCTTCGTTCTCGCTTCGGCATTCACCCCATGCCCATGACTAAACCCCCACTCTGACATCTCAGTCCGCGTGCATATGCGGTGAAGCGATCCCCTCATCCCTTCGCTGAAGGAGTGAGCGCTTTCCTGTGAATTTGCACCAGACTAGCATCCCACTGGCTCGGAAGAATAGACGCCATGGCGAAGAGCTCTACACTCGCGGGCCCCGCGCACTCGTCCCTCGTTTGTGCCACCCGCGAGCAGGGGGCATTTGTGGACGTCAAAAAATGACGGCGTCGACCGTACGGCATGCACATCGTAACACTCGAGAGCAAGTCAGAGATGAAAAGGCCGAATAAATCTCATGCCTCGCCCGATCAGGACGAGAACTCGCTTGGTGGTCCGCTACCCGCTAAGGAAGCCCCCTAAGCAGAAGATACAGCTACAATGCTCCGACCGGCCATGCCGAGAGCTGAATCAGAGAAAAGTCGGGAGCTCTGGCACAGTCTCAGGATGCACCGAAAGTTACACAAAGTCTGGGACCAAGCCCCAGAGGCTGCGAACGGAATATTATAGAGGCCATGCATTGCAACTAGAACATTCCAGGAGCGCCAGCATTCGAATAAATGGATGCGACTTCGAAAAGAATCTATTTGAGGCTTGAAACGGCGCGGAAGGGTCTTAAACCGGCGCGCCCCTTTAATACCTTAAACCGGCGCCCCTAAAACCGGCGCGCCCCAATCTTGCTGTTGCCTTAATACCTTAATACGGCGTGCTTTTCTTTTGGTTCTAAACTGGCGCGCTCACCCCCCCCCCCCCCCCCGCGCCATTTTACCTTCGAGGCGTCCCATCCTGCATCCGATCCCCTATTTTCGGGTGTGAACAGAAGTAACTTACCTGAAGCGGGTGAGCAGCCTGCTCCTGACCGACGTGCAACCGCTTGAGCCCCTACAGCTCCCAAGAATGGAGATCTTCGAGCTCCGCACCGAACGTCGCTTCTCCGTCAGTCATCGTCGGCTAATCCCGTGGAGGCAACTTCCCTACGCTACTGCCTCCCCTACCCGCAGGCCGCTCAAGATCTTCGAGCAGGAGGAGGTGAAGAAGAAAAAGAAGGGAGGACCACTCCCATCCTGACTCTCATATAAAAAGGGAGGCATACTCCACCGAAAAAGAGAGGGGGATTCGTCCGAGAGAGAGGCTAGTTCATTCGGCTAAGGTCTCCGGCGTCCGAAGAGAAGGAGAGTCTGTCTGTCCGCCCACGCCTGCAAGGTGAAGAAAGAGAGGGAGGGGGGAGGAGCTTGTGCTCCATTCCCTCTTCCCACCGGTGTATCTTTTCGTTTTCTCCCTTCAATGTACATCCTTCGGGATGAACTTCCTTATACTTAAACATTCTCCCCCCTTCTGTGGATGAATAAATAGCGCATCGTTGAAAGAACGCATGCTTTTGTTAGCCTTCAGTCTCCTTTTGATGATGACATCACCAACTATCCCCTTTGTTCAAGGATCCCGATGCTCGCCAACTATGCTACATCTTGTTCGCCACTATATTTCGAGTCATATGATGTAATTTTTATTTTCTTATCATGTACTTTTCCTTTTATTTGAGTCCAATACCTAGGTTAGGTAGCTATTTACCTAAGTCTAGAGTCATTATGATGGTTAATGGGCCCAATTATATGGGTTAGGCCCAGGGGCGCCCCCTTCCCCTTGGTTAAGTGTTAGTAGTCCAAAAGTCAGGGACTTATGTGAAAATGTGGGACTCCTATAAATAGGACCCCAATCCCTCATTTGGAAGCTAATGAAGTATTGATAAAAAAAGTTGCCACAAGGATTTGTGCATCTCTCTCTCTCTCTCTCTAAGGGGTGGATTCCCCTCTCTCTCTCCCTCTCTCTCTCTCTCTCTCTCTCTCTCTCTAAAGGGGGCGGCCCCCTCTCTCTCTCCTCCCCTCTCTCTCTCCCTTGGGCGACCGTACCCCTTCACCTCCCTCCCCTGCCACATCACCCTCCACCTCAGCCTCCCACCCTTTCACCTCCCCAAGACCCATTACTCCCCTTTAGTGCCTCCACTTCCCAAGCAACCCTTCCCCTTCACCATACAACCTTTCACCTTCCCAAGGGAGAATCCCTTCTCCTAGGCACCCCTTCCCCTCCCCAAGGCAACCCCTTCCCATTCCCTAGACCACCATTAAACCCTCCATTAACCCAACACTCCAAATCCAAAGGCAACCCTCCCCATCCCCTTGGCCATTTGAGCACCCACCTCCCACCATCTCCCATTGGCTTTGGCCGACCACCCCTCCCCAAGCCCACTTGCGCCCCCTCACCCCACCTCCACCAAGAGAGACTGCCTCCATCCACCCCCCCCTCTGCATCTCACCCCCCTTTCCCTTCCAGGTGCATCCACGGCGACTCCGGCATCCCACGGCATCGTCTTCGTCATCGACGTTGAAGATCTCCTTGTTCTGCTGCTCAAAGGCTTGAGCAGAAACGTTGGTCAAGTTTTCGGCGTCCACACCGTCTTCTACAGTGCAAACCAGTCCGAACTCCTTTCAAAAAATACGTGCGCCATCAAGTCCTCTTCACGTGCGAGGTGGAATCGTCTCGTTCTGACTTCACTACAGATCATGGTGCCCATTCTCGTGCGGCTGCGCCAGATTTGAGCCAGAACCTGAGGTCCGTTTGGCAGAGGCTACACCGACGTAAACAGCGCGATTCAGCCTGAACTCTCTTCTGAGAGTTGTTTCTTATCCAAGTCCTCAACGCTCCTGAGGTGGTCTCGCCTCATTCCGACTTCGGCACAGTGGGTGGCGTTCGTTCTCCCACGACTGTGCAGATCAGGGGCCACCCAGTCTACCCAGACTGTGTGCCTACCTTGCAGAGCGTGCCACGCCCAACCTGTTCGTCGTCGGCCCAAGACGTCCTCAGCAAAGTTGTGCCCCTTGACGACACGAAATCAATGCAGGTGGTTTCGTCCCATTCTGATCTTGGTGCACAGAGTTCCAACACGGCCTTCGTCTCCCTGTCTGGCTGTTCTCCCAGAAATCAGAAGCTTACTACATCTGCGACCACGCCCGGCTCGGTAATGCAATGGATCCCATCTTTTGAGGGTACTTAGACCTCTCTATCGGCCATCCGACCGAGTTGGTCCCGCCTTGTTCGGAGTTCTACAGCGAGCGTACCGGCGACTGCACCACGGCGGCGCTGATCTGTCAAGCGGGACAGGTTCGTGCATGACCTCTTCGTCGGCCGGCCACGCCCTCCAGCGACCTCAGAACAAGGCCAAACTTTCAGGAGCACCCCTGGACTTCTCCAGCAACATTTTGGTGCTAGCGGTGTCATGTTTGGAGTCCCGTGCGTGGCATACCTTTCAGAGCTTCACGATTCGGTCCTATAGGACAACATGTAGTGGTGTCTAATCTCCCCTCCCCGCCTGGCCGGCTTAGCGCCCCTCCCTGTGTGGAGGTAGTGTTTAATTGTAATCAAGATTATCCCCACCCCAAGTCCAACCCCCCTGTGTGGGGAGTAGTGTATGTATTGTTCGAATAGGGGAAGCTTCATCGGCGCAGTGTGCGGGAAATCCACACTTCCCCGCTCGCCCATCGTCTCCGAACGGGATTGGTGTCTTCACACCGATCAGGTGAGCCACTCACACTCCTCTTTGCTGGATTCCTTTGCTTAATTAGTATTGCATCTTAGTACCATCGGCGTTAAGAGAGTGCCCGAACCCAAATTATCGTTTAATTGCGTGACTACCGCGGGTGAGCTGTGAGAGTGACACTACATCCCACTCCCTCGGCATGCTAGCAGCCCTTGATATTGGGCATCCCTGGCCCATTGGGGTCCATCCCTAGCTAGCCATACCCTTGGAACCTTGAGGTCCAACCTCGGACCCTCACCGCCATCGCCGGTCCACCTACGGACCCGAGTGTGCCAACGTGAGTGAGTCCGCTTGTGTGACATTGCCAAATTATTGTGTTGCTTGCAATTCTAGGTCTGAGGATTCGTGTCACATCAAATGGTATCAGAGCAAGTTTTAGACTTGTCTCTACAAGTCTAGTTCTGGGGCATTGGCATTTGAGTCTCCCTTGCATCATGTTTTCCATCACTCCCTTGCATGACCACCCTAGGGAGACACCCCAACTATCCATGGACCAATTTGACGCTTTCATCAACAAATGTCATAACTGTATAGATACCCTCACCTCCCGGCTTGATCGGCTTGAAGCAAAAGGGAACCACAGCCCTAGAGCTTGGTCACCTCGGGATGGATTTGGAGCCAATGAACCCTCACTTAGGAGCAATGGCCTTAGTGTCTTGCCTCCCCGGGATGAGTTTGATAGGAAAGGGTTAGGCTATTATCCTTACTATGAGAGGTCCCAACACTATGGGCGTGAGGAGAGATGCCCCTGGGATAACCTAGACAACCAATCCTCAAGAATGATGCAATTCTCTAGGTCTTCTAGGTTCACTCCATGATCGGATGATTCCAATGACATGGGACCCCGTCCCAACCTAGACCCTCTCCCGAAGACACCCATGCCATGTCCTAACGAAAGTACCCCAATTCGGCCCACAAATCCTCCTCCCACCCCTTTCTAAAAGGAACTTAAGGAGGTGACCGAAGTCTATGAGGCTCCCCTAGATTGGGAAGAAGAATATGAAGCCCAATTGGGTCAAGAGAACTCATTCCTTCCCAAAGAAAACCCACTGAGCCAAATTGGGTGCACCCTCCCCTATGAGTTACAAGATGCCCAACCTAGGCCTCCACTACTACCCCTCCCCATTCTATCCCAAGTCCCCCATTACCCACCACCCAAAGAGCACCACATGCCAGTCATCATCACCCCACCCACAAAGGACCTACTCACCTCCTTGGTAGAAGAAACCATGATCCCCACACCCGACCCCCTAGTAGGGAACACCCCAAAACCACTCCCCACCTTGGATGAAAATCATGGCCAAAACAAGGAAGAAATTTCACCTTTCATGCCACCCCCGCCAATTGGGAGTGAACTCATCATAAGTGGGCCCTTGGTTAGATGGCTTGTGGAAAATCGGGATCACCCTATCCTGCCCCATGCCTACCCTTCCATGGAACAACACCTCCCCATAGTACCATTATCCACCTATCACACCACAATCCAATCATCCTATCAAGTGAAAATATTAGGGGATCTTCTTAAGGGTATAGCTTGGCAAATGGAGTTAACTGGCATGTTGACTATAGTAGCCGACCGACCTAGGAGCCTTGACCTCCTACACCTATGTGTCGGATCCATCTCCTCCATTTACACTATGGGTTGCTACACTAGCGACCTTCTTTTACTCCTCCCTACACCTGAAGAGCCCGATGCTATCCACAAACTAGAGTTTCTTGTCTCGGGTAGAACATCCAGCCCTCCATTCATGGCCGACCATCCCACCAAAAACTTTGGCCCGATCATTTTACTAGAGGAGGAGAGTCCG
Organism: Amorphophallus konjac; assembly: GCA_022559845.1. Lineage (NCBI taxonomy): Eukaryota > Viridiplantae > Streptophyta > Magnoliopsida > Alismatales > Araceae > Amorphophallus > Amorphophallus konjac. The sequence continues at coordinate 218,514,957 of CM040120.1, forward strand.
CCATCAAATGGTTGTGAGGACCATGAGGACCTAGAGTTCCTCTCCTTAGGTGACCCTTACCATGACCCCTTCGATCCCTTCCTATGCCCCCCCACCTTACTCACCACCAACCTTTTCCTACCCCAACCGACCTTATTGGACCAAGCCCACTCCATTTTCCTAGACCCCTTTGACCCCAATGAGTGGAAACTCTCACACCAAGCCATATACATAGGAGAAACCATTTGGATGGGAATGCATGTGCCACTACATTTTGCATCATTTGGTAGGGCTATTAAGCCCAGTCATCTCATACATGTCACACACACTTTAGGCCCAATGCATGACTGGCTCACATTTGGATGTGCTGGTCCTCCCTCATTCATCATTGATCATATGCATGTTAGGAGCATCTACGGGTGTCCGGATCCCCCGGCATTCATCACCACTTTGTGTGATAGGTTCCCCTACAGATACCATGGCCCTCCAACCATTGTTATGAAGCCCATGCATGATAGGGCCACTTGTGGCTGCCCCGGTCCACCTAAGTTCATCAAGGTCCACATGGCATCACAGCATGATAGGTCAATTTACGGTTGCCCCGGTCCACCTTTACACACCAAGCTTTTCACACCCACACCGCATCATAGTGCATGGCATACGCATACACGCAAGCAATTCGTAATGAGCGGTGAGGTTCACAAAGAGCGGATAAGAGCTCGCGAGCGCCACTTGGAATTTGAGGTAGGCGATTTGGTGATGATAGCATCGGAGTGGCTCTACCTTAGGGTCACCTCCCATTCGAGGGCACGAGGACTTGGACCTTTCCCTATTCCTTGTGGCTTTGGCAAACACAGCTTATGGATTGAATTTACCAATGGGTTATGGGATATACCCCACTTCTCACGTGGCAGACCCGGTACCCTATATGTGCACCGCAGTGGATCCTAGTGAGTGCTTTGAGCCTATACCTTCCTTTAAAGGGGACACCCCGGAGAGCTCCCACAAAATAACCTTAAGAGCCCGACGTGTGCACATAGGGGCAACACTAGGCAAGCATGGTTCCATCGCCAGCAAGAGGGTGTGCCCAAGCCACCTTGAGAGGATGAAGGACTGTCCCCTGGTTGCAGATGCGGATTGAGTTTGGAGGTTGAGGTTCGCCCTGAGCTGCTTTAGAGGACCACTCCTCCGGTGGGCCCATACTCGACGGAGTCGAGTTCTCCGCACCCCGGGGGTATGATGAGGACATCACCAGCTATCCCCTTTATTCGAGGATCCCGATGCTCGCCAACTATGCTACATCTTGTTCGCCACTATATTTCGAGTCATATGATGTAATTTTCATTTTCTTATTATGTAATTTTCGAGTGGACATCTTGTTCGCCCCTTCCCTTCCCCAACTTCCGAGTGACTTTGGCAACCCGACTTACGGGTTGGACTTGCTAATGGGTTTTGGGATACACCCAACTTTTGGCGCGGCAGATTTGGCACCCTGTATGGGCACCGCGGTGGAACCCAGTGAGCACCTTGAGCCTACCCCCACCTTTGTGAGTGATACCCTTAGAGAGCCTCCACATATCAACCAGAGAGTCTGACGTGTGCACACGAAGGTAATACTGGGCAAGCAGGGTACCATCGCCAGCAAGAGGGTGTGCCCAAGCCACCGTGAGATGATGAAGGACCGTCCCTGGTTGAGGACGCATGGTTGAGTTTGGAGGTCGAGGTTCACCTCGTGCTGCTTTAGAGGATCATTTACTCGACGGAGTCGAGTTCTCCGCACCCCGGGGGTATGATGGGGACATCTCCGACCACTCCACTTTTTGGGGGGCTCCTGTTGATCGCCAGCAGTGCTACATCTTGTTCGCCACTTCACTCTGAGTCACATGATGTATTTTTCATTTTCTTATTATGTAATTTTCCTTTTATTTGAGTCAAGTATCTAGGTTAAGTGAGTCATTACCTAAGTCTTGAGTCATTATGTCAATTTGATAGGTTAATGGGCCAAATTCTATGGGCTAGGCCCATGGGCACCCCCCCTTCCCTTGGTTTCTTGTTAGTAGTCCAAAAGTGAGGGACTTATGTTAAGTTGTGAGAATCCTATAAATAGGACCCCACTCCCACCATTTGGAACTAATGAATTGTTGAATGAAAGTTGGAAATCCACCAAAATTGTGTGAGATTCTCTCTCTCTCTAGGGGTGGATTCCCCTCTCCCTCTCCCTCTCTCTCTTCTGTCTCTCTCTAAGGGGGGCAAACCCCATTCTCTCTCCTCCCCACCCCAAAATTCAAAATTCCCTCTCTCTCTTTCCCATTCACCTCTCATTAAGGCCCCTCCCCCTTCCCCATACCTCACCTTAACTCCCCTTACTCCCACCACTCCCCAAGCAACCTTTCCTCTTCCCCATACAACCTTTCACCTTCCCAAGGGAGAGTCCCTTTTTCCCAAGCCACCCCTTCCCTTCCCCAACACACCTCTCCATATCCCAACACACCCCTTCCCCTTCTCAAGACCACCATTGATCATCCACCATTAAACCAAATTCAAACACTCCCCCCCCTTTCCCAAGAGTCACTTGCACCCCCCCTCTCTCTCACCCTCCACCCTTGGCCACACCTCCCTCCCCCTCCACCTGCTAGCTGCGACCCCAGCCACCTCCAACCCCATCTTCCTTGCCACAGCCACCCTCCCCCATCCCCCACAACCAATACCCCCACCCCTTGCTATATTGGCCCCCCTATCCGACTCCATTTACCATCATCAAGTTGCAGTTCCAGTAGCAGTCTACAACAGAAGAGTACCCCGGCGTTGCAGAGGCTTCCTCTTCATCATCGTGAGTTTTCTGGTGGTGTATCCTACATTTCCAGAAAGCTCTTCCAGTCATCTTCGTAGGCGAGGTGATCCCGCCCCGATCCGAGTTCGGAGCTGCCCGGGAGAGCCGTTCTTCACCGACTGCGCAGAACCAGCCCGGCCTGCAACCAGAAGCAACTTCCAGAAGCTGCTGCGACCACACCCCAGCTCCCCTTGCCGTGCCACTTGACCGGGGAGAAGCTCCACCAGTCCTCTGTCCAACACAGCAAGCGGGAACTCATTTGGAGTTTGGAGTTCCCCGTTCCAAATTATTTTCCCCAGGTACGCAGGTCAGTTCTGTCAAGGATTGATCAGACCCCCTCTCACTCTTCGGGTTCCACCTCCCTGCTCCGACCTCCTCTGGTGCCCATCTTGGTTGCTGATCGGAGAGGATTCGACCACACTCGTAACCGTCTTGATCCCGTCTCGATTGGATCACGGGAGAGATCGTGGTGAAGTCGCCAACCTGCTGCAACAACCTGAACTCAGTCCAAGGCAGAGCAGAGCAGCGCCGGCCCAGCATCTGTCCCGGCCAGCGTCGATAACTTCTGGCGCCAAAAAAATTCAGGCTTCTTCCCGGGTCAGTCACCAACATTTTGGCGTTGTTCTTGTTCACTTTCGAGTCTGGGAGTGATCACAACGGAGTCAACAGAGAGCACCTATCAGACGGGCAGAACCGACGGTGGGGTCAATCGGCTACCTCCTTAGCTATTTTCCCTTCCCCGCCTGGTCGGCTTAGCGCCCCTCCCTGCGTGGAGGTAGTGTTTGAATGTAAACTCTATTTTCCCCACCCCCACGATCACCCTCCTGCGCGAGGAATAGTTTTGTACTAGCAGGTCTTCGGCTAAAGCGTCATCGGCGCGGCGTGCGGGTAGCCCACGCTTCCCCGCTCACCCTCGTCTCCGGCCGGGATCGGTGTCTTCACACCGATCAGGTGAGCTTCGGGTCACTTCCTCTGCTGGTTTCACTATTGCTTAGCTTAGTATTATCTCTAGTTGCGCCGTCGGCAGTGAGAGAGTGCTCTTTCCAACATTCCGTCTAATCGAGTGCCACCGCGGGTGAGTTGTGAGAGAGCCACTACATCCCACGCCCTTAGCGTGCTGGCCGCCCACGGAATTGGGCATCCCAGGCCCTTAAGGGTTCAGCCCAAGCTAGTCAAATCTCCGGATAGGCGAGATCCTTCCTCGAACCCTCACCACTATCGCCGGTACACCTACGGACCCGGGTGTGTGCGATGCAGGTGAACCCGCTTGAGTGGGTCCGCCATTCGGTTCGGTTGCTTGTGAAGCTAGGTCCGAGGGGTCGTGTCACATCACCTTTCTTCTTTTCTCTCTATTTACTACACACCCTTGGTGCTTTGAAGCTTGCTCTTCCATAGCATGGTCTTCGAAGGAACCATCAGAAGGGTGGACATTCATGGTTACCAATGGCACATATTTATCTCGTTCCACGAAATCATCACCCGTGAGTTATGAGAGCTCTTGAAGGCTAGTCCTCGAGCTTTTCTACACTCACATCTGGGTTATCAGACCGCCATAAGGTCTGGATTTGAGGTTCACCCCGGAGTTATCCATTTGGTGTCCCTCTATTTTCTCTAGCGAATCTTAGTCCGGGGGAAGTGCTGCCCGATTTTTGCCAAGACCAAGAACAAGAGGAACAAGAACAAGAACACATAAGAACAAACAAATGAAGCTTCCTTAGACTTAATTAACCCCACTCAGAAAACCCCCGCCAGAACTGAAACACAAACTAAACTACCATGCACAATAAACACTTCTAATAAAAATATCTAAACTTTCGTGCCAATTCACCTTAACAAATGATCAAACACTTTCTATCAACTCAATCCACCAATTCGGTGAACAAACCAATTGACAAGTTAACTTGCAATTGACAGAAAGAAGAAACAGAATCAAACAGAACGAAATAAGCCTCTTTGGAGCTTAGGCCGGCGCGCCCTAATCCGGCGTGGGCCAATTCGGCGCTCCCCCCCCCCCCCCCCGCGCCGGATTAGCTCCACACTCAAATCCACATTCAAATCCTCAGAATGAATAGTGCTTATTCCGGCGCGCCATACTATTCATTGGCCTTAATCCGGCACGCCCCCCCTTGTGCTTCCCTATCCGGCGCGCCCCACTTCTCCTTAGTCCCAAATCGGCGCGCCCCTCTTCCTTCTTGACCATTAACCGACGCGCCCCCTTGGCATCCTCTTATCCGGCGCGCCCTTTGTCTTCCTTAAACCGGCGCGCATCCCCCTTTCCATCTAACCGGCGTGCCCTATCTTCTCCTGGTGTCTCCTTGAAACGGCGTGCCTAAAAGAGAAAGAATGATTAACCAACAAGAGAAAAGACTTTAAGCGAATGGATAAAACAAATGAAAGAAGTATGAAGCCAATAATCAAAACATCGCCCCTCTCATAACTAAAATTTTTGTTCCGGGGGCGCTGCCCCCCGAAAACCCCCGCAAGGGGCACTGCCCCCTTGACCCCCGCGACCTGACCGCACTGGTCGATCCGCGTGCGAGGGCGCACGTTGGTGAGTTTGGGCTTCACACCTAACAAGCCGCTCCCCCCGACGGTGCGTGAAGAGAAAAATTAAAGATGCCCTGTGATATCGGACGTGGACCTCGGGATCCCCGACATGGTCATGGTCCGGGCACCGTTTGGGCCGATAGTTCGTCAGCTTGACCCACTTCTTCTAGGATCTAATCCCGCACTCACATTAAACCTGCCGTACTCACGGCAGACATCTGCACGATTTTGCCACCGTCTCTTACGCTACAAACATGGACCTTCATCCGAACATGAAGTGGCCCACGAGTGGCCGACATAGGCTGAACGTTCACGTCCTGATACGGGTTTCTAGCATAGTTCATCTTTCGTTATCCTCCTGCATTACTAGTATTCTCTTTAGGCCGTAGGGACCTTATTCCCGGCAATCAATCATGGGTGTTCCCCCGTATGGGGGATGTAAATAACGTCGTGGCCTTTACGGCACGGCGGGTTTTGGTCCCGACACGAACCACACAATTATCTGATTAGTCAGATCGAGCGCACCATGGGCTTCATCGAAGCCCGAATAAATCGTCACCTAGGTGACTGGCACGCCCACGCACTTAATAAACCCAATAAACGGACAACCAACGATCTAAATAAAAAGTGCGTCCACACCAGTACACGACCGTCACACTGCTTGAGTATTTTAACCCAAGGTGGACAAAGGGTTGATATTCCAAGGTTTATAAATGGACTATTAATGATCTAGAACTTATCATATTGATCAAGAAACCTAATATAATGAATGGAAGATAAAGAACGTATCGTTATGCTGTCAATTTATTTCCATAAGCATAACCTTGCTTAAGTCATTCTTGATTTCTCATGATTCTTATTGAAGCATTCATTCATTGAATTATTGTTATCATGAGCTTATTGAACTTATTACATTCTTGGCCATATTTTATTGTTAACATGCGTGGAAGTAACTTGATTTATACTTGATGATGCGATCGAGCACTGATTGTGTTCAAGGGCTCTATGCTAGTCCCCTCGGCTGATTGTCGGAAACATACTATTTTATAAACCATAGGGTATGATGCTACTGGTGTCGCATTACGCTGGAGTACTTGCTCTATAAATAAGTGAAAATCCACGGCACGACATGACATTCTTGTACATGACTTTCTTGCTTGATATTCCACAGAAATTCATGAAGTACTTGCTCATAAGCAAAAGATACTAGAGTGATGATTATGTGACTTGCTAGTACATTCTCGATACATTCTTGTTCATGAAAGGTCAATATCATGTTCTTGTTACATTCTTATTAGTTCGTACTTCCTCTCATTCTAACTTACTTGATCATCTTGTTACTTTGGTTTAATCGCATGATTGATCGCATTCGCATGATTTTTACCTCATTCTTTAGAGCTAAATTGTTAATTACTTTAATAGTGCCTTCATGTTGATGCGAAGATACCTACTGGGCAAGTGTGCTCATTACCTATTTCCAATCTTTTCAGGAGATGGAAGTGATTCAAATTCGGATTCGGGTTATACAAGTAGCGGGTCCGAGAGCGAATGAAAGTATTGTCAAGATGAGAGTGAAGACTTAGGAAAGTCTATATTGTTTAGATTGAGTCTATGTAATTTTCCTATTTCTTGAGTCTAGTGCATAATGGAAATTGAATTAGTGGTTGTACTTGATTATTTTGAAATAAAGTTGGAGTTTGAGTAATATTGTGCAATTATATTTATGTGTGTGATTATCTTGCGCTCTGATCGTTCTTGCTCGTAAGAGGCTTACCATGTCAGTTGTTCACGCTCCCCGAGTTAGTCTTCTACTGTAATAAAGGCTCGGGGCGTGACACTCCTCGCCAGGACCTTGCTGCTCCTAGGCGTCCCTTCCCTCTGAGGGATCCTCCACCTCGCCAGTAGGCGTCCGTCCCTGCACCTAGACCATCCCAACCCGCCATACTGACTCAACCACCCCTACTTCATACACCCCCAGTCCGCCTTGTGGACAAGGGTAAGGGGCCGATGGTTGGTGGAACATCCCAGGGCTTCGGGACTCAGGGAACCTGCTATAGGTGTGGTGGGGTGGGATACTATTCGGCCAAGTGTCCCACTCGGGAGTTGTGGACGTCGAAAAATGTCGATGATGGTCATACGGCATGCACGTCTCGACACTCGAGAGCAAGCCGAAGATGGAAATGCCAAATTAACCTCATGCCTTGCCCGATCACTATGAGGACTCGCTTGGTGGTCCACTAGCCGATGAGGGAGACCCCAGGGCGGAAGATACAACCACAACTCTATAGCCGACCGTGCCGAGAGCGGAATCGAAGAAGAGTCGGGAACTCTGACACAGCCCGGCGTGCACCGAAAGTCACGCAAAGTCTGGGACCGAGCCCCAGAGGCTGCGAACGGAATATTGCAGAGGCCATACATCGCAACCGGAACATCCTGGGAATGCCGACATTCATATAAACGGCCGCGACTTCGAGAAGAATCCGTTTAGTGCTTAAAACGGCACGAAGGGGCCTTAAAACGGCGCGCCTTAAAACGGCGCGCCCCCCTCTTAAAACGGCGCGCCCCTTTTCTTTTCTTTGGCTACACGGCGCGCTCGAAGGGGCCTCCATCTTTGATGCTTAAAACGGCGCCCCTTTGAATATGGCGCCGTTTTAACCCCTTTGATGCTTGAAACGGCGCCCCTTTGAATGTGGCGCAGTTTTAACCCCTAAACCTATTCTCTGAAGCGCTTCCCGGGCGTGCAATCGACCCATCCCATCATCAATACGGTCCCCTGTTTCCTGCGAACAGCACGTCGACGAACTACTTAAAATGGCTAAATGTCTGCTTCGATCCGTTGGGCATCCAAGCATGTTCTTCAAATGGAAATTCTCGAGCCCTGCACCGTCGAGCGCTCATTCCGTCAGTCGGCCGCCCATTCCCCTGCAAATGATGAAAGCAACGTGGCTCACGGTGGATATGCCAGCGAAGGAGGAGACCATGCCTCATCCCCTCTCCCGGTCACACTGTAGCTGCGGCGGAGGTGACATCCACGACAGCGGCATTCGACACGATGACCCCAGCAACGTCAACAACATCAGCAACGAAGGGCCACCAACCACTATAAAAGGAGCGCCCAGGCGAAGCTTAAATTGGGTTGGAAGGGTTGGACGACTCTTGGAAGCCTGGAGAGCGTAAGCCTTTTCTTCTGAGAGAAACCCCTTGAAGCCCGAAGCCCCCTGTGGAGAAGAAGAAAGAAAGAGTGGGAGAGAAAGGGTGAGGAACAGTGAGAGCCAGCCGTGTGAGGGTGGGTCATTGTGTTTCTCCTCTTCCATTGTATTCTGCTCGGCAACGTCCAGCCCCGATGTAGTTCTTTCTGTTTAAGTGGAAATGAAGCATGGGGCCTTTAACCCCGATCCTTTCTTATCCCCTAAATCTCCCTTCCGCCGTGTTCTTGTGTCGACTTCAGCTCTCACGCGGTCTTCAGCCACGCGATCACGGCAACCCTCGGGTCACCGGAGTTCCTTTGTAGGCTGGCCCTCAGGACCTCCGGCCCCGAACGGGGGGAGTCGATATGATCGCAACAACCCATGGGCCACCGGACTCCCTTGTAGGCTAGCCCTCGGGACCTCCGGCCCCAAATGGGGTAATTTTACTGGTGTTGTCGCTTATGCGCACACCGGGATGTTTCGGGGCCGTCGGAGCTCTCTCCGTATGGCGCGCCCCATTTTTTTCCCAGACCCTTCGGGTCCAGGGGAGGTGCTGCCCGATTCTCGCCAGGGCCAAGAACAAGTGAACAAATTGAGCCACTCAAGAACGAACTGAGTTTTTAATCCAATACATAGTAAACTCTGGGAACTAAACCCCCCGAACGAATACTTAAGCATCCATGCTAATTCACCTCAACAAACGATTAACCCCCCCCCCCTTTTCATCAACTTAATCTTCCAAATGGATGAACAAACCAACCATCAAACTGGCTTTCAAGTGAAATAAAAGAAACACACAGTCAATAGCAATGAAAACAACCCTCGGAAGACTTTATCCCAGCGCGGTTACTTTCCCCCGCGCCATTTTAACCCACAATCGGAACCCCTTTCGATCCTCATCCGACGCCGTTTAAACCGGCGCGCCCCTCTCCCCTTGAATGGCCTTAAAACGGCGCGCCCCCCATCTCCTTCTGTGAACACCTAAAAACGGCGCGCGCCCATTTCCTCCTCCCTTGCCCTTCAATTCCGGCGCGCCCCTTCACATCTTCACCCGGCGCCCCTTAACCGACGCACCCATCTTCTTGCAACGTGGTAATACGGCGTGGTAAAAGAGAACTAAAAGAATGAAAAGAAGAAAGAAAACTATTGAAATTAAAGAATAAACCAGAGAATAAGGACTAAATCAATAAACAAAATAGAAAGAATGGAATGAGAATAAAACACTTAATTCAATGGTCGGAACAATGACAATAGCATACCCCCCTATAATTAAAATTTTGTTCCGGGGGCGCTGCCCCCGGAAACCGCAGCAAGGGGCGCTGCCCCCTTGACCCCCGCGACCTGACCGCGCAGGTCGATCCGCGTGCGAGGGCGCACGTTGCCGAGTTCAGGCTTTGCACTTAACAACTCGCTCCCCCAGACTGTGCAATGATGCCACGTGGTATCGGATGTGGACCTCGGGATCCCCAACATGGTCATGATCCGTGCACCTCTTGGGCCGATAGTTCATCAGCTTGAGGCACTTCTTCCGGGATCCGATCCCGCACCCACATGAAACGTGTCGTACTTACGGAAGATATCCGAATGTCTTTGTTGATATCTTCGATGCTTCGAATGTGGACTCTCGATCGAACATTGGATGGTCCGTTAGTGACTGATATATATATATACCGGGATCTAATCCCACACTTGCATTAAATTTGCCGCACTCGCAACAAGTATTTGTATGGTTTTGAACACGTTTTGCATACCGATGCGGAGGGTTTAAATCATGTCAACCCAACTCGCATGCTTTAATGAAAAATGATCTTTAGGTCATTTGGCCCCTTCTCTCGGCAATTAATCAGAGGTCTTCCCCTCTCCGAGGGGATGTAATTAACGTCGTGGCCTTTATGGCGCGGCGGGTCTCCAGTCCCGACCCGATATCCACAATCGTCTGATTAGTCAGACGGAGCGCACCCCGAGCTTCGGACCACTCCAGTCTTGAAGCCCGAACACATTGTCACCTAGGTGACTGGCACGCCCTCGCACTAAATAAACCGATAAATCGATAAAAAGAACACCCCGATATCTTTCACGAACACGAAATCCAGTGCGTTCCACAAGTTAGCACGCCCGGTGGGACTGGACTACCTCTCATCTTTTCGCCGAGATTAGGGGCCCAATGGCCTTTTCCGAAGTCTTAACTTCGCATTTTTGAAATTGCAGGAGGGATTCATTTCTGAAGAACCAATGGCTGTCACTTTCGGTCCATTGGTTGTGGCGAGCCATGCGGAGCACGGCTACTTGGCAGTGCCGATCCAGTTCGGCGACTTTCCCCCGGTCGTTGGCTTCCCCAACTTCCTCGGGGTTATGTTCGTGGACCTCTTGGATGTCAAGGAGGTCGAGCCCGTCGCCCCCGTGGAGGCGACACCCGAAGCTGTGAAGATGGTGGGCTACCACGTCCACCACATTGAAGCGAAGAAGAAGCGCACCTCGGCTGCCAGGAGGGCGGCAAGGAGAACCACTAGCACGCCGCAAGGCCGGCTTTCCCTCTCGGGCAAATCTGTAATGATCGGAGGAGTCCGAGTGTACCTGAATGGCCGTCAGGCCACGATCTCACCAGATAGGGTAATCCCGATGGTGCCGGTGCACAACCAATTCCAAGCACTGGCCCGAGAGCGAGGGGACCACATCAGGTCCATGCCAAAGCAAGAGCCGGCCCAGAAGCCGACGAAATTCAAGCAAGCATGGGTCCCCATCAGGCGGGCCCCAGCCTCAACCCAACTAGAGCCCGTCAGGACTGATCGGCTCAAGAAAATGATGAAGGAAAATAAAGAAGAGAAGATTGAGGCGTCGGCTCAAGCGTCTCGAAGACCTGCCTTCCGTGCTCACGGTCGGCAGGCGAACATCTATTTGAAGGAAGGAAGATACAACATGATGCACGAGCGGAGGCGTCTCGCCTATAGACCGCCAGTGCAAGCATCACCACCAACTGTCTGCCCCAGCCAGGGAGAAGACGACATCACTCAAGCCGTGAGGGGATATCTCCGCGGCCTTGGAAACACCCTCTTGGGAACTCAGCGGCTCCTAGAAGCCGTGAATGATGCTGAAAGAAATCGGAAGCAACAAGTTAACCCGGAAGATATCGAAGATGCGGAGTCAGGGTGCTATGGGCCGCCCCTCTGTAAAGAAGCTCCACCAAGAGTCTCGGTGTTTGATAGGCTAACCTTTCCTAGACAGACAACCAGGGAGGTCGTCCGAAGAAACAAAAAGATGCGGGTTTATACCTGCAATATGGCCGGGGTGGCCAACCAATATGGAGCCCTACCTGAAGACCAAGAAGAGATGGCCAGGCTGGCTGGCTGGCAGGTCGGGTCCCCTCACCAGAAGAGGAGCCACCGCAGCTGAGATAATACAAGCCCTAGCCGGTGAAACAAGTTCAGATGTGCTTGCCATGGTGGCAAACGTGATTACCACTGGGGATGAAGGTGAAATGGTAGCACCTTCTCTAGATACTCTGACAGAAGGAGGAGGCCAAGCTCCTAGCCCATCCACCCCCGAACCGGCGATGCTGATGCTGCTTCAGGCCTATCGACAGGAGATCGAAGCTTTGAAGCGACAGGTGGGCGAACTGACCATAAATGCTTCCACCTCGAAGCAAGTCGAACCGCCTCCAGAAACATCCAGGCAAGTCACTGGAGAATTTGAGGGTTCACCCCAGATGACGGCCTCTCAGCCAACCCCCAACTATGTTGGGGGCACGGCCCCAATGACCACTTCGTCTCCTCAACACCAAGGCACCGCCACTATACCCCAGGCGACGGTGTTGACGACGCCACAGATGCAGTCGGCTCATTTCTACCCAGAAGCAGTGGATCCGGCAATGGCTAACAAGCTCATGATCGAGCAGATAGTCGAGATGAAGCTGGCCGATCGGGGAAGTGAAGAATATGCCTCATATGATGTGTACAAGGTACCTTACCCTGTCCATCATGCAGGGAAGAGATTGCCTCCTGGCGTCAGCAAGCCGCCAAAGTTTGACAAATTTAATGGCCAGGGGTCACCAAAGGAACGCATAGCCTATTACATCAATGTGATGGGCGATCTGGCGACCGATGAATCGTACCTGCTGAAGTTCTTCGGGTCCTCGTTCACAGGGCTCGCCTTCGAATGGTACTCGAACTTACCGGCGGGGTCTGTTAACGACTGGCCAGATTTGCAAAGAAAATTTCGGGAGCGGTTCCACGTCACCGAAAGAGAGGTCACAGTGGCCGAGCTCCATGCAACCAGGCAGAAGAATGATGAAACTGCTCTAGAATTCATCAAGAGATGGCGGAACCTCAGCATGAGGTGTAGACGCCCGCCACACCAAGAAGATGCAGTTCAGATCTGCAAGCAGAATTTGAAGCGTGATGTTTTCAAGAAGATGGTCGGGATGGAGATCAAGTCATTTGATCGATTAAATAATGTGGTGGTGGAAATTGAGTCCTACCTCTCCAAATACTCTTCCGCACCAGCCACCTCAGCCCAAAAGGGAAAATCAATTGAGAAGCGGTCCGTGCCCAAAGAAGTCAACACTGTCGACTTCAAGGATTTCGAGAAGCAGAAGGATAATGATAAAGGAGTCACTAGCGCTCCTCCGGCCAAGCAGGCTGAACAACAAGAGGCCGCCTCCTTGCGGTCAAGAATGAAGAAACTTTACTCCTTCCCGAAGGAGAAGACCCGGGTCATCTTCGAGTGGGCCACCAAATATAACAAAATTACTCTCCCGGAGCCGAGGAGACCCGGTGACATCAAGAGGAAAGATGGTCCTCGATTTTGTCCGTACCATTAGATGCTCGGGCACACCCTCGAAGACTGTTACGTCTTCAAAGACATCATTGAAGGCATGATCAGGAAGGGAGAGCTCCAGATGGGCGAACACAAGGTGGACCCGCCCCGCCCTCATGAGATGCCGGTAATGGGGGCAACCGTAAATATGATATCCTTATACCAACAACTGCCCGAAGAAGTGTCAGATACTTGTACAAAGCACACCTATGAGGCATTTGTTCTCACTCCTGCAGAGAACCAGGGAGATTGGCAGATGGTGCCAAAGAAGACAAGAAGAAAGTCGACATCCCGCCCTACCCCGAGAGTCCGAATTCATGGCGTCACGCCTCAGCCACCACCACCAGTTGTAACCCCGGTTTGGTATGAAACTGCTCCTCAGTTGGTCCTCTGAAGAATGACTGACAACAGGAAAAAGCCACTCTTGTTGCGGATGCACACGCAAGTCAGCCCGACAGTTAAACGGCTGCAGGCGGTCATTGACGGGTTAGAAGAATATGAACAACCCAAGATCCAGCCAGTGCAGCTGAAGGAATATGTCCCTTGGGAACATTTTGAATCCATAAAATTGGCTGAAGAAGCTGAAGCCGAAACACAAGAACCGGCATATGGGATGAACTTCCCCGAGAACAGCTTCCAGCTGTAAAAGAAGAGAAGAAGAAAAAGAAGAAGAAGCTGAAGAATAAAAGAAAATGCAACATTTTGTCTTGCAATACCTTGTCGGCCTTATTCAATATGGCCGAAGAGGAGGGAGAGGAAGAAATATGCTTCGCGCCTGTCGAGGCAAACCAAGCCGAGGCCTCTACTTCCCAATATGTCACCAGGTCTGGGAGAAGGTGGGGACGTCTGCCCCCGCCAATCATAATATTATATTCAGGGGCGAGCGGCCATACCAAATCCCCGAACCTGAAGTGAAGGGCGCAGCAATCCCGCCTCCATCGGGCCTCTACCCTGAAGATGCAGCAGGCGAAGTGGTACCCTCGTTCGCCGAATTTTTGCTCGCAAAGAAGAGCAAACAACCATACCAACAGCCCGGGTTCAAGGCCAAGAGCACTCTTGCCTCCACCTCGGGAACGCCCCCTCTGGCGAATAAAGATGATGAGGGCACCGCCCCTGTGGCCCAGCCCATGCAAATGAAAGAACCAGTCGACCAAGCAAGCCGGAGCCGGGCAGCCTCCGAAGAAGATAAACTATCTTCCCCGCCGACTCCTCCGGCACCAGAACATGGCAAGCATAGCAAAGCCGAAGAAGCAAAGTTAGCTAACGTCCGAGCCGGCACCCGGATATTGAAACAATTGAAAAGAATCCCAGCAAGATTCAGTGTCTGGGAGATACTCTCCTTGGATGAGGAAACCAAGCAGGCTGTCATTGCGGCTCTGTAAACCCCGGCGCATTATGAAAGCTACTTTGCTGAGATGCAGTTGGGAGCAACCATTACCTTCACCGAAGAAGACATGCTCTTGCCTTCGGTTAATCACAACAGGCCCTTGTACATGAGGGGGCAGTTGAACGGCCAGCCTATAAACAGGATCTTGGTCGACACAGGGGCAGCAGTAAACATACTCTCCTACCAGGTTTACCAGAAGCATTACTTCAATGTGCACCTGATCAAGGTCAGGGATATGAAGATAACTGGGTTCAACCAGAAGTCTGAAGTTCCCATGGCTGTAGCAGAGTTCGAGCTGTCACTAGGATACTTCACCACCAAAGTGCAGTTCCACATCATCAACTCCGATACCACATATAAAGCATTGCTCGGCCGACCGTGGCTGCATCAGAATCGGATAGTGTCTTCAACCCTGCACCAGTGCATTAAGTACTCCTGGAATGGAAAAAAAGAAAGAATATTCGCAGACTTACACCCCTTTGAGGTGTTTGAATGCCACCTGCTCGATGCTGCACTTTACATGGAGGAGCCGAAGCAGAATCCCCAGCCGACTCAAAGCAAAGGGAAGGAGATAGCGGAGGACGACGACTGGTTCCCTCCACCATCGCCCGACTATGTGGCACCGCAGGAAGTGTCACACATTTCTAAAGTTGGAGGCGTGGTTCGAGCCATCCCCTCCAATATTTACCTCGACACAGGAGTTCCGAAGCTCGAGGATTTGCCCGGGTATGTGAAGGTCCCTCCAGGGATCACGAAGCCCCCCACAGACTTAGACTGTCAAACAGTAGAATTCTTGAAGATCTGGGAGGTGCCCAACCCAGAGGGCCCACCTACGATGTTCTATGTGGCTGATGAACATCCAGTGAAAGGGGATGATGATTGTAAATTCCCCGAAGAAATCCGTGACCCGGTCGGCCCAATCATGGGACTTCCGGATATATCCGGCAGAGTGGTGAAAATGGCTAGAGGGCAACAGCTGCCCTTCTTTCAGACCGAAAGTCAGAATCAAATGTTCAAGAAGCTGTGGTATCCACCGAACCTGGATAGGGAACTCCTGAAGATTACCCAGCACCCTGGTTTGGGTTTCTCAGCAGAAGAATTCTATGAAACAAACATGATAGCCGTCTCAGCTCTAGTTGGCGACGGTCCCCCAGAAGACACAGATGCACTAGAAACCAAGAGCAAAGAGCAGCATATGCCTTCAGCCGACAAAGCCCAAGATGAAGAAGTGTTCCTCCAGAACCCACCTCCAAGCAGGGATATAGGGGGGGTACCATCCACTTCCGAGGCACCACTCCCAGATAGTCACGGTGGCGGGGCGCTGCTACCTCCACTCGATGTCGGAACAGAAGATAGCAGTCCAAGCTACACTCCAGACTTCTCCCTTTGTGACCCTGTTATGCTCGCAATATGTTATGAGCAGCAGCAGGAGATCGAGATGTTGAAGGCGCAGTTGGCCAAAATGATCGAACTACTGTCCGGTCTTACCGAGGGTATCCACCTCCGGCAGGCACATCCATGAACCCGGGGGGCTCCTATGCCACCACGGAAAGATGGGAGAATCAGTCCCCGACCACCAACTTTAGTGCTTTTATGCACTCAAGGAGGAAGGCGAAAGAAATAGCCGGTCCTTCAACTAGCCGGCCGGCGGAACGAGTCCTCACGTTGCAGGAGAAGATGAAGAAGCCTTATTCCTTCCCGAGGGATAAAACTCGGGAGATCTTTAAATGGGCTTGCCACTATAGCAGGGTTACCTTGCCAAAGCCCAAAAGGCCAGAGGATGCTACAAGGAGTGATGACCCTAAATTCTGCCTCTACCATCGAATCCTTGGCCACCCTATAGAAGATTGCTATGTCTTCAAGGATATCGCCCAGAACCTGATCAAGAGAGGAGAATTGAAGATGGGGGATTATGAGGTGAAGCCCCCACAACCCCATGAAGCAGGTGTCTGTGAAAAGGGAGTCCATGTGGTTTCCCTCCTCGCAGAGGTCACAGGCCCGGCCGGTGAAAGACGTCCTGAAGCAGATTTCCCTCAGCCTGACTCCACCTCGCCCTCACTGCTCGGCGGGTTACATCAGGAAATTGAAAGGCTGGAGGAGCACCTAGCCGAAATAAGTATGCGCTGGTTTGACCCAGCAGGGGACATCCTCCCTCAGCAATGCAGTCACTCAAGCCCGGAGCACTTCCTCGTGACCAGGCAGAACTCTACAGCCACAGGCAAGAAGATGATGAGCCCGTCCTGGACTACATCAGAAAGTGGAGAAGCCTCTATGTGAGATGCATGTCCCCGTTAAGCCACGAGGTTGCCACTTGGGCTTGCGGGGAAAGTCTAAAGAAGGATATTCAGCAGCGGATGGTCGGCCTCAACGTCCACTCCCTTGATCAGTTGGCCATGATAGCGGCTGATATTGAAGCCTTCCTGGCAAAATACCATTCCGCCATCACCCTGGCAAGACAAGAAAACAAACCCGGAGGTGTCAACTTCAGCACTTCTGGGCATTCGAAGGAGAAGACAAAGGAGGTAGCCAATCCTTCAACCAATCAACCGGCCTCATTGCGAGAGAAAATGAGGAGGCCTTATTCCTTCCCGAGACATAAAACTCAGAGGATTTTTGAATGGGCTTGTCGTTATGGCAAGATTACCTTGCCAGAATCCAAAAGGCCAGAGGATGTCGAACGAAGCGACAACCCTGAGTTCTGTCCTTATCACCGGGTGCTGGGGCATCCTATCGAAAATTGTTATGTATTCAAAAATATCGCTCAAGGCCTAATCAGGAAGGGCGAACTAAGGCTGGGAAAATGTGAAGTGTACCCACCGCGTCCGCATGACGTGGTCACTTATAGAAGCGGGTCCACATGATCTCTTTGCTCACGGAGGTCGCAAGCCCCGCCGATGGAAGATGCCCGAAGCTAGTGAAGCACCCCTTTCCACCCCTCCGGATGAAGGCCCCACGAAGCCGGTCTATGATAATTATCAAGAAGACCATGAAGAGAGCATGCGCCCCTTTGTGCCAGGAGGCACCTCGAAGCCCTATACAATGATGCAGGAAGAGCCGAAAGCCGATGCCCCGTGCAGATGTTGGGAGTCCATCACCAACGAGGTTGCCACGACCTCCAATGATAGTCCACGGGAGCAGAAAGTTGAAAAGCCCCCTACTACTCCTGAGGGTGTTTTGCCCACGGACCAATCTTTAAGTTGCCCAGAAGCCATAACGCCAACATCGGCACCAGTTCCCGAACCAGGGAAAGAAGATGATGAAGCCTGGCCACTGAGCGGGGTGGTACAAGAAGACATCTATGATGCCCTCGAGGCTGAAGAAGACGATGAAGGCTTCATCGACTTGCAACCGGCTCCCCCGGAGATAGAAGATGGTGGCCAAGCCACTGCTGATGAGCTGATCGAAGTGGATCTAGGTACAAAAGATGACCCCAGACCAACATTCCTCAGTGCCCTCCTTCTCCCAGAAGAAAGAGAGCGATACATCAAGCTCCTACAAGAGTTCCGAGACTATTTTGCTTGGAACTACAAAGAAATGCCGGGCCTCAACCCGACGATTACCCAGCATATGTTGGCCATTGACCCCAAGGCCGAACCAGTGAAGCAGTCACCTCGGCGAATGAGGCCAGAACTAATAAGCCAAGTTTGCAAGGAAGTCGACAAGCTCATAGACGTTGACTTCGTAGCAAAAAACCAGTATACCACCTGGCTGGCCAATATTGTGCCCGTCAAGAAAAAGAACGGCCAGATCCGGATATGTGTGGACTTCCGAGACCTGAACAAGGCTTGTCCGAAAGATGATTTCCCAGTGCCCATCACTGAAGTCATGATCGATGCCACCACTGGCCATGAAGCCTTATCTTTCATGGACGGGTCGTCCGGATACAACCAGATATGGATAGCCGAGCATGATAGAATTCATACGGCTTTCCGGTCACCCAAGGGGATATTCCACTATAAAAGGATGCCTTTTGGCCTCAAGAATGCCGACGCCACTTATCAAAGGGCGATGACCAAGATATTTGATGAATTGCTTTATGACAAGGTCGAATGCTACATCGACGACTTGGTTGTCAAGACCCAAAAGAAAGAAGATCACCTGAGTGACCTCAGGGTTATATTTCAAAGGCTCCGACAATACGAGCTGAAGATGAACCCGCTGAAGTGCGCCTTCGGCGTTTCCAGTGGGAAGTTTCTGGGCTTCATTGTCCGATATAGGGGGGTTGAAATAGACCCCTCCAAGATAAAGGCCATTCAGGAGCTTCCACCTCCGAAGAACCTGACGGAACTGCGATCATTGCAGGGCCGATTGGCCTATATCTGCAGGTTCATCTCCAACCTATCCGGGTGATGTCAACCATTTCATAAGCTGATGATGAAAAATGCGCCATTCGAATGGAATCAAGGATGCCATAAGGCTCTTGATAAGTTGAAGGAATACTTGAAGACCCCACCAGTCCTGGGGGCACCTGTCAAAGGGCGGCCGTTGATTCTCTACATAGCTGCCACCGAATGTTCACTCGGGGCAATGTTGGCTCAAAACAACGACGAGGGAAAGGAGTATGCACTTTATTACCTCAGTCGAAGACTAGTCGGGGCGGAAGCAAAGTATACCCCAATCGAGAAAGTTTGTCTTGCATTGGTCTTTGCGGCCAAGAAAATGAGGCATTACATGCTCTCACATGAAATACAACTGATATCAAGAGCTGATCCAGTCAAACATCTCTTGTCCCAGCCGGCGCTGAAAGGGCGACCGGGGAAGTGGGCCATCATTCTGATGGAATTCGATATTACATATGTGCCGCAAAAGGCTATTAAAGGCCAGGCGATAGCAGATTTCTTTGCGGCACACCTTGTGCCTGAGAATTCCCCGCTTGTCAAGGAACTTCCGGAGGATGAAACACTAGAAGTGGACCAAGTCCGTCAAGCCATATGGCTGTTATACTTCGACGGAGCATCCAGAACTGAAACATCTCAATCAGGGCATGCGAGGATAAGGGCTGGAGTAGGCATCGTCCTCAAATCCCCAGAAGGAGAAGTGTTGCATACATCGTGTTCGATCAACAAACCGTCCATGAACAATGAAGCAGAATATGAGGCCTTGATTATCGGTCTTCAGATAGCCCTCCACATGGAGATCCGAATGCTGCAGGTGTTTGGTGATTCTATGCTGATTGTCAAGCAGATACAAGGAGAGTTCGACGTCCGGAAGCCCAGGTTACTTCCGTATTGCGCCAAGGCGAAGAAGCTCATGGGGTGGTTCTACTTCATTGAAGTAGGCCATGTCGTCCGAAGCCAGAATGCCCAAGCTGATGCACTAGCAAAATTAGCAAGCTCACTGGCGGCCCTGTCGGGTGAATCCCTCAACATAACAGTCATAAACAGGCGCCAGGTCCCCAGCATGATAGAGGAGCCAGGTGACGAAGAAGAATATGAAGCTGCGACAGCAGAAAAAACTAACTCTCCTGATTGGAGGGAACCCCTAATGAAATGGTTTGAACACCAAGAATTGCCCAAGCAGAGGGAAGAAAGGATCAAATTGATCAGAACAAAAGATTCTTATGAAGTCAGAAATGGAACTCTGTTCTGAACCATGGCTGATGTCGGAAGAAAGGTGCTCCTCCGATGTATATCCATGGAGGAGGCTTGGATGGTCATGAAGGAAGTTCATGCCGGGTCGGCTGGTGCTCACCAGGCTGGGCCAAAGATGAAAATTGAAGTCAAGAAGTTGGGATATTACTGGCCAACTATATTCGATGACTGTTGCAGCTATGCTAAGTCATGTCATAAATGCCAGCAACATGCTGCAATACCAAGAAGACCTCCAGCTCATTTGCATCCAACGACTCCCAGTTGGCCTTTTGCTCAATGGGGTACTGATGTTGTGGGCCCGCTCCCCACATCTTCGTCGGGATGCAAATACATTCTAGCAGCAACATATTACTTCTCTCGCTGGGCGGAAGCTGTGGCTCTAAGAGAAGTGATGGGAGAAATCGTAGCCAGATTCGTCCGTCGAAATATCATATTCCGATTCGGCGTGCCCGATCGAATTGTCTCCGACAACGGAAGCCACTTCCGAAACCAAAAGGTCTATAGATTGGCTGATAAATTCAAGATTGATTGGAGGACGTCCACTCCGTATAATCCACAGGCAAACGGGTTAGCGGAAGCCTTCAACAAGACACTATGCACACTTCTTGCCAAGACGGTCAGCTCTAGCAAGAAGGATTGGGAAGACAGGATGTATGAAGCACTATGGGCGTATCGCACCGTGTACAAGACCCCCACGGGTTGCTCACCATTCTCCTTGGTGTACGGCTCAGAAGCGGTCGTCCCGATAGAGCTGGAGATACCCTCACTACGGGTGGCGATCCAGCACGAATTAGTCAAAGATGGCCAAGCCAATATAGAAAGAAGAATGGAGGAGCTCTCCGATCTAGAAGGACGACGGCTCAGAGCCCAGCAGAACATACAAGTCTACCAGGCCCGTATGACCCGTGCCTTTGACAAACTCGTCAAAGAACGTGAATTCAAGAAGGGAGACCTAGTCATGGTCAAGCGAAGAGAAGTCATGGCGGCCAACCCCAAAGGCAAACTGAATGAAAACTGGACAGGACCTTATGTGGTCCAGAAAGTCTATGAAGGCGGTGCTTATGTCATCGTCAACCACCGGGGGGAAATTCAATTCCCACCACTCAATGGGAAACACTTGAAACTATACCATGTGCCGCTTCCCCAGCTCGGTGATCAACTGAAACCAATACCCCACAATGAAGAGGATTCCGTCATGGAGCTTTTTACATAGAGCACCCGAAGACTCAACTCGGAGCACGTGGCCCTCCGAGGCCTCAACCGAGTAACATGGCTTAGACCTTCCGTCTAAGCCGGTTGAACCTGATTCCATTGCGTTGATATAAACCTAATGTCGACGATACTATCATACCTTTGTGATCCGGTCCCACCGTGATCATCAAAAAAAGAGAGAAAAAAAAAGAGAAAAAAAAAGAAAAAAAAGAAAAAAAAGGGGGAAGAAAAGAAGAAAAGAAGAAAAAAAAAGAAGAAGGAAAAGGAAAAGAAAAAGAATAAAAAAGAAGTGGTTCCTTAGTGTTCCTTAAGCGGCACCCTCGCAGAAAGCTCCGATTTAGACCTTTCGCCTAGGTCGGGAGAAAACTAAAATCCTTGCGTTAATGCAATCCCAGCATTGACGAATCCACCTTATGCGGCACCCTCGCCGAAAGCTCCGGTTTAGACCTTTCGTCTGGGTCGGAAGAAAACTAAAATCCTTGCGTTGATGCAATCCCAGCATTGACGAATCCACTTTATGCAGCACCCTCTCCGAAAGCTCCAATTTAGACCTTTCGTCTTGGTTGGAAGAAAACTAAAATCCTTGCGTTAATGCAATCCCAGCATTGACGAATCCACTTTATGCGGCACCCTCGCCGAAAGCTCCGATTTAGACCTTTCGTCTGGGTCGGAAGAAAACTAAAATCCTTGCATTGATGCAATCCCAGCATTGACGAATCCACTTTATGCGGCACCCTCGCCGAAAGCTCCAATTTAGACCTTTCGTCTGGGTCGGAAGAAAACAAAAATCCTTGCGTTGATGCAATCCCAGCATTGACGAATCCACTTTATGCGGCACCCTCGCCGAAAGCTCCAATTTAAACCTTTCGTCTGGGTTGGAAGAAAACTGAAATCCTTGCGTTGATGCAATCCCAGCATTGACGAATCCACTCTATGCGGTACCCTCGCCGAAAGCTCCGATTTAGACCTTTCATCTATGTCGGAAGAAAACTG
Organism: Amorphophallus konjac; assembly: GCA_022559845.1. NCBI lineage: Eukaryota > Viridiplantae > Streptophyta > Magnoliopsida > Alismatales > Araceae > Amorphophallus > Amorphophallus konjac. The sequence goes on from CM040120.1 coordinate 218,537,496, forward strand.
AAATCCTTGCGTTGATGTAATCCCAACATTGACGAATCCACTTTATGCGGCACCCTCGCCGAAAGCTTCAATTTAGACCTTTCGTCTGGGTTGGAAGAAAACTGAAATCCTTGCGTTGATGCAATCCCAGCATTGACGAATCCACTTTATGCAGCACCTTCGCCGAAAGCTCCGATTTAGACCTTTCGTCTTGGTCGGAAGAAGATTGAAATCCTTGCGTTGATGCAATCCCAGTGTCAACAAACCACCTTTAACGGCGCCTAAGGCCTTTCTAGGGCCTCAGCCGTGCGATCCGATCTGGACTTTTCGTCCAAGTCGGAGAAACTTGAACCCCTCCTTCTTGCTTCGGCACTCTGCCATGCCGACGACCAAACCTCCACTCAGATATGTCGGTCTGTGTGCATATGCAGTGAAGCGATCCCCTCATCCCTTCGCTGAAGGAGTGAGCGCTTTCCCGTGAATTCGCACCGGACTAGCATCCCACTGGCTCGGAAGAACAGACGTCCTGTCGAAGAACTCTACACTCGCGAGCCCCGCGCACTCATCCTTCGCTTGTGCCACCCGCGAGTGGGGGGCATTTGTGGACGTCCAAAAATATCGATGATGGTCATACGGCATGCACGTCTCGACACTCGAGAGCAAGCCGAAGACGGAAATGCCAAATAAACCTCATGCCTTGCCCGATCAGGATGAGGACTCGCTTGGTGGTACACTAGCCGATGAGGGAGCCCCCCGGGTGGAAGATACAACCACAACTCTACAGTCGGCCGTGCCGAGAGCTAAATCGAAGAAGAGTCGGGAACTCCGACACAGCCCGGCGTGCACCGAAAGTCACGCAAAGTCTGGGACCGAGCCCCAGAGGCTGCGAACGGAATATTGCAGAGGCCATACATCGCAACCGGAACATCCTGGGAATGTCGACATTCATATAAATGGCCGCGACTTCGAGAAGAATCCGTTTAGTGCTTAAAACGGCACGAAGGGGCCTTAAAACGGCGCGCCTTAAAACGGCGCGCCCCCCTCTTAAAACGGCGCGCCCCTTTTCTTTTCTTTGGCTACACGGCGCGCTCGAAGGTGCCTCCATCTTTGATGCTTAAAACGGCGCCCCTTTGAATATGGCGCCGTTTTAACCCCTTTGATGCTTGAAACGGCGCCCCTTTGAATGTGGCACAGTTTTAACGCCTAAACCTATTCTCTGAAGCGCTTCCCGGGCGTGCAATCGACCCATCCCGTCATCAATACGGTCCCTTGTTTCCTGCGAACAGCACGTCGACGAACTACTTAAAATGGCTAAATGTCTGCTTCGATCCGTTGGGCATCCAAGCATGTTCTTCAGATGGAAATTCTCGAGCCCTGCACCGTCGAGCGCTCATTCCGTAAGTCGACCGCCCATTCCCCTGCAAATGATGAAAGCAACGTGGCTCACGGTGGATATGCCAGCGAATGAGGAGACCATGCCTCAGCCCCTCTCCTGGTCACACTGTAGCTGCGACGGAGGTGACATCCATGACAGCGGCATTCGACACGATGACCCCAGCAACGTCAACAACATCAGCAACGAAGGGCCTCCAACCTCTATAAAAGGAGCGCCCAGGCGAAGCTTAAATCGGGTTGGAAGGGTTGGACGACTCTTGGAAGCCTGGAGAGCGTAAGCCTTTTCTTCAGAGAGAAACCCCTTGAAGCCCGAAGCCCCCTGTGGAGAAGAAGAAAGAAAGAGTGGGAGAGAAAGGGTGAGGAACAGTGAGAGCCAGCCGTGTGAGGGTGGGTCATTGTCTTTCTCCTCTTCCATTGTATTCTGCTCGGCAACGTCCAGCCCCGATGTAGTTCTTTCTGTTTAAGTGGAAATGAAGCATGGGGCCTTTAACCCCGATCCTTTCTTATCCCCTAAATCTCCCTTCCGCCGTGTTCTTGTGTCGACTTCAGCTCTCACGCGGTCTTCAGCTACGCGATCACGGCAACCCTCGGGTCACCGGAGTTCCTTTGTAGGCTGGCCCTCAGGACCTCCGGCCCTGAACGGGGGGAGTCGATATGATCGCAACAACCCATGGGCCACCGGACTCCCTTGCAGGCTAGCCCTTGGGACCTCCGGCCCCAAATGGGGTAATTTTACTGGTGTTGTCGCTTATGCGCATACCGGGATGTTTCGGGGACGTCTGAGCTCTCTCCATATGGCCCGCCCCATTTTTTTCCCAGACCCTTCGGGTCCAGGGGAGGTGCTGCCCGATTCTCGCCAGGGCCAAGAACAAGTGAACAAATTGAGCCACTCAAGAACGAACTGAGTTTTTAATCCAATACATAGTAAACTCTAGGAACTAAACCCCCCGAACGAATACTTAAGCATCCATGCTTATTCACCTCAACAAACGATTAAAACGATTAAACCCCCCCCCCTTTTCATCAACTTAATCTTCCAAATGGATGAACAAACCAACCATCAAACTGGCTTTCAGGTGAAATAAAAGAAACACACAGTCAATAGCAATGAAAACAACCCTCGGAAGACTTTATCCCGACGCGGTTACTTTCCCCCGCGCCATTTTAACCCACAATCGGAACCCCTTTCGATCCTAATCCGGCGCCGTTTAAATCGGCGCGCCCCTCTCCCCTTGAATGGCCTTAATACGGCGCACCCCCTCCATCTCCTTCTGTGAACACCTAAAAAATGGCGCGCCCCCATTTCCTCCTCCCTTGCCCTTCAATTCCGGCGCGCCCCTTCACATCTTAACCCGACGCCCCTTAACCGGCGTGCCCATCTTCTTGCAACGTGCTAATACGGCGTGGTAAAAGAGAGCTAAAAGAATGAAAAGAAGAAAGAAAACTATTGAAATTAAAGAATAAACCAGAGAATAAGGACTAAATCAATAAACAAAATAGAAAGAATGGAATGAGAATAAAACACTTAATTCAATGGTCGGAACAATGACAATAGCATACCCCCCCATAATTAAAATTTTGTTCCGGGGGCGCTGCCCCCTTGACCCCCGCGACCTGACCGCGCAGGTTGATCCGTGTGCGAGGGCGCACGTTGCCGAGTTCGGGCTTTGCACTTAACAACTCGCTCCCCCAGACTGTGCAATGATGCCACGTGGTATCGGATGTGGACCTCGGGATCCCCAACATGGTCATGATCCGTGCACCTCTTGGGCCGATAGTTCATCAGCTTGAGGCACTTATTCCGGGATCTGATCCCGCACCCACATGAAACGTGTCGTACCTACGGAAGATATCCGAATGTCTTTGTTGATATCTTCGATGCTTCGAATGTGGACTCTCGATCGAACACTAGATGGTCCGTTAGTGACTGATATATATATATACCGGGATCTAATCCCACACTTGCATTAAATTTTCCGCACTCGCAACAAGTATTTGTATGGTTTTGAACACCGTTTTGCATACCGATGCGGAGGGGTTAAATCATGTCAACCCAACTCGCATGCTTTAATGAAAAATGATCTTTATGTCATTTGGCCCCTTTTCTTGGCGATTAATCAGAGGTCTTCCCCTCTCCGAGGGGATGTAATTAACGTCGTGGCCTTTATGGCGCGGCGGGTCTCCAGTCCCGACCCGATATCCACAATCGTCTGATTAGTCAGATGGAGCGAACCCCGGGCTTCGGACAACTTCAGTCTTGAAGCCCGAACACATTGTCACCTAGGTGACTGGCACGCCCTCGCACTAGATAAATCAATAAACTGATAAAAAGAACACCCCGATATCTCTTCACGAACACGAAATCCAGTGCGTTCCACAAGTTGGCACTTGTCATCGCTGATCCATCTGCTAGCGACCCAACACCTGAGTTGGTGCCGATCAATTACGAGACTGATCAAGATTTAGCGGAGGAGTTCTTTGATGAACTCATGGAGGGACAACCCGTTGATGCCCCAGGTACCCAGCATCAGGGTGATGTACAGCTGGGAGTAGTCAGGTGCATCCCTACCCAACCCCAGGTGAGTGACGACTAGCGTCGTACCACCATCTTCCATACATTTTGTAGGCTGGGAGGAAAGGCCTACAAGGTGATCATTGATAACAAGAGTTACATTAACGCCATCTCTACGGGCACGGCTAAGCGTCTGGGTTTGACGCCCGTAGATCATCCCGCACCTTATAGGGTTTCTTGGGTGGATTCTACTTCCATCCCGGTCAGGCTGAGATGTCTGGTGCCACTACAGTTCCAGGCTTACCATGATGAGATCTGGTGTGACGTGCCGCCTAAGGAGGTAGGTAGCATTATCCTTGGTAGGCCTTGGTTGTTTGATCGGGATGCCACCCTTCAAGGTCGGTCGAACACTTGCACATTCGACCACAGCGGCCATAGGATCACCCTCCATCCCACCCAGCCAAAGGATCCTTCTGTCCGAGGACCAGCCGGTCCCAGCACTTCCACCCCTCCTAGTCAGGGGACAGTTTGTCGTTCCACCTCATCCACAACGCGGGCTACTACCTCTTCGACTGCTCCTAGCATAGGAGGCCTCCCACCCAGAAGGTTAATGATGATCAGCCCATGAGAGATGGAGTAAGAGGTGACCGGGGGTAGCCCTATCCTTACCATTGTTGTCCGAGGAGTGGAGGATGTCGCTCCTAGGTCTGATGATGAGCACCCCCTAGAGGTATCTGTGATCCTCTGGGACTTTTCGGATGTCTTTTCGGAAGACCTCCCCGAAGGCCTTCTGCAAATGAGGGACACCCAGCATGGGATCGACCTTGTCCAGGGCTCGTCCTTGCCCAACCTCCCCCACTATAGGATGAGTCCCAAAGACCATGCCGAACTTCAAAGGTAGGTCAATGAGTTGATGAGCCGGGGATCTCTTAGAGACAGCAAGAGCCCTTGCGCTATTCCCGTATTGTTGGCCCCGAAGAAGGATGGCACATGGAGGATGTTCGTGGATAGCCATGCGATCAACAAAATCACGGTGAAGTATCGCTTTCCCATTCCCCGATTGGATGACTTGTTAGACATTGTTGGCCTAGACTAGATGGCGGACAAGAAGGGGGTTGAATTGTCCCCTTTGCCTATATGGCAGATTTTAAAAAACAATCTAAACTGATCACGGTGGAATTAAAATTAACTGCGTTAATTAGCATAAACTCAAGTGAGATTAGAAGAATCCTCTCAATCTTTCCTATCTCACACGGATATGCAATGCAAAGAGCGAGTTAACGATTCCCAAATACAAATAGCAGAGGTAGTAGTGTGTAGTGGAGCAGTGAATAAAAATCTATAAATTTACCTGTGAATGAAGATAGGAGAAATGGACAAACGCACAGGCAAACCACATGTAACATGGAGATTTTTAGGTGGTTCGGGACCACGACGGGCTCCGTACGTCCACCCCTCACCCAACCAGGTGAGGCTTCACTACATGCTACTTTCGTAACAACACGGGGATGAACCCCCCAACCAAACACAGACGCTGCTTCCGCAGCAATATCCACACACGGGGTCTAGCCCCAAGATGCTGCCACCGCAGCACACATCCACACACAGAATCGGGGAACACAACCCAGACACTCAAACCACACGGAGTCACAGCTCCGTACACTACACATAGATATTCTGAGTTCGACTAAATAGAAAGATATACAATGACTAGCCCAAACATTCAATACATGCTCATAGATAGAATGTAAATCATTGAAGCATATGAAGAAGGGCTGGAGAAATGTATCCTTTATGTAAGAGTGGCCTGGAGAAATCTTTCTTGAAGCTTCCAAGGTGAGGGAGGTTGAAACTTCAGCAGTTCCGAACCCGAACGAGCCGGTTGATCTAGGTTCAGCTTCCTTGACTTGTAAACTCTTGATAGAATGGATGAAACTTGAAACTCCTTGCTTTAGAACATCCATACAAGTTGGAAAAATATATTAGAGCTCAAAACCCTCTTCCTTTCTCTCCTACGGCCAGTGCTTCCTCCTCTCTTACTCTAAACCCTAAAATTCACAACTTATATATATCAGCAAGTTAGGTTGATCAATGCAACCCCAAAAATCAAAAGCAAATGAGACAAACAGATGTAAACAAGATATGGAAGAAGTTCCCCATGAGAAGAAATGAGGTGTAGTTGATAATCTCTGATGCTCGGGTCGGAGGATAGCTAAATGCCGACATTGAGGACGTCCACGCGTTCCTATTCTCGATCTGCTTCTTTCTTTCTTCAATCACGAGCTCTAGAAATGGATGGAAGTAGATGAATCCCGTGCTCTTCCTCAGCCTCCCTCCTTCTTCCCGTCGTTCTCCTACAAAACAGATAGATAAATTAGAGCTCCTTGTTTTTTCTTCCAAATTCGCATGATATATATACAAGAAAGATAAGTTGTGCAAAAGACCACAAAGCCCCTGTTAAACCCTAGCAAAACCACCCCAATATGTTCATTAGTAACCCAAGGGCATGTGGGTAAATTTTCAGCCCATTAGAAAGTGTTTTCATAGGGTTTCGGTGGGCCACGATTTTCTCACGTGGAGCTATGAATGTGGGGGGGTCGACCCATCTGGTGAGGGGGGTCGACCCACCTACCAGACAGAATGCTGTCTGGCAGGTTCATGTCACAGGGGTCGACCCATCTGTTCACAGAATGCAGAAAGCTCCCTGTTTTGCCCAGGGGACGACCCATTGAGCAGGGGGGGTCGACCCATCTATATTGTGTCAAAAAAAAAGGTTTCCTAATGATGTTCTAATGATCTAACATGCACCCCAATGAATTTTAACACCTATTTACAAATTTATATGATGAAGTAGAAGAGATTTCAAATAGTGTGCAAGTAAATCATCCAACAAGAAAATGAATCTCTCATAACTAACCCATCAACCTTTCCCATGTTTTTTCAAGAGAGCAAAAGGGCACTTTGAACCTAAATACATGACAATATGAATTCAATGCTTATGAAATACTTATCTCCATGGCATTGCTTCACATGTGATTTCTCTATCTACTTGTATTAAGAAATGTTAGAATACAACCATATATCAAGATGAATCTAGCAATACCAACCCATCAGACCACAAGCTTTCATTCCATAGCAAGTTCAGCATGAAAGCCCCAATTTCAGTTCAAATATCATTCACGCCTCACATTAAATTCAATTGCAATCTAAGGCATGTTGAGCAATTTGAGTTCAACTAAATCACACATGGACCTCATGAGCTGTCCATAGGAAGACAAACCAATTTGATTAGATATATGGCCATTTCACTATCAACTCAAGGAAGCCCATTCTCTACACAAGTCCCACATTTCAAATATGATTCAAGCAAGCTTCACATGAATTCTATTTCAAACCAAGACAGTCAAGTTTAGTCCAAAAGTTCCAATTTCAATCTCTCTTATCCAAATTGATTCAGCATGGAAAACCCAATTCTAATATAGTTCAATCATTCAAAGTTCAGTCCTATAAATTCAAGTTCAGTCAAGAGCAATCAATATGAACTCAATTTATTCACACAGTCATTTAGAATCATTTTATAGCCAATTGAAGGACCATTCAACTATCCTTTCAAATTGACTCACAATCATCAAGAGCTATGCAAAGCAGACCAAACTGAGTATAGGAGTGGTTCAAACCGAACACATCAAGGGTCATGTGAGAATGGTAAGCAAGGCAGAATGTCAAGGACCCTTTGTAAGAAGATGCATTAAGCACAATTGAGAACCACTAAGAAAACTCAATTCCCTTTCTTCATGGATCAGACATAATAACCCAATCATTTAAACAATAAAAGAGCGAATCAACCCATATGACAATATTTCATCATGATCAAGCATGAATACATCAGATTAATTAAACCTGTATGAATTCAAGGTTCAGTTCATAGGTTTCATGTTCACTCCTAAAGAAATTTAAATCAATGCAATCCAATGCATATCAATAATATGCATGAAGGCCTAGTCATGATTTTACCAATGAAAAACGTCATGTATAAAGTGCATCAAGAGACCAAGGTCAATGCATATAATGGAAGCACTATAGGAAGGTTGGTGCATATGACCCAAGGTCTAAGCCTAATGAAGCAGACATCATAAGTGAGCTCGACACTTATGAAGAAGGGGTCGACTCCACATAAAGTAATTTCACATCTGAAGATTTTATCCACCGAGCATTTTAACCTGCAAGAACCAGAAATCAACATTAAGCTCCAAAAGGATCAATAAGTAAATAACCCAATACATACACACAATATATTGTTATCATCAAAACCATCACCAAGGACAAAGAGGGAGTACAGCGCACCCAACAATCTCCCCCTTTTTGATGATGACAAAATATTATGGCCATCAAAAACTCTCTCCCCCTTTGGCATTATCAAAAAGTGTGGGTTAAGATGACAAATGTGAAATTTCAACATGAATGATAGAGAATGAAATATCAATGGCGCACGAACCCAGCAATGACCGACCATTAAAGGAAGGTGTGTAAACCATGAAGACCATGCAAGAAATGACATTTGATGACCAGTCTATGCACAAGTTTTGCTGAAAGCACATTATTCTCCCCAATTGTCAAGAGCAAAAAACAGCTGACAATGGGTTATTTAACCAGTTATTTGTAAGTATAAGCTAAAGATGCATCAATATGAAGTGTGATATAAACAAACCGGATCAAGCAGTCAAGCATTCAAGCATGCATAATAAGATATAGACTCATGCAAGTCCCTTCAGGATGGGTGTAATTATAATGCAATTGATCGTAGAACATGAATTGCATGTACAATACTAAGAAGGTCGTGCTTACATAAATAAAGTACTACATTAATTGTGAAAGACAACTGATTCATAAAGGACATTCAAACAATCAAACCCAGAGTGCGTATGTGAAGATTGAGCAATGAAGATCAAATCAATATGGAAAATCAGATTTTCTTAAGAACACTGAAAAGAACTTATCATCCATACACTTTCAACACAATGCTTGAATATTGGTAGCTACGTATGACCCCCAATTTTTTTTATTTACTAACAATGGTGTGACTAACCTTTTGACACGAGTCATGCCCTTTGTTTCAGGGGTAATTCCCGGTTACTCAGTTTCGTCACTTTTTATAATGTGGATGAGACACTTTTCGACGCGAGTTGTACCCTTTGTCTCAGGGGCACTTCCTGGCTACTCGGTGGCAAATCACATTTATTTTAGAGTGGATTAGTTTCTCCTTTCGACGTGAGTTTTCTCCTTTATTTCAGGGGGGATTCTCGACTACTTGGATCCACGTTCCACTATAAGGCTTTTTAGTGGGGTATATAGCTTTTTCCTCACGAGACATGTGAATTTCATGTAGAGAATGAAAAGTCCTTAAAAGTGTAGAGTAGAAAATCGCAATCCTTATTAAATTGAATCATTATCTGAAAAAGGTGCATTTTGTGTGGGTGGTTGTATTGAATGTAAAAGATGAATTAGCCTTATCACAGTAATGTCTCCCCCTAAATGTATGCACGATTATAAAAAATCTCCCCTTAATATATGCCATGTAATAAACATGTCTAAATCAATGTAATTTCATTTAGCAAAGGATGAGTCATAGAAGGAGTTAAAAAATGGTTGTATAAAGTATATACATGCTATCGATCAGGGATCTTTCAATGTTTTCAAGCAAATGATTATCGGTACTTGGCGGAGTACATTGGTCCGAAGACCACCATCACGCCTGAGAAAAGCTTCCAGTTGGACATAATCCAACCTTCCACTATCGCCATTTGATATACCAAATAATCATGGCATTCAAGCACACGTGTATGAAGTATATGCAAGTATATGCATGTAACTTGAAGAGATGATTGAAAAAATATTCCTATTCACAAGTATGAAAAGATATGTATGATATGTGCAATGAGTATCATGCAACTAAGCGTGTAAGCTGTATATGCAGAAGTGAACCATTATTTACAGGATGTGAGTAAGAGTGATAAAATTTATCCACAGACCAAAGCTTTCAAACCTAAACTGTTATTTGCAAGAAGCAAAGTAAGAGGTGTATATGAAAAAAAAAGTCATGTATGTCATAGATGAAGCATTCAAGAACTGAATTTATTCACAAAATGTGAAACAGAAATTGTTCAAATGGAGGTACCAAGTTTTTCTCAAGATTCAAGCTCTTACCAAGGTTAAGTAATCCAATAGGAAACAGTATACCAAATTCTTTACCTGATAAGCTCATCATTTCCTTACCTTGAAGGATCTTTATTTGTCATTGGTTTCTTCCTTCTCAAGGCACCCCTGCTAGATAGATTCTCATTTTGGAGTTTTGGATACCCAAGCCATCTTGGGTCCCGAGGGGTTAGTTCTTACAAGAACAAATGAATTCCTATTTTTCCTAGCAAATCATTCATCATCAAATACCCTAGTAGAACAGTCATCCATAGAATGACCATTCTTTCCACAATAGAAACAATAAGAAGATTTCCTCTTCAAAAACCCATTTTCATCATTTTTCATTACAGAACAATCATTCATTACATGTCCAACATTTTCATAGTAATGACATGTAAAATTCTTTTTAACAAACCATTCATCATTGTTTTTCTTTGTGAAGCAATGTTTAAAGACATGACCATGTAATCCACAGTAATAGCAATGAGAGTTAAATGTTTTCCTAGTGAATTTCACATGATCTTTAGACTCATTAATAATTTTCATTTGTGACTGCAATGCTTGTTCATCATCAGATTTCATTAGAAGACAGTCATACATGTCATGACCATATTGTCCACAATAGTAACATGAAACATTTCTTCTTTTCTTTGATGCATGATCATATTTGACAGTTTGAAGTTTTTCATGCACGCAAGAGTGATGATCAACATTTTTCTGATTTTGATTTCCTTTATCATGCACGGACAATGATTCATTCAAAATTTTGATTTCATTTTGCAAGGACATAGTATGCATTTCAAGATCATCAATCTCTTTTTCACAAGAAGTGACTTTTTCATTCAACAAGAGATTTACACTTTTGTGACTTTCAATTTCCTGTTCAAGGATATGCAATTTGTCACAATCATCATCAATCACACATTTCCCTTTTTCGACTTTTTTAAGACTTTTCAATTCTCCTTCAAGTAATGAAATTTGAATTAACAAGGCAGTGTTTTCATTTTGGAGTTTATCAAATGAATTTTTGCTCATGGAAGTGTGTTCAGGTTCTTTCATTTGAAAACTCACATTATCATTAACCCTTTTACCCATGACTTCATTGGATTCAAATTTATCATTCAAATTTCTAAGACTTTCTATTTCCTCTCTAAGTTCCTTCAGTTTATCCGACTTGTCAACAGACAAGTATTTTTCTTTTTCAAGGACAAGCAGCTTTTTAGACATTTCAGTATTTAACTCTTTCAAATCCTCATTATCTTTTTCAATCTTTATAAGTTCTGAAATTTTAGCCAATAAAGATTTATTTTCAGTTTTTAAACATGAAGTGGTTTCTTTATGGCTATCAACCTCACACACAAGTGACTCAACTAACTTTTCAAACTCAATGCATTTTTCACATGAAGAAGTTTCATGAAAAGTATTTTCAAGTTTCTTATAGAGCTTCTTATTTTCAGACTTCAATTTCTTGTAATTACTCAATAATTCATCATATGCTTCCACTAATTCTTCAAATAAAATTTCATCAACTTCAGAGTCAGAACTTACCTCCTTGGACTCTAAGCTTGAATGATCATCCCTGCTATTAGCCATCATGCACGCATCCTCTAGCCCTCCTTCATGAAACTTGATCAGTTGATCCATTATTTCTATGGCTGAGCTGCAATCAGAAACAAGCGGAGATTTGTTAGAGTCAACTGCAGCTTTAAGAGCATTCAACACAAAAAAGATTATCAGAATTCTTTTTCTTATGTTCATCAGTCCATCTTAACTCATTTTTTTGTAAAAGATGAGGACTATGAGTAATTAATTTCATAAGCTTAGGATCAGTACCAGAAATCCAAATAGTGAATTTTCCAATCCAAGATACATAATCAAAACCATCAAAGATAGGAACAGAATTCACACCAGCCATCATGAACAGATCTTTACTCCTAGACCGCAAGGTCCACTAAAAAATCAGAGACTAGGCTCTGATACCAATTGTTGGCCTAGACTAGATGGCGGACAAGAAGGGGGGTTGAATTGTCCCCTTTGCCTAGATGGTAGATTTTAAAAAACAATCTAAACTGATCACGGTGGAATTAAAATTAACTACGTTAATTAGCATAAACTCAAGTGAGATTAGAAGAATCCTCTCAATCTTTCCTATCTCACACGGATATGCAATGCAAAGAGCGAGTTAACTATTCCCAAATATAAATAGCAGAGGTAGCAGTGTGTAGTGGAGCAGTGAATAAAAATCTATAAATTTACCTGTGAATGGAGATAGGAGAAATGGACAAACGCACAGGCAAACCACATGCAACACGGAAATTTTTAGGTGGTTCGGGACCACGACGGGCTCCCTATGTCCACCCCTCACCCAACCGGGTGAGGCTTCACTACACGCTACTTTCGTAACAACACGGGGATGAACCCCAACCACACACAGACGCTGCTTCCGCAGTAATATCCACACACGGGGTCTAGCCCCAAGACGCTGCCACCGCAGCACACATCCACACACAGAATCGGGGAACACACCCCGGATACTCAAACCACATGGAGTCACAGCTCCGTACACTACACACAGATATTCTGAGTTCAACTAAATAGAAAGATATACAATGACTAGGCCAAACATTCAATACATGCTCATAGATATAATGTAAATCATTGAAGCATATGAAGAAGGGCTGGAGAAATGTATCCTTTATGTAAGAGTGGCCTGGACAAATCTTTCTTGAAGCTTCCAAGGTGAGGGAGGGCGAAACTTCAGCAATTCCGAACCCGAACGAGCCGGTTGATCTAGGTTCAGCTTCCTTGACTTGTAAACTCTTGATAGAATGGATGAAACTTGAAACTCCTTGCTTTAGAATATCCCTACAAGTTGGAAAAATATATTAGAGCTCAAAACCCTCTTCCTTTCTCTCCTACGGCCAGTGCTTCCTCCTCTCTTGCTCTAAACCCTGAAATTCGCAACTTATATATATCAGCAAGTTAGGTTGATCAATGCAACCCCAAAAATCAAAAGCAAATGAGACAAATAGATGTAAACAAGATATGGAAGTAGTTCCCCATGAGAAGAAATGAGGTGTAGTTGGTAATCTCTTATGCTCGGGTCGGAGGATAGCTGAATGCCGATGTTGAGGACGTCCACACGTTCCTCTTCTCGATCTGCTTCTTTCTTTCTTCAATCACGAGCTCTAGAAATGGATGGAAGTAGATGAATCCCGTGCTCTTCCTCAGCCTCCCTCCTTCTTCCCATTGTTCTCCTACAAAACAGATAGATAAATTAGAGCTCCTTACTTTTTCTTCCATATTCGCATGATATATAAACAAGAAAGATAAGTTCTGCAAAAGACCACAAAGCCCTTGTTAAACCCTAGCAAAAACACCCTAATATGTTCATTAGTAACCCAAGGGTATGTGGGTAAATTTTTAGCCCATTTGGAAGTGTTTTCATAGGGTTTCGGTGAGCCACGATTTTCTCGCGCGGAGCTGCGAATGTGGGGGGGTCGACCCATTTGGTGAGGGGGGTCGACCCACCTACCAGACAGAATGCTGTCTGACAGGTTTATGTCACAGGGGTCGACCCATTCTTGCAAGGGGGTTGACCCATCTGTTCACAGAATGCAGAAAGCTCCCTATTTTGCCCAGGGGACGACCCATTGAGCAGGGGGGGTCGACCCATCTACATCGTGTCAAAAAAAAAGGTTTCCTAATGATGTTCTAATGATCTAACATGCACCCCAATGAATTTTAACACCTATTTACAAATTTATATGATGAAGTACAAGAGATTTCAAATAGTGTGCAAGTAAATCATCCAACAAGAAAATGAATCTCTCATAACTAACCCATCAACCTTTCCCATGTTTTTTCAAGAGAGCAAAAAGGCACTTTGAACCTAAATACATGACAATATGAATTCAATGCTTATGAAATACTTATCTCCATGGCATTTCTTCACATGTGATTTCTCTATCTACCTGTATTAAGAAGTGTTAGAATACAACCATATATCAAGATGAATCTAGCAATACCAACCCATCAGACCACAAGCTTTCATTCCATAGCAAGTTCAGCATGAAAGCCCCAATTTCAGTTCAAATATCATTCACGCCTCACATTAAATTCAATTGCAATCTAAGGCATGTTGAGCAATTTGCGTTCAACTAAATCACACATGGACCTCATGAGCTGTCCATAGGAAGACAAACCAATTTGATTAGATATATGGCCATTTCACTATCAACTCAAGGAAGCCCATTCTCTACACAAGTCCCACATTTCAAATATGATTCAAGCAAGCTTCAAATGAATTCTATTTCAAACCAAGACAGTCAAGTTCAGTCCAAAAGTTCCAATTTCAGTCTCTCTTATCAAAATTGATTCAGCATGGAAAACCCAATTCTAATATAGTTCAATCATTCAAAGTTCAGTCCTATAAATTCAAGTTCAGTCAAGAGCAATCAATCTGAACTCAATTTATTCACATAGTCATTTAGGATCATTTTATAGCCAATTGAAGGACCATTCAACTATCCTTTCAAATTGACTCACAATCATCAAGAGCTATGCAAAGCAGACCAAACTGAGTATAGGAGTGGTTCAAACCGAACACATCAAGGGTCATGTGAGAATGGTAAGCAAGGCAGAATGTCAAGGACCCCTTGTAAGAAGATGCATTAAGCACAATTGAGAACCACTAAGAAAACTCAATTCCCTTTCTTCATGGATCAGACACAATAACCCAATCATTTAAACAATAAAAGAGCGAATCAACCCATATGACAATATTTCATCATGATCAAGCATGAATACATCAGATTCATTAAACCTGTATGAATTCAAGGTTCAGTTCATAGGTTTCATGTTCACTCCTAAAGTAATTTAAACCAATGCAATCCAATGCATATCAATAATATGCATGAAGGCCTAGTCATGATTTTACCAATGAAAAATGTCATGTATGAAGTGCATCAAGAGACCAAGGTCAATGCATATAATGGAAGCACTATAGGAAGGTTGGTGCATATGACCCAAGGTCTAAGCCTAATAAAGCAGATATCATAAGTGAGCTCGACACTTATGAGGAAGGGGTCGACTCCACATAAAGCAATTTCACATCTGAAGATTTTATCCACCAAGCATTTTAACCTGCAAGAACCAGAAATCAACATTAAGCTCCAAAAGGATCAATAAGCAATTAACCCAATACATACACACAATATATTGTTATCATCAAAACCATCACCAAGGACAAAGAGGGAGTGCAGCGCACCCAACAGACATGATGTCGAGAGCCACTATCTTTTCAAAGATAGATCTTCGTAGTGGCTATCACCTGGTACGGATCAGGCCTGGGGATGAATGGAAGACGGCATTCAAGAACAAGGATGGTCTTTATGAGTGGTTGGCTATGCCATTCTAGTTCTCCAACGCCCCTAGTACCTTCATGCGGTTGATGAACCAGGTTTTACGCCCTATGATAGGGGTCTTCTTGGTCATCTACTTTGATGACATTCTTATCTATAGCCACACTAGGGCGGACCACTTAGACCACCTTAGGCAGATCTATGTCATTTCGAGGCGAGAGAGCTTGTTCGCCAACCTGAAGAAGTGTGCCTTCATGACTGATCAGATCACCTTCCTCGGGTTCATTGTGTCTAGAGATGGAGTCTCTGTTTATCCGGAGAAGATTAGGGCCATCAGGGAGTGGCCCGAGCCCCGCACCCTCCACGATGTCCAGAGCATCCATGGCTTAGCGACGTTCTATAGCCACTTCATTCGTGGCTTCAGTTCTATCACTGCCCCGATCACTGATTGCATTAAGAAGGGGGCATTCGTATGGACTAAGGCTATAGCCACGGCCTTTCAGGACATTAAGGAACGCATAACCCAGGCACATGTCCTTACTTTACCCGATTTTTCTAAGGTGTTTGAGGTCACATGTGATGCTTCCGGTGTGGGTATTGGTGGCGTGTTGAGTCAGGTGTCCCACCCCATAGCTTTCTTTAGCGAGAAGCTGAATGATGCCAAACTGCGATATTCCACATATGACAAAGAATTTTACGCAGTTATCTGGGCATTGAGGTATTGGAGGCACTATCTTTTACACCAGGAGTTTGTCATCTTTTCTGATCATGAGGCCTTACGATTCCTCCATACCCAGAAGAAGCTGAATGCTCGCTACAGTCGTTGGGTGGAGTATCTCCAGGAGTACACCTTTGTGCTCAAGCACAAGGCAGGGGCGGAGAACAAGGTCGCCGATGCGTTGAGTCGGCGGATGATGATGTTGACCACCATGAGTGTTGAGGTGGTAGGTTTAGAGAGACTGAAGGATGCTTATGTTGATTGTCCACATTTTGGTCCGATCTATGCAGCCCTTTAGGCCAGTCCCTCGCGTGATTATAGCGAGTTTGTGCTACAGGAGGGTCACCTATTCTGGGGTGACAAGTTGTGCATCGTACAGACTTCTGTTCGTGACTTTCTTACGTGGGAGATGCACGCGAGAGGTCTTGCTGGCCACTTTGGCCAGAACAAGACCATAGAGTCGGTTGAGCATAGATTCTAGTGGCCAAGCTTGAAGAGAGACGTCGCTTGCATTGTGGCCCAGTGCCGCACATGTGCCATGGCCAAATAAAGGAAGCAGAACACCGGCCTCTATACTCCCTTCCCCGTCCCGGATAGTCCATCGCAGGACATTAGCATGGACTTTGTGTTGGGATTGCCCCGCACCCTCCGACGCCATGACTCTATCTTTGTGGTTGTAGACAGGTTCTCGAAGATGGCATTATTCATTCCGTGCTCCAAAACCTCAGATGCCTCTAGAGTTACCAGTCTATTCTTTTCCCACTGTGTCTCCAGGTTCGAACTTCCCCGCACTATAGTGCCTGATAGGGATGTGCGCTTTACTAGCTATTTTCGAAAAACCCTATGGCACATGATGGGCGCCCAACTGAAATTCTCCACTGCATATCACCCCCAGACCGATGGTCAGACTGAGGTTGTCAATAGGAGTTTGGGGGATCTTCTTAGGTGTCTTGTCCGAGATCGAGTCAGGGATTGGGATTTGGTCTTACCCTTAGCCGAGTTTGCCTATAACGATTCGGTCAATAGGTCTACAGGTGTGAGCCCCTTCGAGATTGTCACTGGCCGTAGACCTAGGAAGCCCATAGACCTAGTCCCATCTCCCATCCAGTCCCGTGTTTCCGAGTCAGCCGAGTCTTTTGCTGATCACATTAGGCAGTTGCATGAGCATATCCGTCGTCACATTGAGTCCAGCAACGCACGATACAAAGAATTGGCTGACGCCCATAGGGACCACCGTGAGTTTCAGGAGGGCTACTATGTCATGATCAGGGTCAGACTTGAATGGTTTCCCTCGGGAGCCGTGAAGAAGTTGCATGCTCGTGGTGCCGGTCCCTTTCGGGTAGTGAGACGAGTCGGATCAAACACATATGTTGTGGACTTTCCGAAGAATTACGGGATCAGCTCCACTTTCAACGTCTCGGATCTCGTCGCTTATAGGGACTCATCGGTGATACCCAGTGAGCCCTTTGAGTCGTCTCCACCCATTGTGAGTGACACCACCCTAGAGTGTCCACCTTCAGCATTGTTACCTCATCAGTGAGAGCAGATAAAATGTATACTAGACGAGCAGGTGACGACTACTCGAGGTGGAGTGTACCAGCGATATTTGGTGTGTTGGAGGGGACGGCCCGCGACCGAGGACACTTGGATCACCCGGGATGAGCTACAAAGGATAGATCCAGATCAACTGGATCGATACCAGAGCGACCCGGACCCTTACTCGACGGGGTCGAGCTTCTCCCACTGGGGAGAATTGGTGAGGACACCAGAGCACGAGTACGGCTCGACTCAGCGAGCTGTCGGTACCGGACCCGCAGCACGACTCGATCGACACCGACCTCTCTGTGGCTGAGGGACAGTCTCGAGTCGCCACCGGAGCACTGATACTTCAGTACGTATTCTTATACATATTTGTACGATATATGTATTTGGATGTATTTGGTGTGTATTTAGCATGTATTTGGATTGTATTTGGTTTGTATTATCTTGGGTTTTTATATTGGGTCAATGGTAGAATAAATTGACCATGTATTTGTATTTTTATTTATTTTGGTCCAAGGGGAATTAATTTGGTCCATGGGGATTAAAATATGCCAAGCCCCTTATGTTGACAATTAAGGAGGGGCGCCCCCTCTTTTGTCTCTTATGGGGTGATTATTTTAATCACCTTGTCCCCCATTTCCCTAATATGCCCCTTTGACCAAGGGTATTAGGAGTCATTTGGCTAGGTCTAGGGTTTGAATATTTGTAGTCTCTTGTTGTATTTTGGTGGAACTAATGAACAAATAGAAATTAGCATAGTGCTTGGTGCGCACCCCCTCTCTCCCCCATGTTCTAAGTGTTCTTCCCTCTCCTTCCCCAATTCTTCTTCAGATCTGATCCTAGATCTCTATCTCCCTCAAATTTTTTCATCCTCCTCTCTTCCTCTATCTTCTGTGATGGTTCACCGCCGCCGTTCGTGCCGCCGTTGAGCTACCACAAACCGGTCATCTCCTTGCTGCCCCGAAACTCGGAGTTGCTGGACAGCAGCACGATGAAGGATCTGGTACAAGAGATCCGACCGTTGGATCGTCGCAAAACCTTTAGGGTAGGTTCCCCCTATCATAGGTCATTCCCATTTTAATTTTAAGGTCGATCAAAATTCGTTTAGGGCTTTTCCCAGCCACCTATTCTTTCTTTTCAAAGTCTGCTTGTGTGCAGATCTGCAAGATAGATCTTGGCATCCGATTTTTCTCACCCCTCTAATGTCGTCTAAAATTTACAAAAAAACTATGTGCATCTCCATCACCCTCCCCTCTACCCACCATAAAAATACCAGGTCCAAATATGTCCATTTGATCCTCGGTCAAATCGCTTGATCAGGGAGTTCAAATTCTGTCCAGTCTGTTCTGTATTTCGGGTCAGAGTGATATTAGTCGGTTTGTAGTCATTTTAATTTCAAATCCAGCCGTTGGATGAGTTTGAGCTTCTAGTATGTTGTAGGATTTTGAGTTCTCTATCCATAAGTACCCTTTGTGTCCCGATCCAACGTCGGAGTTGAGCATACCAGCCGATCTTGTCGGAGCGCATAGTTTGGACAGAAACACAGCTACGGGGTAGCCTTGGGTGATAATTTCCAAGAAATCTCCCGCCTCCACTCCGGTGACCGCCGCTCCTGGGGATCGACCCGAAACACTCTAGGAAAGCCCCCGTCAGTCGCTGCAGCCAGGAGCCACCCCGGACGTTGCCGTGCCACTAACGGGTCCCACGCGCTATCCTGTGGGCCCGAGTGAACAGTGCTAAATCGGCCGACCGCGTCTGCCCAAGCGCCACCGAGTGCTGCCCGTCAACCCGAGATTGGTGCTCCCGGACCCCACGTGTCGCCTGTTACCTCCCTACGTGAAGTGGGTTGTAGAATTAATTCTATAATTATTAATTATTATTGTACCGGGAGTTTCGGATCTCGGCCGGGAAGTCTTCCCCACACCCCGAGTGT
Source organism: Amorphophallus konjac (assembly GCA_022559845.1). Lineage (NCBI taxonomy): Eukaryota > Viridiplantae > Streptophyta > Magnoliopsida > Alismatales > Araceae > Amorphophallus > Amorphophallus konjac. The sequence continues at coordinate 218,557,133 of CM040120.1, forward strand.
GGAAATACACCCGCCACCCCCCCTTTTGTCATATTTTGCTTAGCTAGTATGCATTCTAGATGCCGCTGCATGTGAGTAGGATATTGTACTAGCTTGCTATATATTAATCACCGCTGTGAGTTGTGAGTGCGAGACCCGTCCCGTGACTCGTTCCGAGCACGAGAGTGAGCCGACCACCCGAAACTCAAAGCCAGTTTCCCAACCGTGCATGATCGTCACGTTTCCCATGTCGGAGATGACTGTGAGTTAGTGCTTCTTGTTTGGGGCATGATCGCCTCTTCTGGAGCTCGTCCGGTGTCACGTTGTAGTGTCGTTGCTGGTCGTGTCGTCTTGTTAGTCGCGTCGATCATTAGAGTCCAAGGTCGCAATCCATCCATGTCGAGTCCCATAGTCGTCCCGCATCAACTAGTCCTTGTCTTGGATACAATTACAGTGTCTCAGTTACCGTGTTCGAGGTGAGTGGGAGACACCTGAGACATAGTATAAGTCATCAGTGGATGCATCTGGTCTTTCTTCTAGTGGTTTTTCTTTCTCTCGTCACTTGGTCTATGGAAATTTGACTCTAATGGTGAACGAATGATCTTCGTATGTAACATTGTAGTAGTTAGCATGAATTATTCGTACTATAAATCTTCTTTAAATTACTATTCCTGTGTAGCTTCCTTTAATTGTTAAAGTTGCATGCCAGTTAGTCATTCCTCTGTAATTAACTGTTTCACCTGCACTCTTAGCTGTGAGGTAGGGATCTGTGGGATCCCTACCGAGTCAATGAAATGAGACTCACCCCTTATTTTTCAGGTGAGACGCAGCAGTCGTCTGGTTTCCCGCGTGGTTTTGGCAGCCAGTCGTAGTGCCAGCATGGTCTTCTCCGGGGTATGCCCCGTGTAGTTGTTCTCTTATGATCCTTGTACAATTATGGACTTGTGCTTGCACGTCTGGACTAATGTAAAATTATAACACTCTATTGAGGTAAATTTTGCTTCGGCTTATTGTAATTATTTCCTCAAAACTGTGCATGTGATTGTAGATCTTTATACACCCACGATCTCTTTTCCAACCCTTTCGGAGCCTCATCAGCTCTTGGGTGGCGTCCCCGAGTCTTTGGGTATCGGGTTTCCGGTATCCGAGAAACTAGGTGGTTACATGTCGTGCACTCGACGAGTGTGGCGAGAGTGGAAGCACAAACAACCCAGATTGAGGGCGAATGCAATAGTAGCACCACAGGGAAGGGAAGGAACACAGCATGCTCCGTGTGTAACCTGCAAAAAGATTGATTAGCATAATGTAGGAGGGAGAAGGGAGAGGTGGAGATGAGAAAAGGGCAAGAGATAGGAGGAAGAAGATGGCTATGGGGAGATGAGAGGAAGGAGAGAGCTATGGAGATGGGAAAAGAAGAGGGAGGAAGAAGACAAGAGAGGTAGAATGATCTAGAGACAAGGAAGAGGAGGGCAATAGAGAGCAAGATGAAGAGAAAGGAGAAAGTAGCGATGGGGATAGGAAGAGAAATAAGGAAGAATGGGGGGGATGAGGGTGATCTCCAAAGAAGAAGGAGAGAAGAGAGGTTACAGCCTTTGGAGGAAGAAGAAAGCAAAAGATAAAAAAAAACTCTCTCCTTTGTATATGTCATTTATTGATGGGAATCAACACCGGACAGTAATATTTTATTTTTACATTTGTATCTTTTTGTTGGCATTTATACCCTTATGTTAAATGGGTTTGCAATTGTTGGCAACTATAAACCAATGTGTTAGTCCTTAGAAGTCTTTGGGTTTCTTTGTAAAAAGGTCAGTAGGTCGAATGGGGTCCCCCATCCCCATTCCCATTGGTCCACCTAGGTCCATGGGCCCTTTATGTTATTCTTTGGTCCAAGGTAGAACTTGGACCAAGCCAAGTCAAATCAACCCACTTGGAGAGGGCGCCCCTTCCTTTATGTATTTTTTTATATTCTTCTTTTGACCACATGGGAGATTAATCTCCTATCCCCTAAGTGCCCCTCCCTAACCCTAGATTTGAGGTTAGTTTAGGTATTTTATCCATTGCTATATAATCCTTGTATTTCCATAATTTGGTAGAATTAATGAGAAGAAATTGTTGGAAATCCCAAATGCCCAAGGGTACCCCCCTCCCTCTCCCCTTCTTGCAGCAGAGAATGCAGCAGAAATCCATGGTGTGAAGCCATATTCTTGGAGTGATTCCAAGTTCTATCCCTCCCCCTGGGTGTGAAGCTCAGCCACCGCCGCCGCCGCCTCCGTTCGTGCCGCCGTCGAGCCGCCACAACAACATCTCCGAGATGCTGTCCTGAACCACGAAATCCAAAACAACAACTTGAAGATCTGATTTGTCCTCCCAATCCGTGTATCTGATGATCTTAAAATTTTGAGAGATCATCCCCCTTGTTGTTACCACCTCTCATTTTAAATTTTGTGTCAATCAGACGTCGTTTGCTATTTTTACCAATATTTTAGTTCCACTCCTGACAGTCTGCACATCAACAGATCTGCGGGATAGTATCTTCTTCTTCTATTTTTCCCGCCACCTTAATCATCTCCAAAAAATCCCCAAAAAATTGAGCACGTCCCACACATCCCCTCTACCCACCATAAAATCCCTAAAATCCAGATCCACCCCTTCCCTGTCGGTCAAAATCTATTTTCAGGCAGGTCTTGTTCTGTCCTGATTGTTTGTAATTTTGAGCCAGAAATAACTACAACCCACAGAGTTTTTCATTTCCAATCCGTTTATTGGATGAATGTGAAATTAATTTATGTTGTATCCCTTTGAGTCCTCTGTCCAACGGCACCGATCTCGTCTCAATCCGCCTCCGAATCTGGGTGCAATAATTTTTTTTGTGGAGACGCGCAGATCTGATCCGAGAACAGGATAGTAGAGCAGTCCGCCGGTTAATTCCGGTAAAATACGCCGGTTCACATTCGGCGACCGCCGCTCCCGAAGATCGATCAGTAACCCTTCATCAATGTCCCAGCCAGCCGTAGTAGTAGGGAGACACCCGGGCACCATCGTCCCAGCAGCCGGACCCGGCTGCTATCCCGCGGGCCCCGTAGAACCAAGTCGGACCAGCAGCCCATCTCCGACCCGAGAGCATTCTGGCCTGCTGCCCGTCAACTCGAGTTCGCTACTCCCGGGTCCCACGTGTAGCCCTTTACCTCCCTGCGTGGAGTGGGCAATTAAATTCACTACTGTAATTATTTATTTACTATACACCAAGAGTACGAGTTTCGGCCGGGGTCGTCTTCCCACGCCCAGAGCGTGGAGGTATCGTGTCCGCTCTCAACTTGACATTTGTTTTACTCATATATATTTCTATATGCCGCTGCATGAGTGATAGGAACTTAGCTCGTTATAATTTTATCACCGCTGCGAGAGTGAGTGAGTGGAACCTGTGAACTATGTCACACCGACATAAAAAATATATATATATATATTAAAAGAAATTAATTGCTAAATGAAAAGGAGCAAGAGGTTGCTAATGGAGTGTGATCGCCAGAGGGGTTACCTCAAAAGGGAGGGAGAATGATCGCGAATACCTGGTAAGAAAAGTGATGCGGGATGGATTGTGGTTTTTTTCCTCCTCCTTCTACCGGCCGGCCGATGAAAGGGGTTTCTCTTTCTTGATTACCCTTAAACAAAACACAAATAACCAAAGTAGAAGGGGATTAGCCAAGAGTAGTATCAATCCACAATTAGAATAAGGTAATGAAATATGAACATGAAGAACACAACTTTTGGTCTTTTTTTTAAAACCCCTAAGAGAATTAGGGAGAGGAGATATGATACAAAGAGGAGATATGATGCAAAGACTAATGCAAGGATCACTATATGATGAAAAATGATGGGATGAGTAGCAAACTAATGAAACAACTCCCTGCTGTTCCTGACAACAGTAAAGGGAGAGAACCCAAGAAGGTGGCTTCCGGCTAGTGCAATAGGAAGAAGGAAGGAGCAAGTCCTTTCTTCTGCACTCACGACAGCATCAAACTATTCTCTCTTCTAACCTGCTGCTCTCTTCTCTTTTTTTTTTAACTGTTGTTCTCGTTAACCTCGCGCGAGCAGAACCCAGGGCTATATTTATAGGGTGCAAACCATAGATTTGGTGGGATTAGAACGGGCAACAGTCATCTATGGCAAGGCCTCTACTTCCCTAATACAACAAGGTGATTGAAACAGAGCAGGGATCTCTCCAGGGAAGGTTCATTCGAGCAGGACACGGAAGGGTAAAAGACGACTCTCAGAAGGGCGTCAATTGAAATTGACGACCTGCCTCAAGGCGTTAATTAAAATGACGACCGAAACAAAGGCGTCAATTCACAGGTTTAATTTTAGCAACAAAATCCTTTCCTTATTTAAAAATGATGAAATGACGCCTGTACCAATGGGCGTTAATTGATAAACGACCCTGTTGGGGACGTCAATTCTTGATTTTACAATTTGTTTAGAATTCGTAATATTCCAAAAATTGACGCCTCTTCCAACGGTCGTCCTTTCATTGAGCGACGCCCAAGGATAAGCCGTTATTAAAAAGACGCCCTACATCAAGTCGTTAATTCTAAAAAAAAACCTAAGAAAATCACAGAAAACACATAAAAATAGAAAAACTTCATATTAAATCAATATTGAGGTTCACTTTGCGGCGTCACATGGTGACATGAGATTTTACTCGACATAGCGTCAGTTTTGGCGTGTCTACAGTTGCCCCGCCTTGGCGTCTGCTTTGTAAGGGAGTGAGACGGAATGAAGTGAAAGCGCAACAAGCGGAATGAAGTGGAATAAACTGATAAGTAGATGCCAAGGTGTGATGTGACACGCCTCTGACACTAAGCGTTGGAAATCTTTCCAAGATTCTGAACGAAACAACTCTGGATGATTATAAGAAAAGCATCAATCAGCTGGAAAAGGGAACTAAAAATGTGCACGAGGGCACAAAAGGGAGACACCATTGGAGAGCGGTTACCAGCCAATGTGGACGTGCTATAGTCAAGGTGGATTTGTAACAAAACAAAATGAATTGAGATGAAGACCCAGCAAATGAACGCTTTTCAAGGAACCAGCCTGAGCGGCTTCAAGGAGAATAAAGTACCGAATTTGGAATGGAATATCTCATGTCAACTCAGTTAAGAGCGAGCGACCTTCATTATTGGCGTAATATGGAGATTTTCATCATTAAGCTCAAAGTCCTACATGATGCATGCTGGGCTAAAAGAAAAAAGATTAAAACAAATTAAAAATAGAAAATAATTAAGGATAATATTGCTAAGCCATCTAGGTTTGGTCAAGAATCCAGATCACTAAGCTGACACTAAGTCGAAGCCCGTTTGTCCACGCATCAACTCAGAAAGTGGAACCGTCGTCCCAAACCTTGAATGACTTAACGGCCTATCTGTGCGATCAAGACTCTCCTGGAATTATCACTGTTTTTGATGAAGGGGAACTCAAATTCCAGGTTTATCAGAACCACAAGGTCCTTGATATGCTATAATAGCGTAGAATATTATATAGATAACAATGCTTTACAGGAGAAACACAAAAAAAATGGAATGACGTTACCCCAATGAGTCAACCACGCATCTCCAGACCTGCACTCTTCTATACTTAAAAATTCATCAGTCCACATAAAAAAATGATCAACTCCTGAAAGAATCCTCAATATGATCATAAGTGCATAACATGAAGGCTGATAATAAAAGATAGCACTTAAGCTCATAAAAATGTTTATAAAGCAATCCAACATGCGAGATCAGAAATTGACGACCATAGGAAGCGGCGTCCAAATGATAAAAGACGACTAGCATAAAGGCGTTAATTGCATTAAAGGTTCGATTAGGAGTTGGAAAGCAAATGACGCCCCTCAGGAAGGCGTTAAATAAAAGGCGACCTGAAGCAAGTCGTTAATTCAATAAATGACGCCCTGAACCTTGTCGTTAATTAACTGTAATTTCGAATTAGCACGCTTCCGTTCCAGAAACAGAAAGCTTGAAACACAATCCTATTCATACTCAAATCCTCAACTTCGAACATCCATCAGAACCTTCAAACTTCTATAAAAGGAGGAGCAATTCAACGAGATCCTTTCTGTTCTGCTATTTCTTCTTTTCGTTCATTCACAGGTGCTGTAGGCTGCCGCTATTTTTCGTGAAGCTCAGTACCGCAACATATGCTTGCAATATGCAGAGAGCCATGAAGAAGGCCAAGACTTCCACTCCCAGGATTTCCGAGATCAATGGCCATGTAAATAATAGAATTGCTATGAACCAGGTACTTTAAAATTTGAGTTGCTTGTTTTTTTTCCTATTCTGCATTATTCCATTCAACTCTCATCCTTCTTCTCCTCTGTGCTTTCTCTTTTCTTTTCTACAGGACTATCCAAATATTCTAGGGGCAAGGAGATTCACAAAGAATAAATGGCTTCCCCTCTTACTTTCCAAGTTTAGCTCAGACATGAGGGCCTTCCTATCTAGATGGCACCTCCTAGGTTTGATCACCCATGCTAAACATTATGACCAAATTCACCTAGATTGGGCAGCTATAGGAGCTCTTGTGGAGATATGGCACCCTTCTACCCATACCTTTCTTTTCTCTACTTTTGAAGCCACAATTTTATTAGAAGAATTAGAAATGATCTTAGGCTTAAAGAAGATGAAACAAGGGGATGAGGAGAAGATGGCCATCATGCCAAGACAAATTACCTCTCATGAACTACTATCAAGCTTGATTCCTAGTCCCAACTTAGTGAGCCAAATCAAAGCCACAAAAGGGATTAACCTCTTAAAGCTTGCCTCATGGGTCTATAAAAGGGTCGACCAAGCTAAAGAGGATGATGAAATAGAACGGGTGGCAAAGGCCTTCGTTGTATGCTTGGCGGGAGCAATCTTGTTCCCCTCTATGGAAGATTTTCTAGAAGAGTCCCAATTGAGCGCTATAGCTAGCCTTTGGGAAGGAGAGAGAGCGGGACCGGTGATATTAGCCTATCTATATAGTGGGCTCACCTCGGCGGCAATGGGGAGACCGATTTAGGGATGCATGATCGTTCTCTCTAGTTGGGTAGATTTCCATTTTAAATTTGACCCATGCGAGGAGGCCCAACAATCATCAAGGATATTCTCTAAAAGCCCTCTTTCCTATATGACTGGCTTATTGGGATTGAGCAATAGAGTGATGAACCGGATTCCTCAAATCAAGAAAAGAGTGGAATGGAGGGAGCACCTCAAGGTGATGCCTAAGAATCTCTTCACATGCGCCCCGGGGCTACTCAAGGTTCAACAACTCCGCACACGATTCTCTCCTGGGAAGGATCTTCGGCTAATAGGTGCTACAGAATTTGCACTATACAACTCTCATAGGTGCCTTCCTCAACTCGGGCTTCCACGGCGACTATTCGAGGACTTATCTCATCTCCCTCCTATCAAGAAAAGGGACATCAGCAGCAATGAAGATGGAGAAGAAACCACCACAATTCAAGCCTTATGGAAAATCAGCAAAGCTCATCATCCTGTGGAAAACTTAGAAGAAGGCAAAGATTAGTGGAAAGCATATGTAATAGCTTTAAGAAATTTAAGGCCCAAAACGGCTCATTAGATGTATTGTGATCTTTTCATCAATAAAATAATGATAATCTTCCATTAGAGCCAAATTATAATGTTTCTGATTAATTCCTCTAATAATCAACGTTTCTGTTCTGAATAATGACTTAGAGAATGGCGTCAATTCCAAAAGTAACGCCTTCCAACACGTCGTCAATCATTAATCATTTTTCGAAATCAAAATGTCAATTCCCATGATTGAGGCCTTCTCCAAGTGGCGCTAATTGATTCACGTCTCCGGACAAGGCATTAATTTGATTCAAATTCCAACAATTAACCGTTTAAATTCTAAAAGTAACGCCTTCAGTTAAGCCACTTCTTTTGTAAATAACGCCTGCAATGAAGTCGTCAATTAAAAAAATTGTAATGATGACTCCAATCACATCTATCAATTTCATTAAATGCGCCTGACGATGGTTACGGATTCCCATGCAAAAATAAAATGACGCCCCCATGCATGTTGTCAAATCTTGAAATAACGCCCAAGATGTATCCGTCAATTAAAAAATAGACGACTTTCCTTAGGTCATTAATTAATTTCGACCGTTTGATTTTTCTTTCCCTCCTTTCTTCTTTTTCCTTCGCCCTCTTTCCCTCTTCTGCAACCCTAACCGAGCCCTCCCCTCTTTTCTAACTCTCTCACTCTCACCCTCTATCCCTCTCATTCTCTACCCATGGCCGGCGGTGGACAGAAACGTCAAAGGGTTATGGCTCCCGACGTGGTGGACTTGGGCGAGGACGAGCACGCCGTAGAAGAGGCGCCTCCCGCGGCGGCCGAGGAAGCTCCGGCGGCGAAGCACGGCGGCGAGGATGAAGCGGTTGACGAAGGGGCACAAGATGAAGAAGATGATGATGAAGATGAAGGTGAGGATGAAGGTGAGGACGAGATGAGGATGAAGACGGAGGAGAAGAAGAGGAAGGAGGAGGAAATGAAGAAAGAGAAGAACGAGAAGGAGGAGAAGAACCACCGCCCACGGCGGCGGTCACCCATCACCCCGGCCAACCGCGGCGGCCACGGAAGCCACGTCCTCAACTCCGGGGAGGGCTAGTGGTGCCCGAGCGACGGAAGGTAAGCCTCAAACCCCCTTTCCTATTTTTTTTATTTTTCTTCAATTTTATTTCCATTTTTCACCCTCGGACGACACAGAGAAAAGACGCCCCAAGGGGTGTCGTTAATTAAAACAACGACTCCTTGAGGGTTGTCAATTTCAAATATATATTTTTTTTCACAAATCACGCCCTGCAACATGTCGTTATTGTAAAAATTATCATGCTTAGCTTCATGCTGTTATTTTCCATGCTTTCTTTTATCTCAATTAGTTATTTTCAATATATGAGCCCCTGTTGATTTTTATTTTGCATGCTATTTTAATTTAAAACCCTGGGAAAACAACGCCCCCCGTCGGGGCGTCAATTCAACAAACAACGACCATTGTTGTGGTCGTTAATTAAAAAAAAAATAGAATCCTTTTTTTGGGCGAAAAATTGCTCACTCTGAACAACGTCCCCTATAGGGGCGTTAATTAAACAACTGACGACCCAGGGATGGGCGTCAATTCAAAATTTCGTGGAATTTAGGAAATTAGTTTTAAAAAAATGTCCCCCACAGGGGCGGCTTCTAGATAAACAACGACCCAGGCTGGGTCGTTAATTCAATGAACGCACAGTATCACCCGAAACCCATTTGGAAATAACGTCGCCCTCAGGGGGTCAATCATAAAAACCACGACCCAAGGCAGGTCGTTAATCATCCAAACATCAAATATCACAGTTAATGAACTTGAACGAATTTTCACATGAAAACTTAAGCAAAAAAATTCTTTTATATGCATGCAGGGGCTGATGAGGACACGGATTTCTTGGGTCCAGGTGCGGGCAGCGTACTACGGCCTCCCCGAGTTCCAGAGAGCCAGGGTAGATGCCATGGGGTTTGAGACTTTCCTTAGCATTGAGCCAGTGAGACCCGACCTACCCTTGATCCAGGTTTTGAGAGAGAGGTGGGATAGGTCGACTCGGGCATTTCTGATGCCGTGGGGTCACATGGTCCCCAGCCTAGAGGATGTGGCTTGGATTACCGGGTTGAGGGTTGATGGCGAGGCGGTGAGTGGGATCACTCTACCTGACAATAGCGAGCTTACCCAGAGACTGCTAGGGCTAGAGACCATCTACGAGACACCTAGCGAGTGTAGGATCATCTACCGCACCGACCTTACCATGGCCATGGGTTTGGGTGATGCTAGGCATAGATCTAGGGAGTCCCTACAGCAGTTCTCACAAAGGTTGATAGATGGGGCTAGGGCTGCCTACTGCTAGGACCCGGCTGATAGGGAGAGGGTAGACCGAGATCTGAGGAGGTTTTTGTTCTTGATGCTCGGGAGGCTACTGCTCGGCACGAAGGGCGATGTCATCAACTGCCGATTCCTAGGGATACTCGAGGACTTAGAGGGAGTCGGCCGATACGCCTGGGGAGCAGCGCTGCTGGCGTACTTGATAGCCGACCTATCCACGGGGACAGGCCGTGACACGACCATCAGTGACTTTTATCCATTTCTTAAGGTATGCATTTTTTTTGTTGTTTTCTTGTTAGAATGCATATGCATATGAATGTTTGGCTAATACAATGCATGAATGCAGGTTTGGAGCCATTTGTGCATGCCGATGGGGCGTGCTGATGACCCACGGCCTGGAGACGAGGGGTCCTTCCCTCTAGCACGGCGCTGGCTACCAGTGGTGATTGGAACCCCACTTGCCTACGAGTTACGAGTGCTGCGACGAGCGTTCTGAGACTTCCCTGCCTCACTGGTACGCATGATTAATATTATGCATTTTTATTATTATTAATTAATTATGATGAGACGATGATGGTGTGCATGTTTATGGATGCAGGTGCGGTGGAGACCCTACGAGGGGATGACCGACGAGGGCCAGCCGTGGGTCGTAGCGGGCCGACCTCGCTTCGGATATGAGCTTTGGGTTCATTGCTTGAGCGAGATTGAGCTGCTACGGCTTAGGCTGGTGATGAGGACCCTCGACCTACACCAAGAGTGGATTGAGGTAGGAGAGCCGCGTGGGATAGGTAAGAAGACGCGCGGTCACACAAAGGCGATCGACTGGAGAGTGCGGTTCTCTGACCAGTATGCAGACTGGCAGCGTGGCGGGACCCGAGTCACTTCCCGGGCAGCGGACATCTCCGAGTACCTCCGACGCTACTGGGAGGTTTACGTCGGCCGACCCCAGGTGAGGGTCCTAAGGGTATGTATAAATGCACTCATTTCTAAATTAAATGCAAATGCTTATGTATATCTACTGTGTGACTAATATGTGGTGAATGTAGGATGCACGGGACATAGCAGCGATGGACATGCAGACCCACCTCCATAGCTTGGAGGCCCAGTTGGCTGCTACCCGGGCAGACCTTGAGACCCTGGTGAGTGTTTAATTTATTCCTATATGCAAATGAATTTTTATTGATGATTAGCCACTGACAATCTCAATAAATACAGTGTGCCTAGCAGGGAGCAGCAGGGAGAGAGACGGGAGAGGCCTCTAGCTCGAGAGGGCCTAGTGGAGAGGCGACTGCACTAGCAGAGCAGCTAGCAGGAGCAGTGACACGGGCCGAGGCGGCAGAGCGTGCCTTCGCCACACGGGTACGCCTTTAAACTCAAACTCAATTTCATTCAATTGTTTATATGATATGCTCATGAAAATTGTTGTTTATAGACTGAGGAGCTCCGGGCCGCTCTTACTTGCATCACGGAGGGACAGCAGGCGATGGCCTCTCGGGTGAGTTATTTATTTTCAATTGTATATTGCCTATTTCCATGAATTATTGAATTGTAGAACTGATGATTTATTTACCTGTTTGCAGACCTCGGAGCTACAGGCATCGCTTACCCAGACTGCCCTGGCCGGGACAGAGTTGGCGATCCGTGAGCAGCGGGTCGTGGAGCTGGAGCGGGCCTTGAGGCGGCGAGAGGAGTTGCCTCAGGACGTTGCGGAGCTGCGAGTCGCCCTTGAGATGGAGCGGAGATAGTGTGCTCGGGAGCGCGAGGAGCACCAGGCAAAGCACGTCCGGGACCACGAGCAGTACCAGGCGGAGCGTGCCCGGGACCGTGAGCAGCACCAGGCAGAGCGTGCCCGGGATCGAGAGGAGCGGTCGGCTTGCGATCGAGAGCTTACAGCCTTGAGGGCCCAGCTAGCCGTTACACAGGAGCGGCTACGAGCGACCGAGGAGCAACTTCAGCGAGGCCGGGAGCGGGCGCGAGCTGCAGGGTACACCTATACTAGCTCTACTTTTGTGGCGGGTTCCTCTCTCCGGCAGAGGAGCGAGGCAGAGGAGCCGGCTCGAGCTACAGCTACTTCCCGGGGGTCCATGCCCCCTCCACGAGAGCCTCATCGGGAGGACGAGAGTGAGGCAGAGAGTAGGAGAGAGGAGGGTGGAGGCGAGAGCTGAGAGACTGTACTTGTACTCCTCCACCCTCACACCTGTACTTAGACATTCATGATGTATATATACATGAAATTGAAATTTTTGTTACCTGAGCACTTGTGTAGTTGTGTACTTGTGTCTTCTTTTCCTTCTCGCCTTTTACTTTTGCCCTGCGCTTATAGTTCACACTTGAACAAATAGGTTAATCCATCTGTTCGACTTGGCCCCTTGCTCAATGAGCAAGGATGTCTTAACTGTGACCTTGATAACGGGTCAAGGGGCCAAGCCTTTAATCAATGAAGGCAAATGATAGATATAAAATGTGCCATGCAAGCAGGCAAATGCTAACTGGAAATAAAAGATGCAACCAAGCATATGAGAAACAAAGGGCTTGAAATTCCACAAATTTTTTTGTTATTATTTATATATATAGATATTTTTTTTGTATTTTCATTTTGAAAGTGGCGCCTTCGATAGGGATGTTAATTTTGAAAAGAATGCCTATTCTAAGAGGCGTGAATTTTGATTTGAAAATTTTTTGTTTTGGAGGTAAGCATAGTATAGAGCTTTGAAACCTTAACCATCATAATCAAAAATTCATTAGACTTTCTCAAGAGACTTAACAAAAGAGTCAACGTGACTTGTACTTAGGCGTTTACTCATATTCTCTTGCAGCCCATCCTTCTTAGTCGGTTTTCGCCATTCTTCGAGTTCACAACCCACCATGGAGGGAGAAAAGAAGAATGATTAAGGAAGCTCACGAAAGGTTTTCAAGAATGGGGCACGCTCCTCCCCCGCCCTAATGCCTGTTGGGATTCGGTCTTCGGCTTAGGGAAATTTTGTTGCTCTTTTTGCCCTTATTCATGCATGCTTACGACCAAGGTTTTCCTTGCGGGGACTTTACCCTCTTGACATGCTTTCTTTTATCATAACTTCATTTTATTTTCTTTTTTCCGAAACAGATAAAGACATAATTGTACTTGGGCTTTAAGCATTTTGTTTCCTTTTGGGCCCTGACTTCCACCTACTAAGGCGGCGGGCAGGCTTGGTTAGTAACCCCTAACTTGTATTTCCTCTCGTGAGCCGAAAGGAAGAGAATAAGTAAGGCTTTTACACTCTTAGTTTGGGTTGGACGTTCCTTGAATTTCGGGCTGCTTGAGTTTAAGAATAAAGCGTGTAGTGTGTCCGTGAATTGACCCAAGAGTTAAACCGTCGAGACTGAAGAATGAATTAAGGATTTTGATTATTTCGGTATCGTGGCCCACGTACCATACCAGCCTCAAAGATTTTTTTGGTTTTTTCTCTCTTTTTATTGCTTTTTGTTTTTCTTCTTTTTGTTCCTTTTGTTTTTCTTCTTTTTTTTGTTTTTTTTTGTTTGGTTCAGGGGTAGTATTTCTTTAGATAGAGACCATTCCAAGGGTGTGTTAGCTCTTCGCCTTCAGCATTAATCAATCTATAAGCATTGTCAGGATAAACATCTTTTATGATAAAGGGTCCTTCCTAATTAGGTTGGAGTTTTGAACGTGGTCCACCTGGTTTTACAAAGATTCTTTTAATTACCATCTCACCAATTTTGAACTTTCTCTCGATTACTTTCTTTTGGTAAAAACGTGAAAGCATGTTTTGATAGATACGCGCATGCTCAGCGGCGACCAAACGCTTCTCATCCAGGAGTTCCATCTGGGCAAGGAGAGATTCACGCCGTTCATCAATAGAGAATTCCTTGTCCAATTGTACTCGCAGAGAGGGAATGAGAATTTCATAAGGAACTACCACCTCCATTCCATAAGTGAGGGCGAAAGGGGTCTGCCCAGTAGGAGTACGAATGGAAGTGCGATAGGCCCAAAGAGCTTCCACCAGCTTTTATGGCCAATCCGTGAATTTATTAGCCTCACACGTTTTCTTAATAATTTTAATCAAAGTTTTATTAGTTGCCTCTGCTTGGCCATTGCCCTGCAGATAATAAGGAGATGAATGATGCAATGCAATATTATACCTATTGCAGAGATCTTTAAGCTCCTAAGAGATGAATTGGGGTCCATTGTCGGTGACGATAGTACTTGGGATGCCAAACCTTGCAATGATGTTCTTCATTATAAACTTACAAACGGTTGACGCTTTAATCTCCACGTATGCTTCCGCTTCAGCCCACTTGGTGAAGTACTCTGTTGCCGTGAGAATGAATGACTTCTGCTTTGTAAGGAGGTTGGAATCACCAAGAGGTCCAATGATATCGAAAGCCCACATGGAGAAAGGCCATGGGGAAGACATAGGATGGAGTGAAGAAGCAGGAGAATGGATCTTATCGACGTGCAGTTGGCACTTAACACACCTTCGGACATAGATAGAACAATCCTCTTCTAAAGTGGGCCAATAGAAGCCTAGCCTAAGGATCTTCTTAGCTAGCATCTGGCTGTTCACATGACCACCACACACTCCTGAATGCGCCTCTTCCATAACCTTCCAAGATTCATCATCATCTAGGCATCTTAATAAAACACCTGTGAGCCCTCTGCTATAGAGCACACCTCCAACCAAAACGTAACGTTGAGCCACTCTTCTAATTACTTTCTTCTCTTCTGCAGTGGCTTCCTCGGGATAGGACTGATCATGGCAATATCTGGCAATCTCGTAATACTATGGTTTCTCCTCATCAGCCAATTCTTCTTCCCAATCTAACAACATGACCTCCTTATTTTTAAGAGCTTCACTCTGCCTGACCTTCTCAAGCACCTTGTCCCTAATGTCGAGGAACGCACGATCCTTAATAGCTGGAGTGTCACACTGATGAATGAGGGGAACATGGAAATCTCGTTCAGGAGGGAAGATTAAAGCAGAAACCAATGAAGCAAGGGCGTCAGCTAAGATGTTTTGGCTTCGAGGGACATGGACAAAAATCAACTTGGTAAAGAGCTTGGCAAAAGCTGAAGCAAGTTCCTGGTATGGCTTGAGCTTAGGATTGATAGTGCGGCATTTGACAAGCACCTGGCGTAGAATGAGCTGACTATCACCAACAATTCGTTATTGGGTAACACCATATTCGCGAGCGGTTTGCAGGCCGGTCAAAAGAGCTTCATACTCAGCTATATTGTTTGTGACAGGGAAAGTAAGCTGAGCGGCGAATGGGATGGTGACCCCTTCTGGTGTTAATAGAACCATGCCAATCCCTTTTCCCTGGGAATTTAGAGCTCCATCAAAATGTAACGTCCACATAGCATCGTGGGGTTGATTAATGGACATTAGTTCCTCATCTGGAAACTCTGAATTGACTGGATCAAATCGGGGTAGAGGGTGGTGAGCAAGATGTTCGGCAATGGCATAGCCTTTGACAGCTTTCTGTTGAATGTAAGTGATGTCGAATTTGGAAAGGAAACTTTTCCAGCGTGCTAATCGGTCGGTAAGGATAGATTTTTCAAAGAGGAATTTAATCGGATTCATGCGAGCAATGAGATGAACCTCGTGAGCTAAGAAATGATGCTTTAACTTCTGAACTACCCAGACTAAAGCAGCACAAGTCTTCTCCATGGCTGAGTACCTCTACTCACAGGGGTTAAGAAGTTTAGACAAGTAGTATGCTGCCCTATCCTTCCTTTCTTCATCTTCTTGCGCAAGGACAGCACCTACAGAGTCATCCAGGATAGAGACATAGAGAATGAGCAGTTTGCCTGGAATTGGCGGCCTTAGGACAGGAGGATTGGCCAGATAATCCTTCAATCCGTCAAAAGCTGCCTGACACTTGTCATCCCAATTAAACTTGACTCCCGGTTTAGTAAGCTCATAAAATGGCCAACATCTTTGTGAATGCTGGGAGACAAAGCGGCGAATAAATTGCAACCTCCCGATTAATCCCCGAACTTCCTTCAAATTCTTGGGAGGAGGCATATCTCTGATGGCCTTCGCTTTATTAGGATCAACTTCAATTCCCCTTTTGCTGACAATAAATCCGAGTAATTTCCCTTATGAAACGCCAAATACGCACTTCTTGGGGTTCATTTTCAACTGATACTCCCGTGCTCTTTGCAAGACTTTGGTTAGAATCCCGGGATGCTCAATCCTTGTTCTTGATTTTACTACCAGGTCGTCCACATACACCTCAATATAAACGTGGATCATATCATGAAAAATTGACATCATAGCCCTCTGATAGGTGGCTCCAGCGTTCTTAAGTCCAAAAGGCATGACCACATAGCAATATGTACCCCATGGTGTAGTGAACGATGTTTTCTCTTGATCTTCCTGAGCCAAGCGAATCTGATTATATCCCGAAAAACCATCCATGAAGGAGAGAGTCTCATATCCTGCCGTATTATTGATCAAAACATCAATATGAGGGAGGGGGAAGTCATCTTTAGGACATGCACGGTTGAGGTCCCGAAAGTCTATACAAATCCTGACCTTTCCGTCCTTCTTCATGACGGGGACAATGTTAGCCACCCAATTGGGATAGAGGACAACTCTAACAAATCTAGACTTATGAAGCTTGTCGACCTCTTCTTTCATCTTTAAAGCCATATTAGGGTGGAAACGTCTCAACCGTTGTTTGATTGGAATGGACCCTGGCTTAACTGTAAGTCGATGTTCAACTAGCGCAGGGTCTAGTACAGGCATATCTTCGTAACTCCAAGTGAATGTGTCCTTATATTCTTGAAGTACCAAAATAAGCACCTCCTCTTCGGAGGGCGGTAAGTTCTTACTAATGAGGACAAACCTAGGGTCTTCTTTAGTACCCAGATTTATTTCTTTGGTAGGCTCTTCTACTGAGGCTAATGGTTCATCAAATCTCCTCATGCCACTGGCAAAAGCATCAGCCTCATCCTCATATTCTTCGTAACTTTCATCCCCCTCTTCAACAGGGTCTTCATCATTCATAATCTCATAAACACCAAAACCCTCATAAGAAGCACAAGTATCCTCATATTCCAACTCCGGCAGGATAATCGGGTCCTCCACAAATTCGGGAATGGCTAAGCAAGCCTGACATCTAATGGCTAACTCTCTGAGAAATCTATGGGGAATTTGCTTACCCTTGGATTTCTTATCTGAAGCTACCCCATGAATCTTATCAGAAGAGTAAGAGCAACTAGCTTGATCACTAGAACTTGACAAAGAATAGAAAAGAGGAGGAAAAGCGGGTACAGAAGGGGATACAGATGAAGACCCCTCGCCAGAGGGGTGAAAAAGATCTATCAACAAATCTTGGAAGAGCAGCCCCTGGGTCGGGACACACTCAGAAAAGAGATAGGAGGTCTCCTCAATGGAGATGGAGCATTGAAAAGTTGGATTTTTGGCATTTTTTCATTTTCATTTTTATTTTCTCTTTCATTTTAAAGGAGGAAGAAATGCGAGGAGGAAACAGGAGGTGGAGTTGAAATTGACAAGTTGGCAAAAGATTGAATGAGTGATGACCCACACGGGGGTGTGATGGAGAGCCTGGAAGATTGCTCGAGGAGCAAGGGAGGAATTAGAGGAGAGACTTGAAGTAAATTTGGGGAAAAGTTTATTAAGACCGCGGGTGGTCTAGGAATGTCGGAGAAAAACAATCGATCAATCAGATGGACAACAGTCGTCGGGTGAATGGACTTGGTAAAGAAAAGGTCGGCCCACAGCCTATCTGTAGTGAAGCCCTCCTCGAAGGGCACATCGGGCTCTCTAGTATCTGTATAATCACTTAGCAACTGCCTCTTGTCCATGATCACTGTTGGCTTCTCAATTAGCTCATGAATCAGCGGCGGCCATTCCGGATCAGTTGACATAAATTGATGGCTCAAAGCAATAGTGATGTCATTCATATCAAACCATCTATACCAATCACACTCTGGATCATCCATTTTCCTTCTTTTGTCCGGCCTTAAAGACTCCAGGGTTTTGTATGTGGCCAATGGAGCAATATGACGAGCGAACTGCCTGGCATGCACATCTTGGCAGTCTAGCATAGAAGTGACTATTGTAGTCTGCTCATCGTTTTGAATGCCACCTTTGACAAAATGTGTTTGCAGTGTCCAGGTAAGCGGTTGGCGATCTGTCTTCAAATTGGATGTCATAACTGCCCATGGTTCTTCTCCATTCTTACTCGGCCCTTTATAGCCTAGGCCGCCTCGTACCATTAATTTTCGTAGCATAATGGGTTTAGTTCTGCCTTGGAAATTAACACACAAACCTTTACCGGCCTGATACCCCATTTTCATCAGAATATTCCAACCAGGAGTATTTAGTATGCTTTTCTTCTTCTTCCCCTTGGAAGCCAGGGGTGTCATGGCAACTGTTGTAACCGTCTTGGATGGCCTTGGCCGTGGGTCAGTAATATCTAACACTGATAGCAACGGTTTCTTGGAAGGCCAAATAGAAGGAACTGAAGTTGCTAAGTGTATGTCTTAATCCGGCAGAATCGGCATACTCGTAACCTTAATAATGCGGCCCTTATGTGGAAACTTGAGGCATTGATGATTCGTAGAGGGCATTGTATCCAGCTGTTGAATATAGGGGCGGCCCAGGATGCCATTGAATGTTGGATCCATGTCCAAGATGTGAAAATCTGCTGTGATTGTAGCTGGGCCCAAACTGACCTTTAGTGTTATCATGCCCAAAGGAGGCTTCTTGGTGTTGTCGTAAGCTGTGACTGTTATAGTGGACGGCCGAATCTGACTTCCCGGAATGCCGCACATTTTTAAAGTGCTGGGCGGCAATACATTGATGGATGCCCCAGTGTCCACCAAACATTGTTTTACTGCCACCTTGTTAATGTCCACTGTGATACACAGAGCATATTTTCTAGCTGGTTGAGGTGCTAGTTCATGTTCATGAAAAATAATTGCCGGCTGACCTCTAGCGGGCGTCAGGACTGTGGTTATGTGCTCGGAAGGAATGTCTTCATTAACCATGACCTTCTACAGATATTCTTTTAAGGCCAATTGATGGGTTGTTGACCTTTTAATCAGCTCTAAAATAGAAATTCTTGCTGGAGTCCTGTCCAGATGTTTTAGTAAATCATATTGAGTGCCGGGTACAGACTCTTGCTCTTGTTCTTGCTCATTGGGCCCTTGTGCGGGCTCTTGCTCCCATTGAGGAAAAATGCGGTGGAATAGCCGTCCACTGCGGAGTACCATAGTTTGGTTCGGTGATGCCTCTGTCGGGCTAAGTGTGTGAATCATGGAAAATAATCCACTTTTAAGACAAAAAATAATAAGCATAAGCAATAAGAAGAATAATGAAAAAGGGAGTAAAAGAGCACGTGGTGCTACTAAGGAGAGTGATCGCCAGAGGGGTTACCTCAATAAGAAGAAAAGATGATCACGAATACCTGGTGATAATAGGATGCGGGATGGATGTGGGTTCCTTCCTCCACCTTCTATCGGCCGGCCGATGAAGGGGGTCTTCCTCTTTGATTACTCTTAAACAAAGAACAAACAAGTAAAAGGAAAAGAGATCAGCCAAACATGAGTGTAGTATCAATCCCAAGATGAAAGATGGTGATGAAAGAAGAGCATAAAGCGTGCACCTTTTGTTTGTTTTAAAACCCCTAGAGAATTAGGGAGAGGAGAGATGCAATAAAAACTAATGCAAGGAAGAGGCTATACGATGATGAGATGAACAGACAATAATGGAGAGAAGAAAAGATCCCTGCTGTTCCTGTAAACAGTAAAGGGAAGAAACTTTGCTTCGGATGTGGCAGCAGGAGGAAGCAGAAGAGAAATCAATCTCTCAATCTCAATCGCCAGCACCCGTAAACCTCTGTGACAACCACAGCTCTGCTTCTTACCTCGCGCAAGATCAACCAGGGGACTCTTTTATAGGGTAGAAAACATAGATAAACATAGATTTGGGAAGATAAGAATAGGCAGTGGTCGTTAACGGCAAGGACTCTAGTTCCCAGATCGAGCAAGGTGACCAAGAAAGGCAGGGAACTCTTCAGGAAAGGTGAGTTTAAGCAGGACACGAAAGGGTGAGACACGACCTACCGAAGGGCGTCATTCAGAATTGACGACCTGCTCAAGGGCGTTAATTCAAAACACGACCAGGATCAAGGCGTCACTTCCTGGATTAAATTTTGGTAATAAAAGCCTTCTTTATTTGGAAATTATGAAAAGACGCCTGAAGCAAAGGCGTTAAACAAAAACACGCCCTAGGGAAGGACGTTAATCATTGATTTCAATCAGGGTGGGACTCGTAAAACACCAGGAATTGACGCCCTTCCCTGTGGTCGTCCTTTCTTAAGAACACGCCCCAGATTAGGTCGCTATTTAAAACACGCCCTTATTCAAGTCGTTAATCACCAAAAACCTAAGAAAAAATAGAAAAACTTTATATTATAGAAATATTGAAGTTCACTTGGGGGCGTTAACATAGTGACATGAGATTTGATCAACAAAGTGTCAATTTTGGCGTGTCTACAGCTGCCTCGCCTTGGCGTCTGCTTTACAAGGGAGTGAGACGGAATGAAGGTGAAAGTGAAACAAAATGGAATGAAATGGAGCGAACTGATAAGTAGATGCCAAGGTGTGATGTGACACGTCTCAGACACTAAGCATTGGAAATCTTTCCAAGATTCAAAGTGAAACAACTCTAGGTGACTCCAAGGAAGCATCGATTTGCTGGATAAAGGAGACTAAACTAAGTAAATGAAATGTGCACGTGGGCACGACAGGGAGACACCATTGGAGAGCGGTTACCAGCCAATGTGGCCGTGCTACAACCAAGGTGGATTTGCAGAAAAATAAAAAGAATTGAGATGAAGATCCAGCAAAGGAACAGTTTCAAGGAAATAGCCTGAGCGGCTTCAAAGAGAATAAAGTACTCAATTTGGAGTGGAATATCTTATGTCAACTCAATCAAGAGCGAGTGACCTTCATTATTGCCATAATATGAAGATTTTCAGCATGAAGCTCAAAGTTCTATATGATGCATGCTGGGCTAAAAGGAAAAGATAAAACAAACTAAAAATATAAAACAATCAAGGATAATATTGCTAAGCCATCTAGATTTGGTCAAGAATCCAGTTCTTGAGCTGACACTAAGCCGAAGCCCGTTTGTCCACGCATCAACTCAGAAAGTGGAACCATCATCCCAAACCTTTAATGACTCAACGGCCTATCCGTGCGATCAAGACTCTCCTGGAATTATCACCATTTTTGATGAAGGGGAACTCAAATTCCAGGTTCATCAGAACCACAAGGTCCTTGATATGCTATAATAGCGTAGATACCATATAGTAACAATGCTCACAAGAAAGAAATACAAAAAATAGAATGATGTTACTTCCACGAGTGACCCATGCTCCTCGAACCTGCAATCTTCTGCACTTGAAAAACTCATTAGTTCTCTCAAAGCAAAGCAAAATATGATCATAAGTGCTTAACCAAAAATAACTCCAATTAAAAGATAGCACTTAAGTTCATCAAAGCATATGGAGAATCCAAATATGCAAGTTAACAAAATAACGACTACGGTGCATGGCGTCAAATTCATAAGAGATGACTGACATCAGGGCGTCTAAAGATAAAACACTCCCTTCATCAAGGCGTTAAATGCACTGAGAGTTTAAGAAAAAGACGACCCGCCTGGAGACGCGAAATAAAACACGACCTCGGTCAAGTCGTCAATTCAAAAATTGACGCCCCAAGAGAGGACGTTAATTAACAACGCGCTTCCGACTCTGATTCGAAAGCTAAGCCCAATCCTAATTGTAATCAACCTGCAACTCCGAACGGGCATTAAACTCTCCAAACTTCTATAAAAAGGAAGAAACTTCCTTATGATCAAAGCACATTCATCGAATTCCTGCTTCTTCTGCTTCTTTTGTCTATTCACAGGTGCTGCGACCGCTCAAGCTCTACTTGCAGATCGAAGATGGAGAGAGCTATTAAAAGATCCAAGAGTTCCACTCTCAGACTAACCGAAATCAATGGGCATATCAGCAGTCGAATTGCCATGAACCAGGTAAAGTGGAATTGTTTCTTTCTGTTCTTTCTTTCATATCTCCATAGTCCTTCTGTTCTGTATTCTCATACTTTCTCTGTTCCTTTCTTTTACCTACAGGATTATCCAAATGTTCCAGGAGCCAGGAGATTCACAAAGATTAAGTGGCTACCTCTTCTTCTCTCCAAGTTCTCTTCAGACATGAGGGTCCACTTAGCAAGATGGCACCTCTTAAGCTTAGTCACCCATGCCAAACATTATGACCAGATTCACCTTGATTGGGCTGCCATAGGAGCTCTAATTGAAATATGGCACCCTTCCACTCATACCTTCCTATTCTCAACTTTCGAGGCCTCAATCTTGTTAGAAGAACTAGAGATGCTCTTGGGCCTAAAGAAGATGAAGCAAGGAGAAGAGGAAAAGATGGCCATCATGCCAAGACGAATTTCTTCACATGAGCTACTAACAAGTTTAATTCCCAGCCCAAACTTAGTGAACCAAATCAAAGCTTCCAAGGGAATCAATCTCTTAAAGCTTGCTTCTTGGGTGTACAAGAGATCCGATCAAGCTAAAGAAGATGAAGAGATAGAGCGGGTGGTAAAAGCTTTCGTGGTGTGCTTGGCGGGAGCAATCCTATTTCTATCCACGGAAGACTTCTTGGAAGAAACCCAATTAAGCGCAATAGTGAGCCTATGGGAAGGAGAGAGAGCGGGAGCGGCAATTCTAGCCTATCTCTATAGCGGGCTTACTTCAGCGGCAATGGGAAGACCCATCTATGGATGCATGCTAGCACTCTCAAGTTGGGTAGATCTCCACTTCAAATTCGATCCATGGGAGGAGACCCAACAACCTTCTAGAATCTTCTCAAAAAGCCCACTCTCTTACATGACCGGCTCATTAGGAATAAGTAATAGGGTGATGAACCGGATACCTCAAATCAAAAAGAGAGTGGAATGGAGAGAACATCTCAAGGTAATGCCAAAAAACCTTTTTACTTGCGCCCCGGGAATACTCAGGACTCAAGAACTTCGCGCACGATTCTCCCCCGGCACGGACCTTAGACTCATAGGCGCTTCAGATTTCGTTCTGTATAACTCACATCGGTGCCTTCCTCAACTTGGGCTTCCACGACAAATGCTTGAAGATCCATCTCATCTCCCTCCAATCAAGACACGGGATATTGGCAGCAACGAAGATGGAGAAGAGTGCACAACTATCCAAGCTCTGTGGAAAATCAACAAGGCTCATCATCCTGTGGAGAACTTAGAAGAAGACAGAGAACAGTGGAAATCTTATGTAATTGCTTTAAGAAGCTTGAGGCCCAAAATGGCTCATTGAAGCAATGTAACCTTTTCCTTCCAATAAATCAATGATAATATTCTGATTGAGCCATAACACAATGATTCTGATCAAATCTTCCAATAACCTGCGATTTTGTTGCAAATAACGACGCAGTCAATGTCGTTAATTCCATAAATGACGCCTCGGCATACGTCGTCTTCAATGATTGATCTCTCATAATTGACGCCTCCACATGTGGGCGTTAACTGAATAACGTCTTAAGACAAGGCGTTAATTCGATTTATATTCCAAAAAGTATTCGTTGAAATTCCAAAAGTAACGCCTTCAGCAAAGCCACGTTTTATATGAATAACGCCTCAAGCGTAGTCGTTACTCAGAAACAGTAATCATCACTCCCATCACATCAATCAATCCCCATTGAATGCGTCTGACGACGGTTATCATTCCCCATGCAAACAAAAATAACGCCTTAAGAAATGTCGTCAATTATCAAGAAACGCCCTGGTTTTAGTCGTTAATTTCATAAGACACGGCCTTCCTTAAGTCGTGAATTCTTTTTGACCGTTCGACTTAACTTTCCCTCCTTTCTTCTTCTTCCTTCGTTCTCTTTCCTTCTTTCTTTCTTATCTCCCACTGCAAACCCTAACCGAACCCTACCCCCATCCTTCTCATTCTCTCTTCCCCTCTCTACACCCTAGCCCTAACCATGGCCGGCGGACTTAAACGGCAGAGGGTGGCCGCACCGGAGGTCATGGATTTGGAGGGCGAACCTGCCCACGAGGATGCCCCCCCCCCCCCGCGGCGGCCGAGGAAGATCAGACGGCCGAGGAGGCTCCGACGGCGACAGCCGGCGACGAGGCCGGAGGACGAGGCGAAGAAGATGATGATGGCGAAGATGAAGAGGGCAACGGAGAAGGAGAAGACGGCGGTGAGGAGGAAGGTGGTGACGGTGAACACGAAGACGGTGATGAGCCACCGGCCATGGCGGCGGCCGCTCCTCGCCCCGGCCAACTCCGGCGGCCTCGTCAGCCATGCCCTCCACGGTAAGAACCCAAACGCCACAAGGTAGGCCCCCAACCCATTTTCCATTTTTTTTTAAGTTTATTTTCATTTGTCGGTATTTTCCATAGCCCTCGGGTTTAGAAAGCTCGAAACTCAGAAAAGAGACGCCCTCATGGGTGTCGTGAATTAAAGAAAAGACGCCCATACCTGGGGTCGTCAATTCATTTTCTTTATTTTGAAATAAATTAATTTCATGAGAACACGCCCATTATCATTTTTTATATCAATCATGCTGTTAATTCCGTGCATTTGTTCAATTATATATTTTTTCCCATGATTTATATCGCATGCTATTTTTATTTTATTTTCAAAAACCCTAGAAAACAACGCCCCCCATCGGGGCGTCAATTCAACAGATAACAACCATAGGGATGGTCGTCCATTTAAACAATTCCAGAATATATTTCTAGGCCCAAAACTCATTTAAGAAAAACGTCCCATTCAGAGGCGTTACTTAATGAAATGACGACCCTGTGACTGGCGTCAATTGAAAAAACCTTTTAGGAATTTAGAAATTAACCTCAAAACCACGCTTCCCACCGGGACGTCTCTTAGATAAACAACGACCTAGGGTAGGTCGTTAATTCAAAGCTCACTTAGAAACCACGCCCTCCTCAGAGGCGCCAATTAAACAAACCACGACCTAGGGATGGTCGTTAATTACATCAAACATCTAAAGTGAATAATTGATTAATTAAGCCAAAGTTTCTTTCTTTATGCGTGCAGGGGTTGATGAGGACACGGATCTCCTGGGTCATGGTCCGGGTAGCATATTACGTCCTCCCCGAGTTCCAGAGAGCCAGGGTAGATGCCATGGGGTTCGGGGCCTTCCTTTGCATAGAGCCAGTCAGACCCGACCTACCGCTTATCCAGGTTCTGAGGGAGAGATGGGATAGGACTAGCCAGGCATTCCTGATGCCTTGGGGGCATATGGTCCCTACCCTGGAGGATGTAGCTAGGATCACGGGACTTAGGGTAGACGTGGAGGCTGTGAGCGGGATCACCTTACCAGACTATACCGAGCTGGCCGAGAGACTGCTAGGGTTAGAGATGGTCTACGAGACACCTAGCGAGTGTAGGACTATCTTCCGCACCGACCTGACTACCGTGATGGGCTTAGGGGATGCTAGGCATAGGTCAGGGGAGTCCTTAGAGCAGTTCTCACAGAGATTGATCGATGGGGCTAGGGCAGTCTATTGCCAGGACCCAGTCAACAGGGAGAGAGCAGACCGAGACTTGAGGAGGTTCCTACTGCTGCTGCTCGGGAGGCTATTGCTCGGCACAAAGGGCGACGTCATCAACTGCCGATTCCTAGGGATCCCTGAGGATTTAGAGGGAGTCGGCAGATATGCCTGGGGAGCGGCGCTGCTGGCGCACCTACTAGCCGACCTGTCCACGGGGACAGGATGAGAGACGACCGTCAGTGGCTTCTCACCTTTTTTTCAGGTATGCACTTATATATATATTTTTTCCTTTCTTCCTTTTTTATGCATGTGAATGCCTCATTAATGCAATGCATGGATGCAGGTTTGGAGCCATCTGTACATGCCCATGGGGCGTGCCGACCCACGGCCAGGAGGTGAGGGTGCTTTCCCTCTAGCACGGCGCTGGCTGCCAGTAGTGTTCGGTGCCCCACTCGGCTACGAGTTGTGGGTGCTACGGAGAGAGTTCCGAGACTTCCCTCCCTCGCTGGTATGAATGTTATGCATTTTTTTTATGTTTATTTGAATTTATTATGAGTATGATGAGATGACATGCATGTTCATTGATGCAGGTGCGATGGAGGCCTTACGAGGGGATGACCGACGAGGGCCAGCCATGGGTCGTAGCAGGGCGACCTCGCTTTGAGCATGAGCTTTGGGTTCACTGCTTGAGCGAGATCGAGCCGTTACGGCTTAGACTGGTGATGAGGACCCTGGGCCTACACCAGGAGTGGATAGAGGTTGGGGAGCCGCGAGGGATCGAGAAGAAGACACGCGGTCGCACGAAGGCGATTGACTGGAGGGTGCGGTTCGAGGACCAGTACGCCGACTGGCTGCGAGGCGGGACCCGAGTCACTTCCCAGGCGACCGACAGCTCCGAGTACCTCCGACGCTACTGGGAGGTTTACGCCGGCCGACCCCAGATGAGGGTCCTAGGGGTATGTATGAATGCAATTGCTTCTAAATTAAATGCAAATGCTTATGTATCTATCATGTGACTAATATGAAATGGATGCAGGATGCACGGGACATAGCGGCGATGGATACACAGGCCCATCTACACAGCCTGGAGGACCAGCTAGCTGCCACACAGGCCGACCTTGAGACCCTGGTGAGTGTTTAAATTATTTCTATATGCAAATGAATTTTTGTTGATTTATTGATGATTAGCCACTGACGATTCCAATGAATGCAGCGTGCCCAGCAGGGAGCCTTAGCGAGAGATGCAGGGGAAGCCTCCAGCTCGAGGGGACCCAGCGCAGAGGTGACCGCACTAGCGGAGCAGCTAGCGGGAGCGGTCACACGGGCCGAGGCTGCAGAGCGCGACCTCGCCTCACGGGTAGATTCCAAAACTCAAACCTCATTCAATTATTGATTATATATTGCATTGTGTACTGATAAAATTCATTTTTCAGACTGAGGAGCTTCGAGCCGCTCTTACTTGCGTCTGCGAGGGACAGCAGGCGATGACTGCCCAGGTGAGTGATTTACTTTCAGCCATGCATTGCTTATTTCATGAATTATTGCACTGTGGAACTGATGATTTGTTTACCTGTTTGCAGACCAGACAGTTACAGGCGGCACGTACCCAGGCTGCCCTGGCCGGGACAGAGCTGGCGATCCGCGAGCAGTGGATTACAGAGCTGGAGCGGTCCCTGAGGCAACGGGAGGAGCTGCCTCAGGACGTGGCAGAGCTACGGGTTGCTCTTGAGCTGGAGCGACAAGAGCGCGCTCGAGAGCGAGAGGAGCACCTGGCGGATCGTGACCGGCACCACGAGTAGCAGCAGACGGACCGTGCCCGGTACCAGGAGCAGGTGGCTGCACGCGAGAATGAGCTGGCGGACCTGAGGACGCAGCTAGCCCTTTCTCAGGAGCGGCTACGAGTGTCTGAGGAGCGTCTCCAGTGAGGGCGTGAGCGAGTGCGTGCTGCGGGGTACTCCTTCACCAGCTCCACCTTTGGGGCGGGTTCTTCTCTTCGAGAGAGGAGCGAGGCAGGGGGCCAGGTTCGAGTTCCATCTTCTTCACGGGGGCCCATGCCCCCTCCACCAGCGCCTCCTCGGGACGGCGAGGACGAGGTAGAGAGTAGGAGAGAGGAGGGTGGAGGCGAGAGCTGAGAGACTTACTTGTTTTCCTCCACCCTCACACCTGTACTCAGATATTCATGATGTATATATATATATGAGATTGAGATTTTTTTGTTACCTGAGCACTTGTGTAGTTGTGTACTTGTGGTTGTGTATTTTGCTTCTTTTCCACGTTCTTTACTTTACTTTACTTTGCCCTGTACCTGCAGCTGTGGTTCACACTTGAATAAACAGGTTAATTCATCTGTTTGACTTGGCCCCTTGCTCATTAAGCAAGGGATGTTTTACTTTGACCTTGATAGCGTGTCAAAGGGCCAAGCCTTTAATCAAATAAGGCAAATGAAATAACCAATAAAGGGAGATGCAACACGCAAGCACACGTATGCAAACAATAATCAAGATGCCCTATGCAATAATGCAAGCACGCACATGAAGAATAAACCCCATTTCCTCTTTTCTTTTCTTTTCTTTTATATTTAATTTTTTTTCTTTTATTTTTCAAAAGACGCGCCTTAGATTAGGTCGTTATTCAAACAAAAGACGCCCTAGGTGACGGCGTGAATTTGAAAATGTTTTTGAATTTGTTGAAAAGACAGCCCACACAAGGGCGTTATTTAAAAAAAAGACGACCTTCTTCTCAGGCGTTAATTTCAGAAAAGGCGCCTTATTCAAAGGCGTTAATTTTCCTATTTTCAGCATTATGTTGACAAAGCTACTAGGGCACTGGGTCCTACATGGTCATCATTGAGGATTCATTGACCTTTCTTGATTAATCAAAAGGGGGTCGACGTGCCAGTGGTTAAACTTATACACAAGATCTCGCCCGGTGCAATCTCCTAGGTCAGTCTCGACCATTCTGTTGGTTTATGACTTACTACCAAGAAAGAGATGAAAGAAAATATAAGGAAGCCCATAAGGGATTCTGAAAAGCTCAAGGTAAAACTACCTCCCCTACCCTATGCCTGTTGGGGTTCGGTCTTTGGCATAGGGAAATTTTATTACCTTTTGCCTCTTTTATATTGCATGCGTACGCCCAAGGTTTTCCTTGCGGGGACTTTGCCCTCTTGTCATGCTTTTTTTTCATGATTTGACTTTCACTTCGGAACTGATTTGCATTGATGAAAATAAACCTAATTGTACTTGGGCTTTAGTGGCATTTTGTTCCCTTTTGGGCCCTGACTTCCACCTACTAGGGCGGTGGATAGGCTTGGCGGGTCTACCCCGAGACCTTCCTTCCTCCCTTATGGGCCGAAGAGGAAAAGAATGGGTGTTGTCTTCACCTTTAGTCAGGTTTTGACTTTCCATCGGATTTTGCACCGCTTGAGTTCAAGGGTAAGCGTGTAGTGTGTGTGGGTGTCGACCCCATTTTGAGTTAACAAAACTGATGAATGAATACCGAATTTTAACCTTTCAGACCTTGCGTCCTTGCAACGATGGCAACCATCTTGAAAATTTTCATTCTTTTTGGAGAATTTCTTATTTTTTATGGATTTTGGAAATTTCTATTTTTTTTTGGAGAGATTTTGAAAATTTTTATTTTATTTTGTTGGATTTTGAAAATTTCTATTTTTTTTGGATTTTGAATTAGGGATAGTATTTCTTAAGGTACAGACCATTCCAAGGATGAGTTAGCTCTTGCCCTTCAGCATTAATCAATTTATAAGCATTGCCAGGATAAACATCTTTTATAACAAATGGTCCTTCCCAGTTTGGTTGGAGTTTTGAACGGGGCCCACCAGGTTTTACGAAGATTCTCTTGATTACCATCTCACCGACTTTGAATTTTCTCTCAATTACTTTCTTTTGATAAAAACGTGACAGCCTGTTTTGATAAATGCGCGCATGCTCAGCGGCGACCAGACGCTTCTCATCTAGGAGTTCCAACTAGGCAAGGAGTGAATCACGACGCTCATCAATAGAGAGTTCCTTGTCTAATTGTACTCGCAGAGATGGAATGAGAATCTCATAAGGGACTACCGCCTCCATTCCATAAGTAAGGGCGAAAGGGGTTTGCCCAGTAGGGGTACGAATGGAAGTGCGATAGGCCCAGAGAGCTTCAACCAGCTTGTCTGGCCAATCCAAAAATTTATTAGCCTCACACGTCTTTTTAACGATTTTGATTAAAGTTTTATTAGTGGCCTCTGCCTGGCCATTGCCCTGCGGATAATAGGGTGAAGAATGATGCAATACAATGTTATACCTGTTGCAGAGATCCTTGAGCTCTTGAGAGATGAACTGAGGTCCATTGTCGGTGACGATGGTATTCGGGATGCCGAACCTTGCGATGATGTTCTTCATTATGAACTTGCAGACAGTTGATGCTTTGATCTCCATGAATGCTTCCGCTTCCGCCCACTTGGTGAAGTATTCCGTTGCCGTCAGGATGAACGACTTTTGCTTGGTCAGGAGGTTCGAATCACCAAGAGGTCCAATGATATCAAAAGCCCACATGGAGAAAGGCCATGGGGAGGACATAGGATGGAGTGAAGAAGCAGGAGAATGAATTTTGTCAGCGTGCAGTTGGCACTTAACACACCTTCGAACATAAATGGAGCAATCCTCTTCTAGAGTTGGCCAATAGAAACCTAGCCTAAGGATCTTCTTAGCTAGCATCTGGCTGTTCACATGACCACTACACACTCCTGAATGCGCCTCTTCCACAACTTTCCAAGATTCATCGTCGTCGAGGCATCTTAATAACACACCTATGAGCCCTCTTCTATAGAGCACACCTCCAACCAAAACATACCGTTGAGCCACTCTTCTAATTACTTTCTTCTCTTCTGCTGTGGCCTCCTCGGGATAGGACTGATCATTGCAATATCTGGCAATCTCATAATACCAAGGTTTCTCTTCATCAGCCAATTCTTCTTGCCACTCCAATAGCATTACCTCTTTGCCTTTAAGAGCTTCACTCCGCCTGACCTTCTCGAGCACCTTGTCCCTAATATCGAGGAATGCACGATCCTTAATAGCTGGAGTGTCACGCTGATGAATGAGAGGAACATGAAAATCACGCTCGGGAGGGAAGACTAGAGCAGAGGCCAAAGAGGCAAGAGCATCGGCTAGGATGTTCTAGCTTCGAGGAACATGAATGAAGATTAACTTGGTAAAGAGATTGGCATAAGCTGAAGCAAGTTTCTGGTGGGGCTTGAGTTTAGGATTGATAGTGCGGCACTTGACAAGCACCTGGCGCAGAATGAGCTGACTATGACCAACAATTCGTAATTGGGTAACAACATATCTATGAGCGGTTTGAAGACCGGCCAAAAGAGCCTCATACTCAGCTATGTTGTTTGTGACAGGGAAAGTAAGCTGAGCAGCAAATGGAATGGTGACCCCTTCTGGTGTTAAAAGAACCATGCCGATCCCTCTTCCTTGAGAATTTAGAGCTCCATCAAAATGTAACGTCCACATAGGATTGTGGGGTTGATTAATGGACATTAGTTCTTCATCTGGAAACTCCGAATTGATAGGATCAAATCGGGGTAGAGGGTGGTGAGCAATATGTTCGGCGATGGCATAACCTTTGATAGCTTTCTATTGAATGTAAGTGATGTCGAACTATGAAAGGAAGCTTTGCCAGCGTGCCAATCGGTCGGTAAGAACAGATTTTTCAAGAAGGAACTTAATCGGATTCATGCGAGCAATGAGGTGAACCTCGTGAGCTAAGAAATAATATTTTAACTTCTGAACTACCCAGACTAAAGCAGCGCAAGTCTTCTCCATGGCTGGGTACCTCTGCTCACAAGGGTTGAGAAGTTTAGACAAGTAGTATGATGCCCTCTCCTTCCCTTCTTCGTCCACTTGAGCTAGGACAGCACCTACGGAGTCATCCAGGACAGAAACATAGAGGATAAGTGGTTTGCCTGGAATTGGCGGCCTCAGGACAGGAGGATTGGCCAGATAATCCTTCAATCCGTCAAAAGCTGCCTGACACTTGTCATCCCAATTAAACTTGACCCTCGGCTTAGTAAGCTCGTATAACGGCCTGCATCTTTGTGAATGCTGGGAGACGAAGCGGCGAATAAATTACAATCTCCCGATTAATCCTCGAACTTCCTTCAAATTCTTGGGAGGAGACATGTCTCTGATGGCCTTTGCCTTGTTGGGATCAGCTTCAATTCCCCTTTTGCTAACAATAAATCCAAGCAACTTCCCTGATGAAACGCCAAATACACACTTCTTGGGGTTCATTTTCAACTGATACTCTCGTGATCTTTGCAGGACTTTAGCTAGAACCCCAGGATGCTTAATCCTTGTCCTTGATTTTACTACCAGGTCATCCACATACACCTCAATATAAATATGGATCATATCATGAAAAATTGCCATCATAGCCCTCTGATAGGTGGCTCCAGCATTCTCGAGTCCAAAAGGCATGACCACATAGCAGTAAGTACCCCATGGCGTAGTGAATGATGTTTTATCTTGGTCTTCTTCAGCCAGGCGAATCTGATTATAACCTGAAAAGCCATCCATAAAGGAGAGAGTCTCAAATCCTGCCGTATTAT
The DNA here is from genome assembly GCA_022559845.1 of Amorphophallus konjac. Taxonomy (NCBI): domain Eukaryota; kingdom Viridiplantae; phylum Streptophyta; class Magnoliopsida; order Alismatales; family Araceae; genus Amorphophallus; species Amorphophallus konjac. The sequence goes on from CM040120.1 coordinate 218,589,233, forward strand.
CAATCAAAACATCAATATGAGGGAGGGAGAAGTCATCTTTTGGACACGCACGGTTGAGGTCCCGAAAGTCTATACAAATCCGAACCTTCCCATCTTTCTTCATGACTGGGACGATGTTAGCCACCCAGTTAGGATAGAGGACAACTCTAACAAATCTAGCCTTATGAAGCTTGTCGACCTCTTCTTTCATCTTTAGAGACATGTTAGGGTGGAAACGTCTCAACCGTTGTTTGATCGGGACAGATCCTAGCTTAAGTGTAAGCTGATGTTCAACGAGCGCAGGGTCTAATCCAGGCATATCTTCATAACTCCACGCAAACGTGTCCTTGTATTCTTGAAGTACCAAAATAAGCACCTCCTCTTCGGAGGACGGCAAATTCTTGCTGATGAGGACAATCCTAGGGTCTTTTTCCGTACCCAAATTTATTTCTTTGGTAGGCTCTTCTACTGAGGCTGATGGTTCATCAAATCTCCTCATACCACTGGCAAAGGCATCAGCCTCGTCCTCATATTCTTCATAACTTTCATCCCCCTCTTCAATAGGGTCTTCATCATTCATAATCTCATAGACACCAAAACCCTCATAAGAAACATTAGTATCCTCATATTCCAACTCTGGCAGGATAATCGGATTCTCCATGAATTCGGGAAAAGCTAAACAAGCCTGGCATCTTCTGGCTAACTCCAACAGAAACCTACGGGGAATCTGCTTACCCTTAGATTTCTTATGAAAATCTACCCCATGAATTTTATTAGAAGAAGAAGAACAACTAGCTTGATTGAAGGAAGGAGGTGAAAAAGTGGATACAGGAGGTGATACAGAAGGAGACCCCTCACCAGAGGGGGAGAAAAGATTTATCAATGGATCATGGAAGAGTGGCCCCTGGGTCGGGACACACTCGGAAAAGAGATAAGAAGTCTCCTCAACGGAGATGGAGGGCTGAAGAGTTGGAATTTTGGCATTTTTTTTCATTTTTATCTTTATCTTCATTTTTATTTTCCTTTTCTAGAAGAAAGCAATGTGAAGGGAGAATAGTAGGAGGAGTGGAGATTGAAAGTTTGGAGAAAGATTGAATCAGAGATGACCCGCGCGGGGGTGTGATGGAGAGTTTGGAGAATTGCTCGAGGAGCAAGGGAGGAATCGGGAGAGAAATCTGCAGTGAATCTGGAGAAAAGCTGATCATAATTGGCAGCGGTCTCGGCACGCGAGAGAACAATTGAGAATGTAGAGAAACAAGAAGAGACGGATGCATAGAAGTGAGGCAAAAGAGGCCGGCCCACAGCCTATCTATTGTAAAACCTTCTTCATATGGAACATCTGGCTCTCCAGTGTCAGTGTAGTCACTCAGCAACTGCCTCTTATCTCTAATCACAGCCGGCTTTTCAATCAATTCATGTATTAGTGGCGGCCATTCCGGATCAGTCGACATAAAGAGACGGCTCAAGGCAATAGTAATATCATACATATCGAACCATCTGTACCAATCACACTCTGGATCATCCATCTTCCTTCTCTTATCAGGCCTTAGGGACTCCAGGGCTTTATAAGTGGCCAATGGTGCAATATGGCGAGCAAACTGTCTCGCATGAACATCTTGGCAGTCTAGAATGGAGGTGATTATTGTAGTCTGCTCATGGTTCTGAACGCCACCTGTGACGAAATGTATCTTCAATGTCCAAGTAAGCGGCTGGCGATCTATCTTCAAGGTGGATGTCATAACTGCCCATGGTTCATCTTCATTTTTGCCCAGCCCTTTGTATCCCAGGCCGCCTCGTGTGATCAATTTCTGAGGCTTAATAGGCCTAGTCCTGCCTTCATAATTGGCACCCAGACCTTTGTCGTTTTGATACCCCATTTTCATTAGAATTTTTCAGCTAGGGGTGTTTATCATGCTTTTCTTCTTCTTCCCCTTGGCAGGCAAGGGTGTCATAGCAATTGTCGTGACTGTCTCGGGCGACATTGGCCGTGGGTGAGGGAGGTCTAGCATTGATAGCAATGGCTTGTTGGCAGGCCAAATAGAAGGGACTGATGAAGCCAAGTGTATATCTTCCTCTAGCAGAATTGGCATACTGGTAACTTTGATAATGCGGCCCTTGCGTGGAAACTTGAGGCACTGATGATTTGTAGAGGGCACTGCATCGAGCTGTTGAATGTAGGGGCGGCCCAGAATGCCATTAAATGTTGGATCCATGTCCAGAATATGAAAATCTGCTGTGATTGTAGCCGGACCCAAACTGACTTTTAATGTGATCATGCCTAGAGGAGGCTTCTTGGTATTGTCATATGCTGTGACCGTTATGGTAGATGGCCGAATCAGGTTTTCAGGAATGCCGCACATCTTCAAAGTGCTCGGCGGCAATACATTGATAGATGCCCCAGTGTCCACTAGACATTGTTTCACCGCTACCTTATTGATATCCACCGTGATGCACAGAGCATATTTCCTTGCTGAGAGTGGTGCCAGTTCATGCTCATGAAAAGTAATCGCCGGCTGACCGCTAGCGGGCGTTAATACTGTGGTTATCTGCTCGACCGGAATGTCCTCATTGACCATGACCTTCTGCAAATATTCTTTCAGGGCCATCTGATGAGTGGTTGACCTTTTGATTAGTTCTAAAATTGAAATTCTTGCTGGAGTCCGGTCCAAATGTTTCAATAAATCATATTCAGTGCCCGACACGGACTCTTGCTCCTGTTCTTGTTCATTAGGCCCCTGCACGGGCTCTTGCTCTCTTTGGGGAAAGATGCGCTGGAACATCCGTCCACTGCGGAGCGGTGCCACGTTTTGCCGTGCCTCTGTCATGGCAAGTAAAGGAGGAGGGTTGGAAGAAGAAGAGGGTGTATTGGCGTTAAGAAGTGGTGGAGGGGTGTTTAAAGAAGGAGCTCCCGTGGGTGGTGTTGGTAAGGAGTTCAATGAGGAAGCGCCCGCAGGAGGCATAGGAGTAGGAAAGGGTGCCCGAGTGTGAGAAGAGTTAGAGGGTGGAATGAGGAGAGATCTGGGTATAAAAGATGGCGAGACGGATGGTGGAGGGCTCCTTGCCGGTGGGGAAGTAATGGTGGTGGATGTGATAGGTGTAGGTGGTGAGCGGATAAGGAGTGGTCTAGACGGCGAAGGTGAAGGGTTGGTGGTGGATGGCGGAGTTTGCTGCGTGGTAGGCTGCGGAGGCGGTAAGCGGGTAAGGAGAGATCGGGTTGGCAAAGATGGAGAATTGGTGGGAGCAGGTGGATTAACGGGGCGCAGAAGAGCTCGGCTCAATTGGGGAGTAGAAGAAGAAGGAAGCATGCGCAAAAGGTGCGGAGGTTGATTTGGATTATGATTAAATGCCCTGACAGAGGCGTTTTCTTCATGCCATCCCTGTCCTCAATCCACCTCACGGAGAGACGTGACAGGGTTCACGTGCTGATTTGGCGGGTGCTCCGGCAGTGGGTTGTGGACAATCTCCATATCCTGCTGAGGTGCTGGAGCTTGCTGTTGCAACTGTGGAGCTGGTTGCTGTGGCTGTTGAGCCTGCTGTTGCCGAGGAGGCCTTCTTTCTTTCATGGTGGCGATGAACTGTCTCATCTCATCCCAATTAATGCCACCCTGGTCATTCAGATCATAAATATAATCCTTGAAATGGAAGCAATGGTCGACATTATGGCCAGGAGAACGGTGGAAAACACAATAGCGGGACGTGTCAACATTAGTGGGCCACGCTGCCCTTTCCTTTGGTAGCATGAGCAAATTGGTAGCCATCAAGGCATTGAATATGTCTGGGAGACTTTCTGGCAATGGCGGATAATGGGCCCTTTTGGGGCCAAGTGGTCTCTTTTGCTGTTGTTGTTGTGGTTCATAGTTAGTGGGTGGCGGTACTTGGTGGTACTGTTACGGAGCTGAAGGACCTCCTCGTGGAGGAGCAAGGGAAGGTTGAAGAGTAAATTGGCGTTGTGGGGGTGAATTAAAGAGGGTGCTTTGTGATGGAGGTGGCGGGGGTCGTGGGTTAGATTGGCGAAAAGGTGTGGGGTTGCCGACCGCGCCAACCTGCTCATTGATGACGGTGCCCTCAGTCGTGGGCCCGCTATTATTGACATTTGTATTTTTCTTGAACAACTTTGGCTTTGGTTCAAACATGCCCATGATGGGCGAATCTTTCATTTGGGTCTGAATATAACGAGCTCTTTCATAGAGCTCCTCCATGGTTGTCAATCTGTTCATGGCTAATATGTGCCACAACTGAGGGGTTGCATTGGATATAATCATCTTAACCTGTTCCGGTTCAGACAACGTATCTTTCAACTTTTCGGCCATTGATCACCACCTATCAGCAAATATTATGAAGTCCTCCTCGGGCTTCATTTTCTCTGCAACCAAGTCTGTAACTGAAAGGGAGGGTCCAACCCGGTCCCTGTACTTCTGCAAGAATTTCCTTTGAACCACATCAAAATAGCTGGCATCTGCGGGTTCCAGGGAATAAAACCACTCGAGGGCTGGCCGCTCTAAAGATCTTCTAAACAAATAAGCCAAAGAGGCCTTATTATCTTGCCAAAAGGAGGTCTCGTACATGAAATCCTTCAAATGAATGAAAGGATTGCCAGTTCCATTGTATCGCCAAAAATTCGGCATCTCAGAAGGCGGCAGATGGAAAACTGGCAGTGTAGGGAGAGAGATCTCCGGGGCATTCTTGGCTGCAGTAACTTTCTTAAGTTGCTCTTCCATGCTGGCCAACTTTTGGAGCAGTAGAACATTGGTATCGGACTCGACCGGGGCCGGATTTTGAATGAAAGAATTCGGTATAGGCATCCGTAGAATTCGGGGAGGTTGGAGAAACTGAGGCCTAACCGCTGAGTAGCTTGCTTGTTGGGCCGGCATGGCCGCACCAGGCGTTGGTGGACAAGAGGGGGGTTTGTGCAAGACCGCCTGGTCATTGGTGAGGTGATGGCCACTCTCGGCCGGAGGGGGATTGGAGGATGAAGAGCGAACAGACTTCCCTTTCAAAGCGGCCTGAACTGCCTGCCGCTGGGAGCCATCTAATTGAGATAGAGCATTAATCAAATCAGTAACATTGAAAGATGGGGAGGGGTTCCCCGAAGTGTTGGAGGGTAAAGCCTGAGAAGAGGGCACAACCTCTTGAGTAGTGGTATCAACCACATGAACTTGAGGATAATGAGAATGAGGAGGAGGGTAATTCCCCTTATGATAGATAGAATCTTGGGGAACCTCATATGATTGACCAAAAACGTTATCTTCCACATCATCATAGGAATACCCATAGCTTGCCATGTTGATAATCTTACCTGAACGGAGTTGCATGCTTAAAAAGAGAGAAAGCTTTATGAAGGAATTATCACACAATCAATCACCCAATCGAAACAAGCTTAAGCAAATCAACCCAACCAAGTTTATGCAATCAAGTTGAGATGAATGCAAGATTTTAGTGTTATGTTTAAGATTAGAGTGAGTTAAATTGTATAAAAGTTCACTCCTCTTTGCAAAGTGAAACCTAGTTTAGATCCAAGTGTAGTCTCCGGGTTTTTTTTTTTTAAGTAAGCACCAGCCAACAAAGTCAGTATCCAGTCAAGTGCACCATCCCCCAGCAGGAGATAATGTTCTCACTTCCCCAGACTGACTGTGTGGCCAAGAAATTTTATTGATATATTGAACGAATACAATATCACCGGGGCATACCCCTGACTATCGCTATGACATCCAAGAAAGGATAAAGAGACAAAAGTCCAAAACCAAAAACTAATTACATTTCCGGATAGCAGGGAGACCCGCTTTATCCACCCTTAAGGCTCCCCTGGCCAGCCTAGGGAGATCACAATTACGAGAAAAAATACTATTGGTTTGATTATCACAAGCATGGGAGGCCAAGGCATCAGCCACTTGGTTGCCCTCCCTATATATATGCTGCACAGAACAACCACACTTAGTAATAAGATCAAGAATTCCCTTCCACCAAGGGAGAACATTCCAACAAGGGGCCACCCCTTTCCGGATTGCCTCTACTAGCACTGCACAATCACTGAAGATGAGCTCCACCTGAAGACCACCAAACAACGCCATTGCTAAACCATCATGGAGCGCCCTAGCCTCTGCTAACAGACTTCGCCCATGACCATAATGAAAGGCAAAGCCAATTATCAAGTTACCAGCTGGGTCGCGAAAGCACCATCCTCCACCACTCATGCCCGGGTTACCTTTAGAAGCCCCATCAACATGCAGCGTAATTTTGGACAATGACAGCTTACTCCACACCATAATGGGCATTCTCTGAGCACACCGTGGATAAAAATGGAATTGAGCCAACAAAGTCCTTTGTAAGCTAGATAAGGTAGTATGAAACGGAATTCTATCCAGTGAGAAAGTGATTGCATCATAAATTCTTCTTTTGATCAAACTAACAGATAAGGGAATATTATCAAATCTGGCAGAGCATCTAGCTTTCCATAATTCCCACATTAAAAGAACAACAGCATACATACCAATGAAACTAAGAGCAGAGACCAAACTGGTACCTGCCAGTAGGTTCCAACAGCGGATGGTGATATGCTCACTAAGGTGAATCTTTGAGCTAATTAAAGGCCTGACCCATAACCACAGTTCAGCTGCCAGCTCCCCCTTAATAAACAAGTGATTAAGATCCTTAATTGAATATTGGGAAGGCCTGTAGAAACCAGATTCCTTGCTTCGTGATGAGGGTCTAGCATGACATCCCTGACAGTGGTACCCGGCTGAGTCAGAATTGAGCTAAAGTCAGCTTGCAAAACAGAACTGATCAGAGGACCTTGACCCGTCCAGTTGTCCTTCCAGAAATCCACACCCCTTCCATTACCAATAAGCCATCTGGAATTTTGAATGATTAGGTCTTTCGCCTGCTGAAACATATGTGCTGGCATACCAACAGGGAAGGCCTTAGAACAATCAAGGAAATTTGTTTTAATGAATCTGCTACGAGCATAGGAAGACCACAGAGAAGATCCATGAATAATATTCCATAGATTCTTAGTGGCCAGTGCAAGCTGAACCTGCTGGAGGTCCCTAATAAACAAGCCCCCTTATGTCCGAGGCTTTAGAATATAGCTCCAGGCTACCCAGTGACGGCGCCTCTGACCTTCAGAGCCCTGCCAGAAGAAATTAGCACAAATTCTGTCAATACCTTTAATGATAGCTTTGGGGAGAAAACAAGCCGAGGCCAAGTAAACAGGCATGCTCCGGAGAACAGAGTTGATGAGGATAACTCTCCCTGCATGAGAAAGGAAATTAGACTGCCAACCCTCCAATTTCTTTTGAACTTTTTCCACCAAGAACTTAAAATCTGCACAGGTATATCTACCTTTCTTAATGGGAACACCCAAGTAACTGAATCCGATTTGAAATTTATAACCTGTCATAGAATGGATGGACTGCTTAAGACCAGAGGGAGCTTTAACTGAGACAGTAAAACCACTTTTACCAGAATTAACCTTTTGACCAGAGCTATTTTCATATCTTCTAGTGAACTGCTGAAAGCAACTAATATTCTGCTTGCTGCCATTTAAGAAGATCAAAGTATCATCAGCATACAGGAGATGGGAAACTGGAATCACATTCTTAGGTCCATTGAAGCCCTTTAGAGTTCCAGACTGAAATAGGACAGTAAGACCCCTGCTCAGCACCTCCGAGGCTATAATGAATAAGTAAGGGGCAAGAGGATCACCTTGGCGAATTCCTCTGCTAGATTTAAAAAAACCTGCCAAAGATCCATTGAAGTTGACTGAAAACCAACAATTTGAGAGAATCATACCAATCAGGGAAGTAAACCTGTTGTTAAAGCCAAATTTCTTCAAGACAGCTATGATAAAATCCCATTCCATTCTGTCATAGGCCTTAGCCATGTCTAACTTGAAGATGACATTATGACCCCTAACCTTCCTGTCAATGTTCATCATCATTTGCCTAGCCAAAGCAATATTGTCCAAAATATAATGACCCTTAACAAAAGCCCCTTGTTCCTTAGATATGATGTTGGGGAGAATAGTAGCCAGCCGCTTGGATATGATACTAGAAATAATTTTGTAGGAAAAATTGCAAAGACTAATAGGACGGAAATCACTAAAAAACTTAGGCTCCTACACCTTAGGAATAAGGGCAATAATAGAGGAAGAGATACCTCTGGGAATAGGAAAACCCATGAAGAAACTTTGAGTTGCTGCAATAACATCTTTGCCAATAATATCCCAAGTAGCTGTGTAGAATTCACCTGAAAAACCATCAGGTCCTGGAGAGCTTGATCCCTTGAGGGACCATACAACACCCCAGATTTCCTCACCATCAGGGATAGAACAGAGAACAGAGTTCTGATCAGCATTTATAGAATGAGGAATATAGTCCAGAAGGGATTCATCTACATTATGTTCCTCAGAAGAAAAAAGCTCCTTAAAATACTTCTCAGCATGCCCTCGGAGAATATCCTGATCTTCACACCAAACATCAGACTCCTCCAGCTTAAGCCTCCTGATGTAACCCCTTCTTCTATTACATTTAGCCATAGTATGATAGAAAGAAGTATTTCTATCGCCACTCGCAATCCAATTGAGCCGGGACTTCTGATTCCAAAAAAGTTCCTCCCTTTGAAGAGCTTGTCGCAAAGCTGCATTTGCTGCACTTAAGGCACATCTATTAGCATCAGAGGGATCCAGATCAAAAGCAGTCTGCTGTAACTCCATATCTGTTTCAGCGTTTCTCACATTCTGAGCAACATCACCAAAAACATCTTTATTCCACTTCTTAAGAACATTCTTAACTGCCTTCAACTTATTGGACAAGTTGACCATAGCATTCGGATGACCCTGAAATAGATCCCACACCTGTCGAATAACTTGTAGGAAAGAGCAATGGGAGATCCACATCTTTTAGAAAATAAACCTGGAGGGCCCAGAGGTAAAATTATCATTCAACAGCAACAAGGGAGCATGATCCGAGGGACCCCTCGGAAGGTGCTTAACAAATAACTGAGGCAAAGTTGACAAGCATTGACTGTTGATAAAAAACCTGTCCAATCTGGCTCTGATGTTAGCAGAACCAGTTCTGTTATTAGACCAAGTCATACCCATCCCAGAACAACCAACATCTAATAACCCTGCCGAGCAGACAAAAGCATTAAATTCAATCATCGAAGCTAAAGCTGGGACAGCCCCCCCATCTTCTTAGAAGGTCTCAAAACACAATTGAAATCACCCCCTACAACCCAAGGAGTAGAGATCGAAGCAGCAAAAGAGCTTAACTCATTGAATACATCCAATCTTTGCACTGGACTACAGGAAGCATAGACAAAAGAAAAGTAAGCAATAGTAGCATTTCCAGACTTCAAACCAAGAGTAACTTGTTGAACAGAAGAGGAAAAATATTCCAAGTTACAGCTGTCATGCCAGAACAACCATATTTTAGAATCAATTGAAGAATTAACAACAAATTTGGGCAAATTGATATATCTCCCTAACTTCAAGGCTTTATTAGCCGAGAGCATAGCTTCACTAATAGCCACCAGAAAAGGCTTAAATTTGTGCACAAGTCTCTTAAGACTTTCACGGGAGCTTGAGTTACCAACTCCTCTAATATTCCAAACCAGAATGGGACTTATCATTGAGATGGGGGTCTTGAGTCTTCAGCAGATCTAGCTCTAGATCTTGTCACCATGCACCCTTCTTTGTCCAAACGCCTGCTAATTGCACCCCTACCTAGACCACAGGTCTGCATTAGAGAATTATCCAAGAATGCCCTATCAGCCACAGCCTTGCCAGCTTCATACACCTTCGGCAAATTGACTTCCACCTTTGCCTGATTATGTGAGCAAATGTCAACTGCAATCACTGGTCCCTCCAGATCAAAGTTAGTAACAGAACCATCACAATTTAGATTGGCCTTGCCCTTATCATCCTGCACCGGACCTCCCAAATCCCCCTGGGAGTCTATTTGGTTTGAAGGAAGCTCCACTACAACGGATGAGGAGCCTGGATCAGACACGCCCAGCTCCATACTATCAGCAACAGGCTTACTACTGCTGGGCCTTTCATTGACAGCAATATCTAACGGGTCTTGAAACACACACTCATCCACTGAATTAAGAATAGCAAATCTGTTCCCCTCAGGGGACTTAGGACGAACAGGTTGCAAGTCCATTCTACAGGGCCTATATTCAGCCTTATGAGCCTTAGGTGGGGCAGCAGATTGGGCAGGAAAGCCCTTGATACCAAGCTTCTTCCTACAGCTGGAATCATCATGACCAAGCTTATGACAATATGAACATAGACGAGGAACACGATGATAATTGACATTCTGCCAATAGCCCTGGCCAGCCAAATCTATCCACAATCTTTCCTTCCGCTGAGCAGCCAAGTCCATTTCTACACACACCAAGGCCTCTGCAGTGTCGGACATAGCCAGAGTTCTCTCATGGATACGAAGGACATTACCAAAGTTGCCAACAATAGATCGAAGATAATCTTCATGGTACAGATTTGTAGGTAATTCCATAAAACTAATCCACACTGGAACCAACGGCGGATCAGAATCAAAATCAAAATCATGTGTCCATCGAAAGAATCGGAACAAAAAACCTTTGATATAAAGATTTTTCTGCATTAACAGCTTCATGAAATCTGTATCACATTCAAACCTTAACAATAGATGTCGCTGGTTGAGTCTGCTTAACACAAAGTCTGAGCCAAGGGAGAGCCTCTGCATCAAACAGCTCTTGATCTCTGGAATCGTAGGTCGCCCATAGGAACATTTAGCCACAATGGAGAATGAAAGCGGTACCAGAGATGATTGTACATCCTCTTTGGAGAAGAAAACCGCCGGCTCTCCAAGATCAGTAAAACTCGGTGCCTTGATAGGAATTGCAACCTTCATCCTTCTATTCGACTCGATGAGAACCTGTGCAAAGGACTGACGAGGGCCAGGAGGAAGGGCTGGTGGGTGCTCCCCCCCCTCGCCGGCCATAGCCGGCTGGGAACTGAACAATGGTAGGAGAAGCTCTCAGTTCCGGTGGCGGGAGAGACGCCACGATCTCCCCATGTCCAAAAGGGCCGACAATGGTGCAGGTCGAGGCTGATGGCAGATCCCCACCCAGGGAGGTAGAGGCATGTTGGAACAGCGTCAGTAGTCTCCGGGTTAACTAGGTTCTCTCTCTTCTTACCAACGATAGGTTCTCTAAACTCCGGGTACTTCAAGGGTACAACCGGCCCAGCGTCCGTGAGGGAATCCACGAGTGCGGGGACTTACGGAGGTCTTGGAAAAGGGATTTCCGGTCCAAAGAGACGGAATGCTCAATGGAGGGTTGTCCCGATTCCAAGAAAGGTGTGTGGAATCCTAGTGTAGAGAGAGGAGGTCTCTCAACCAAATGCCACAAAATGCAGTATAAGATAAGCCAATCACAGCAATATAATCAAATAATCAATGTAAGTATGAATCCAGCATGAATAGACAGAAACAGCAAAGCTCTGTAAACACACAGGAAAGAGGCGACGTAGCGGCAGTCGCTACCAACAAAAGAGACGACAGGGTAGCTGTCGTAAATCACTAGGAGAGGCTCTCAGACAATGCAAAAACGTGCCTTGATGTGGGGCGCTAAATATGATAAAGACGCCTCTGATAGAGGGCGTCAAATGTGAGTGGTGCGCACGATCAAAGAAAAATGCGCCTTTGTGTGAGGCGCTACCAACTAAAAAGACGCCCGAGGGGAGGGCGCAAATTCACAGAAGCAGCAGATATGATGAAAGACGCCTTCGTGGAAGACGTTAAACAGAAAAAAGACGCCCTGGATGAAGGTGTTAAATAAAAAGGCGCCTTTGTGAAAGGCGTTAATTCAAAAACATCAATAGATTAATCACAAGCTGGCTGATCCCGGGGAGTGTGTAGTGTGCACAGTGGAGGGTGCCCGTGGGGCACAAAGCAGGGGTACCGTGGGTACCAAAGGGAAAGGGCATGCGTGGGTGCCGAAGGGGAAAGGGCACACGTGGGTGCCAATAGGAAAGGGCACACGTGGGTGCCAAAAGGAGATGGTAATCAAAAGAAAAATAGTGGTAGTCCCACCGTGATCGCCAATTTGTGAATCATGGAAAATAATCCACTTTTAAGACAAAAAATAATAAGCATAAGCAATAAGAAGAATAATGAAAAAGGGAGTAAAAGAGCATGTGGTGCTACTAAGGAGAGTGATCGCCAGAGGGGTTACCTCAATAAGAAGAAAAGATGATCGCGAATACCTGGTGATAATAGGATGCAGGATGGATGTGGGTTCCTTCCTACACCTTCTATCGGCCGGCCGATGAAGGGGGTCTTCCTCTTTGATTACCCTTAAACAAAGAACAAACAAGTAAAAGGAAAAGAGATCAGCCAAACATGAGTGTAGTATCAATCCCAAGATGAAAGATGGTGATGAAAGAAGAGCATAAAGCATGCACCTTTTGTTTGTTTTAAAACCCCTAGAGAATTAGGGAGAGGAGAGATGTAATAAAAACTAATGCAAGGAAGAGGCTATACGATGATGAGATGAACAGACAATAATGGAGAGAAGAAAAGATCCCTGATGTTCCTGTAAACAGTAAAGGGAAGAAACTTTGCTTCGGTTGTGGCAGCAGGAGGAAGCAGAAGAGAAATCAATCTCTCAATCTCAATCACCAGCACCCGTAAACCTCTGTGACAACCACAGCTCTGCTTCTTACCTCACGCGAGATCAACCAGGGGACTCTTTTATAGGGTAGAAAACATAGATAAACACAGATTTGGGAAGATAAGAATAGGCAGTGGTCGTTAACGGCAAGGACTCTAGTTCCCAGATCGAGCAAGGTGACCAAGAAAGGCAGGGAACTCTTCAGGAAAGATGAGTTTAAGCAGGACACGAAAGGGTGAGACACGACCTACCGAAGGGCGTCAATTCAGAATTGACGACCTGCTCAAGGGCGTTAATTCAAAACACGACCAGGATCAAGGCGTCACTTCCTGGATTAAATTTTGGTAATAAAAGCCTTCTTTATTTGGAAATTGTGAAAAGACGCCTGAAGCAAAGGCGTTAAACAAAAACACGCCCTAGGGAATGACGTTAATCATTGATTTCAATCATGGTGGGACTCGTAAAACACCAGGAATTGACGCCCTTCCCTGTGGTCATCCTTTCTTAAGAACACGTCCCAGATTAGGTCGCTATTTAAAACACACCCTTATTCAAGTCGTTAATCACCAAAAACCCAAGAAAAAATAGAAAAACTTTATATTATAGAAATATTGAAGTTCACTTGGGGGCGTTAACATAGTGACATGAGATTTGATCAACAAAGCGTCAATTTTGGCGTGTCTACAAAGTGTGGATGGAGGGTTAGCGGAAGAAGAAGGGGTGTTAGTGTTGGCAGGTGCTGGAGGGGTGTTCAAAGAAGACGCCCCCGCAGGGGGTGTCGGGGAAGGGTTCAAAAAAAGACCCCCGGTAGGAGGCGCGGGAGGAGCAAGAGACGCCTGAGTGTGGGAGGGAATAGTTGGTTGAACAAGGAGAGGTCTGGGTACAAATGGGGGGTGGACTGACGGTGAAGGAATCCTTACCGGTGGCGGAGTAATGGCGGGGGATGTAACGGGTGTCAATGATGGGCGGATGAGGAGTGGCCTAGACGATAAGGGTGAAGGGTTGGTGAGGGGTGGTGGGGTTTGCTGCATCAAAGGCCGCGATGGCGGAGTATGGATAAGGAGAGGCCGGGTTCGCAAGGATGGGGAATTAATTGGAGTAGACGAGGTTTGATTAACATGGCGTAGAAGGGAGCGGGCCAACTGGGGAGTAGAAGTGGGAAGTGTGCGTAAGAGACATGGAGATTGGTTTGAATTGTGATTAAATGCCTCGACAGAGGCGTTCTCTTCGTGCCATCCCTGCCCTCTATCCACCTCGTGGAGGGTTGTGACAGGGTTTACATGCTGGTTTGGTGGGTGCTCCGGTAGTGGATTGTGGACAATCCCCATATCTTGCTGCGGTGCTGGAGCTTGCTGTTGTGCTTGTGGAGCTGGTTGCTGCGGCTGCTGAGCCTGGTGTTGCCGAGGAGGCCTTCTTGCTTTTAGAGTGGCGATGAACTGCCTCATCTCATCCCAATTAATACCGCCTTGGTCATTTAAATCATAAATATAGTCCTTGAAATGAAAGCAGTGGTCAATATTGTGACCAGGTGAGCGGTGGAAAACACAGTAGCGGGATGTGTCAACGTTAGCGGGCCACGTCGTTCTTTCTTTCGGCAATATGAGCAGGTCAGCGGCCATGAGGGCATTGAATATGTCTGGGAGACTTTCCGGCAATGGTGGATACTGGGCCCTTTTGGGGCCTTGTGGTCTCCTTTGTTGTTGTTGTGGTGGGCCATAGTTGGCGGGTGGTGGTGCTTGGTGGTATCTTTGTGGAGCTGGGGGGTCCGGGTGAGGCATTTGGTTTTGTGTAGGAGCAAAGGAATGTTGAGGAGCAAATTTGTGTTGTGGGGGTGAGTTGAAGAAGGGGTTTTGTTGTGGAGGTCGTGGGTTAGATTGGCGAAAAGGGGTGGGGTGGCCAACTACGCCGACCTGTTCATTTGTTACGGTACCCTCAGTTGTGGCGCCGCTATTGTTGACATTTGCATTCTTCTTGACCAACCGTGGTCTCTGTTCAAACATGCCCATGATGGGTGAATCTTTCATCTGAGTTTGAATATATCGAGCTCTCTCATAGAGCTCTTCCATGGTAGTCAGCCTGTTCATGGCCAATATGTGTCGGAACTGAGGGGTTGCATTTGAAATAATCATCTTAACCTGTTCTGGCTCTGACAGTGTATCTTTCAACTTTTTGGACATCAATCGCCATCTATCAGCAAATATAATGAAGTCCTCCTCGGGCTTCATATTCTCTGCAACCAGATCAGTAACTGATAGGGAGGGTCCGACCCGGTCCCTATATTTCTGCAAGAATTTCTTTTGAACCACATCAAAGTCACTAGCGTCTGCCGGTTCTAACGAGTAGAACCACTCGAGGGCTGGCCCCTCTAGAGACCGTCTGAACAGATAAGCCAATGAGGCTTTGTTGCCCTGCCAAAAGGAAGTTTCATACATAAAGTCCTTCAAGTGAATAAACGGATTGCCAGTTCTGTTATATCGCCGAAAATTCGGCATCTCAGAAGGTGGTATATGAAAAACTGGCAATGTAGGGAGAGAAATCTCCGGGGCATTCTTCGCCGCAGTAACCTTCTTGAGTTGTTCTTACATGCTAGCCAACTTTTGAAGAAGTAGAACATTGGTGTCCGACTCGACTGGGGCCGAGTTTGGAATGAAAGAATTCGGCATAAGCATCCTTAGAATTTGAGGAGGTGGAGGGAATTGGGACCTAGCCGCATAATAACTTGCTTGTTGAGCCGGCATGGCCACAACAGGTGTTGGTGGACGTGAAGGGGTTTTGTGTAAGACCGCCAGGTCATTAGCAACATGATGGCCACTCGCAGCCGGAGGGGGGTTGGAAGATGAAGAGGGAACATCTTTCCCTTTCAAAGCGGCCTGAACTGCCTGCCGCTGGGAATCATCCAGTTGTGATAAAGCTTGAATTAAATCGTTGACATTGAATGATGGGGAGGTGTTCCCCGAGGTGTTTTGATTGGAGGGTAGAGCTTGAGAAGAAGTGTCGACCTCTTGAGTTGTGGTGTCAACCACGTGGACTTGAGAAAAATGTGCGTGAGAGGGAGGATAATTTCCCTCATGGTAGATGGAATCTTAGAGGGGGACCTCATAAGATTGATTGAAAGCATTCTCATCCGTATCATCATAAGAGTACCCGTAGCTTGCCATGTTGATGATTTTACCTGAACGAAGTTGCATGTTTAAGAAAAAAGAAAGTTCTTTTCTTGAAGGCAATATAACCACAATAATCACCCAATCCAATCAAGCTTATGCAAACAAGTTGTAATGAACGCGAGCTTTTAGATTTGTGTTTGAGGTTAGGGTGAATTAAATTGAAGAGCAGTTCACTCCCTTTGCAATGTGAATCCTAGTTATAAATTTTGAGTGTAATCTCCAGGTTAACTAGGTTCTTTCTCTCTCCTCACCAACGATGGGTTATCTAAACTTCGGGTACTTCAAGGTACAACCAGCCCGGCATCCGTGAGGGAATCCACGGGTGCGGGGACTTACGGAGGTCTTAGAAAAGGAATTTTCAATCCAAAGAGACGGAATGCTCAATGGAGGGTCGTTCCAATTCTAAGAGAGGTGTGTGGGGTCCTAGTGTAGAGAGAGGAGGTCTCTCAACCAAATGCCACAAAAATGCAAGACAATATAATCAGATCAAATAAGTATAATCAAATGATGAATACAGGAATAATCCAGCAGAAATAGCCAAAGCAGACAGGTCTCTGTTAACACTCAGGAAATTAGCGAGTTTGCAGGAGTCACTACAAGCAGAAAACACGACAAAGGGGCTATCGTGAATCACTATAAGTTGCACCGACAGTGTAGAAGCAGCGCCTTGGTGTGAGGCGCTAAATATGAAAAGGACGCCTCTGACAAAGTGCGTCAAAGAGATGGGGCACAATCTCAAAGGTAAAAGATGCCTTGGAGTTAGGCGCTAAATAATCAAATGACGCCCGTGTAGAGGGCGCGAAATCACAGGCAGAGAGGAAATAAAACAGCAGATATGCTAAAAATGACGCCTTTGATGAAGGCGTTAAATATGGAAAAGACGCCTTTGAGGGAGGCGTTAATTGAGAAAATAGCAGATAACAGCAACCAGTAACCAAATTTCTTTCTAAAGATGAGGTGGATGATCACAAACTGGCTAATCCCGATGGGAAGTGTGCACGTGGTGCACAATGGAGGGTGCCGCATAGGGCACAATGGAGGGTGCCACGTGGGGCACAATGGAGGGGTACCAAGGGTACCAAAGGGAGGGGCACACGTGGGTGCCGAGGGAAAGGGCACACGTGGGTGCCAATAGGAGGGGGTAATCGAAAGAAAAATAGTGGAGGTCCCACCGTGATCGCTAATTTGTGAACCATGTCACACCGACATCAAAAAATATATATATTAAAAGAAATTAATTGTTAAATGAAAAGGAGCAAGAGGTTGCTAATGGAGTGTGATCGCCAGAGGGGTTACCTCAAAAGGGAGGGAGAATGATCGCGAATACCTGGTAAGAAAAGTGATGCGGGATGGATTATGGTTTTTTTCCTCCTCCTTCTACCGGCCGGCCGATGAAGGGGGTTTCTCTTTCTTGATTACCCTTAAACAAAACACAAATAACCAAAGTAGAAGGAGATTAGCCAAGAGTAGTATCAATCCACAATTAGAATAAGGTAATGAAATATGAACATGAAGAACACACCTTTTGGTCTTTTTTAAAACCCCTAAGAGAATTAGGGAGAGGATATATGATGCAAAGAGGAGATATGATGCAAAGACTAATGCAAGGATCACTATATGATGAACAATGATGGGATGATTAGCAAACTAATGAAACAACTCCTTGCTGTTCCTGACAACAGTAAAGGGAGAGAACCCAAGAAGGTGGCTTCCGGCTAGTGCAATAGGAAGAAGGAAGGAGCAAGTCCTTTCTTCTGAACTCACGACAGCAGCAAACTATTCTCTCTTCTAACCTGCTGCTAACCTGCTGCTCTCTTCTCTTTTTTTTTAACTGTTGTTCTCGTTAACCTCGCGCGAGCAGAACCCAGGGCTATATTTATAGGGTGTAAACCATAGATTTGGTGGGATTAGAACGGGCAACAGTCATATATGGCAAGGCCTCTACTTCCCTAATCCAACAAGGTGATTGAAACAGAGTATGGATCTCTCCAGGAATGGTTCATTCGAGCAGGACAAGGAAGGGTAAAAGATGACTCTCAGACGGGCGTCAATTGAAATTGACGACCTGCCTCAAGGCGTTAATTAAAATGACGACCGAAACAAAGGCGTCAATTCACATGTTTAATTTTAGCAACAAAATCCTTTCCTTATTTAAAAATGATGAAATGAAGCCTGTACCAATGGGCGTTAATTGATAAACGACCCTCTTGGGGACGTCAATTCTTGATTTTCCAATTTGTTTAGAATGCGTAATATTCCAAAAACTGACGCCTCTTCCAACGGTCATCCTTTCATTGAGCGACGCTCAAGGATAAGCCGTTATTAAAAAGACGCCCTACGTCAAGTCGTTAATTCTAAAAAAAACCTAAGAAAATCACTGAAAACACATAAAAATAGAAAAACTTCATATTAAATCAATATTGAGGTTCACTTTGGGGCGTCACATGGTGACATGAGATTTTACTCAACATAGCGTCAGTTTTGGCGTGTCTACAGAACCCATCTAGTGACTCAATCCAAGCACGCGAAAAAGTGGATACCCGAGACTCATTGCCGATTTCTCAACCACGCAGATCCACACGTTTCCCTCGCTTAGGGACATCCGCGAGCTAGAGTCCCAGGTTCGCATCCCGTCCCCCATCAAATTTATATCAGAGCAAAGTCGATTCTAGGGTAGTCGGTCCAAAGGTTGCATTGCATTCTTATACCCGGTATATCAAAAGGTGTTCCCGGAATGATAGGTTACGCCTATCGGAAAAGGTAGCACACTTGCGTGAGTGCGATCTTCGGAATAAACCTCCACCACGTATCGGATATGGGTTGAGTCTAGGCCTATATTAGAGTCCGTATTTTCCCCCTTTTCACCATTTAGAGTCATGTCTAGGTGCTTGCATTAGTTTTGTTTAAAAATAAAAAAAAAAGAGAAAATGAGTCTCTTGCATGCCCACTTATGTGCAACTATGGCCAACCCATGCACCCCTTCCTTGGTTAAATCTATACACACCCTCATGGATAGGATGGACAAGCATGACTGAGACACGCAGGAATATTTTTGCCGTGCTAAGGCTAGGCTTAATGCCATAGAGGGTAGGATGGACGCTACTGACCGATCTCTCCAAGGTCTGGTTAGACGAGTCTCCGCCCTAGAGAAAGCCCCGATCAGATCCGTCTAAGGTAACAAGTCCGTGTCTGAGTACATTCGGGACTTTGATGAGTACCGGTTGGGAAGTGGAGTTGGAGAGAAGAGCACCACGACCGCATTTCAATTCCGGAGAGGTCTGCGGCTTCACTACCAGTTTGAATTACTTTGCCACGACATGACCGCTCTGGAGCATTCTTACCAGGTAGCTCTAGAGGTTGAGCCTTTTGAGTCAACGTTTGATGCTACCCTTCGACGAGCATCTACCTCTCAGCAGAGTGCCGAGCCGGTCAAACGGCCACATGAGCTCACGAGGTAGGACGCTCCTACCCTACGGCCTCACCCACCCCAGCCAGGGAACCCTTCCCCTAGAGCTCCTTTGCCACCCTCACCTTCCGATCTTTATTCGGAGCCACCTCATTTGGATCCACCTCAGCCACAGCTACCCGTGCTTCTAACGTCGCCGAGCCACTACTTAGTTGGCTTAAGATAGGCTTGGTCCCTAGACCACCTTGCTATCCATCCATGGACCCTACAATACCATTAGTGCCAGTCAACTCATTCCATACCACATTCCGGTCTTGTCACCATGTTGATACATTGGATGACCTTCTTAAGGGATTAGACCGGCAGTTGAAGTTGACACACATATTGACCCCAGGCTTTGAACAACTCAATAGTCGTAGCTTCACACATCCGGCATTGGGGTCCATTACCTCCGTGTGCACCGTGGGTCATGTCACCACAGAGGTTCTTTTATTCCTCCCCATGCCGGCCGAGCCTGATTTCATTACACTTATCCCAAGGGAGGAACCATATCTTCTACACATGACCGTCATCCCACCGATCATAATTTATGAAGGTGATTATTTATACCTTCAAGAATTTCAAACTTGGGACCGTGTCATGAGGGAACCCGTCTCAAGGGGTCACAGTTTCTTTGATCCCTTTGACCCCTTCCCTAGTGAACCCCTTGACCCAGCACATCTACTCCACTTCTTCGAGGGAGTCCACTATCACACCCCTTCCCCACGGGCCGGGCCATCTACACCCATCAAGCCCGTTCACTAGCGAGATATACATACATATAGGGGTGATGAGAAAGGTGCATTCAACTCTCCTGGCCCACCCAAACCTCCCCAGTCCAATAGGAAGTCCTTACATGCATGGTGCATTTTGGGATGTCTAGGAGTCCATGATTCTACCGGCATTTGTTTATGTCTTGTGTATGCATGGCACACATTCGGATGTCCTTGTCCACCATTGCATATGTATGGGTCGGTCTAACAGTAGGTTTGTTTAGGGTCATGTGTGAGTCTGTGTTTTTCTTTATTTGTCCAGTTTGTCAAGAGTCTATACATACATGTGTCGAGCATATTAGGAGTCGTATAGTCGGTCTCATGTCAGCCCGCGATGTCAGTCCCTTTCGAGTGTGAGGCAAGTCAGGTCTACTGCGTACATTGTAGACTTGCCAGAATTTGGGATCGGCTCTACCTCAATATCTCAAATCTAGTTACATATAGGGACTCCGCGGTGATTCCTAGTGAGTCATTGAGTTGTCTCCTTCCTTTGAGAGTGACCCCACCCCGGAGTGTCCACCACTAGCCTCATTCCCACAGCAGCATGTGCATATCGAATATATACGAGATGAGAAGGTGACGATTAATTGGAGTGGCGCGTACTCCGCGCTACCTTGTATGGTGACAGATCCGTAGGAGCCACACGAGTAGCAGCACCCCTTACTCGACGAGGTCGAGCTCTTCCCACCCAGGGAGAATAGATGGGAATCAACACCGGGCACTAACATTTTATTTTTGCATTTGTATCCTTTTGTTTGCATTTATACCCTTGTGTTAAATGGGTTTGCAATTGTATGGCAACTATAAGCCAAAGTGTTAGTCCTTAGAAGTCTTTGGGTTTCTTTGTAAAAAGGTCAGTAGGTCCAGCAGGGTCCCCCATCCCCTTTCCCATTGGTCCACCTAGGTCCATGGGCCCTCTATGTTGGTCTTTGGTCCAAGGTAGAACTTGGACCAAGCCAAGTCAAATCAGCCCACTTGGAGAGGGTGCCCCCTTCCTTTATGTATTTTTTTATTTTCTTCTTTTGACCACATGGGAGATTAATCTCCTATCCCCTAAGTGCCCCTCCCTAACCCTAGATCTGAGATTAGTTTAGGTCTTTTATCCATTGCTATATAATCCATGTATTTCCATCATTTGGTAGAATTAATGAGATGAAATTATTAGAAATTCCAATTGCCCAAGGGCGCCCCCTCCCACTCCCCTCCTTGCAGCAGAGAATGCAATAGAAATCCATGGTGTGAAGCCATATTCTAGAGTGATTCTAAGTTCTATCCCTCCCCCTGGGTGTGAAGCTCAGCCACCGCTGCCGCCGCCTCTGTTCGTGCCGCCGTCGAGCTGCCACAACAACATCTCCGAGCTGTTGTCCTGAACCACGAAATCCATAACAACAACCTGAAGATCTGGTTGGTCTTCCCAATCCGTGTATATGATGATCTTAAAAATTTGAGAGGTTATCTCCCTTGTTGTTACCACCTCCCATTTTAAATTTCATGTCAATCAGACGTTGTTTGCTATTTTTACTAGTATTTTAGTTCCACCCCTAGTAGTCTGTCCATCAGCAGATTTGCGGGATAGTGTCTTCTTCTTCTATTTTTCTCGCCCCCTTAATCATGACCAAAAAATCCCAAAAAATTTGAGCACGTCCGACACATCCCCCTCTACCCACCATAAAATCCCAAAATCAATATCCACCCCTTCCCTATCGGTCAAAATCTATTTTTAGGTAGGTCCTGTTTTATCCTGACTGTCTGTAATTTTGAGCCAGAAAGAACTACAACCCACAGAGTTTTTCATTTCCAATCCGTTTACTGGATGGATGTGAAATTAATTTATGTTGTATCCCTTTAAGTCCTCTATCCAACGGCGCTGATCTCGTCTCGATCCGCCTCCTGATCTGGGCGCAACAATTATTTTCGTGGAGGTGCTGATCCGAGAACAGGCCAACAGAGCAGTCCGCCAATTAATTCCGGTAAAATACGCCGGCTCACATTCGATGACCACCGCTCCCGGAGATTGATCGACAGCCCCTCAACATCGTCCCACCCAACCGCAACAGCAAGGAGACACCCGAGCACCACCGTCCTAGCAGCCGGACCCGCCTGCTGTCCCGCGGTGATGGGGGCATCCCTTGCCCCTCCACATTTTCGAGGCTCGGATTATTCGTCGGCATGCGTTATTGTGTTTCTCATATTTTCCTGAGTCTAGTCATGTAATTTTATATTTTATTTGAGTCATAAATTGTGTAATGTTTCTTTTATTTGAGTCTGGTACCTTGGTTAGTGAGTCATTTACCTAAGTTCTCTGTCATATGGTTGATTAGGTTTGCTATTGGTCCCAAATCAATGGGCTAGGCCCAAGGGCGACCCTCCTTCGTCTGTCTGGTCATTGTGTCAATTGTCTAGGGTCAGTATGGTCATGTGAAAAGTTGGGTGCCTATAAATAGACCCCAACCCCTCCATTGTAGAACTAATGCTTTGAGAATTAGAAAAAAATTCACATTTGAGTGAAATCTTCCCCCCTCATCAAGTGGAGTGTGACTCTCCCCTTTCTCCCCCCCTCTCTCTCTCTCTCTCTCTCCAAGATGGGTGCACCCCTTTCTCTCTCCTCCCCCTCCCACCTACCTTCTCTCTCTCCACCCCTCATTCAATAGTCACCACAACTTCCCACAACACCTCTTTACTCCACCCCTGGCCCCAAGGGAGAACCCACCAATCTCCAAGCCACCCTCCAACCCCCAACCACCCACTACCCTTTCCCAAGCACCCTTCCATCTCCCCAAGGCTGAAGGGGTTCAAACCCTAGGCCAAATTTGAATCTCCCTCCCTTGCTGGATGCCCCTCACCCCTCCCCAACACCCCCTTCCTACCCTGGTCGCCCTCCCCATTTCCCCTTACTTCCCTTGGCCATCCTACCCTCATACACACAACCCTACACCATCAGCCTATTCCTAGCTCGTACGCAGCAGAGTACCAGAGACTTTTTGAGGCGGCCACGTCATCACCAAGAATCCTTAGAGGGCGTACCATATACCAGTGGAATCATCATCCAGTCTACTTCGCAACGGAGGTGGTCCTGCCTCCGTCTGAGTTTGTGGCTGCCTAGAGGAGTCTTCACCGCCGGACTGCACAATTCCTCCCTGGCAGACACCCAACTGTATCTTGCAGAGACTACCAAGACCAGTACCTTGAAGAAATTGGAGCAACGTTTGGCTAAAGACTTCTACCACGAGTCCCCTTTCATCTCCAAGAAGCGGAGTGTTGTTTGATGCTCGAAGAACGAAGTTCTAAATTTCCTACCCAGAGTGCACATGTCGGTCCAAGTGGAGACAGATTCGACCTCCTTCCACTCTTCTGGCCCTCGCGGTCTGCTCTGACCTCCACCAGCGGCCCCGTGGGTCTCTGTTCAAAGAGAACTTGACCAGGAACGCAACTGTCCTGCTATCGCCATCAACTAAGCACGGTAGTGATCGTGACAGCCTTCCCTTCAAACAATAGCGGTCCAGACACTCCTAGGAGAAGAGTGCAGCAGTCCTGATCCCGACCCTACCCCAGCGGTCGTCGTCATCAAGAAATTCTCCAATAATTCTGACGTCCTCTTGCGCCAACCCCGGAGATTTTGGTGTTGGTTTCATCAACAAAGGAGTACGGGAGAGCCCGTGGTAGCACCGATAGTGACTGACTATCCGGCTGTTCCTGAAGCTGGCAGAACCAGGGAGCTTGGAATTTGGGCTTCTAGCTTAGTTTTTCCCCCACCCCGCCTGGCCGACTTACTACCCCTCCCTGCCTGGAGGTAGTTTTGGATGTAATTTCAATAAGTCCCCGCCCCGAGATCCCCCCTCCTGTGAGAGGTGTAGTGGTTTAACATTTTAATTTTCAGGTCAAAGCTACACCGACACGGCATGCGGGTGCATACCCACGCCTCCCCCCTCGCCCTCGTCTACGGCCGGGATCGGTGTATTCGTGCTGATCATGTGAGCTTCTGGTCACTTCTCTTTGCTCGTATTCCTTGCTTAATTAGTATTGTCTCTTAGCTCCGTCGGACGGTGAGAGAGTGCTCGGTCCCAAATTGTCATCAAATTAAGCGACCACCGTGGAGCAAGTTGTGAGAGAGACCCTACAACCCACGCCCTTGGCGTGCTGGCCGCCCGTAAAATTGGGCATCCCGGATCGTTAGGGGTTCAGCCTTCAAGCTAGCCAAATCCCTCGGAGCATCAAGGTCTCGCCCCGGACCCTCTCCATCATCACCGGGTTGCCCACGGGCACATGTGTGTGTTACACGGGCGAGTCCGCTTAAGTGATATCACTGGTTATGTTGGGTTGTTTGTGAGTCATAGGTCCAAGGATCATTGGCCTAGTGGCTATCACCCCCAAGGTGGTGTCACATCAAGTGGTATCAGAGCAAGTTCACAACTTGTCTCTACAAGTTGGTCCTAGGGCGCAGATGCATTTAGAGTCACCCGGTGCATCACCCTTGTCCACTAACATGATCACCTCGTATCGATGATACTCGTCAACCTTCTCCATGAGTCCCAAACCTCAAGGGAAACCCACCACCAATGCGCATGACCTCCCCGGCCCCGTTAACTACCTCATGGGGGCCTTTACCGACACCATTGAGAAGCTTGATAACATATCGAGCCGACTTAACCAAATAAGGGAAAATAGGCCCGCCCCAAGGGCGGATGATAGAAGGACATCTCCCCCACCTCCCACCTTTGATGGAACTCATCCTAATGACTATTTAGATTGGGAGGCTTCAATGGACCAGTACTTCACTTGGTATCTCATGTCCGAGGACGAAAAGGCCTGGGTTGCCAAAATGCAACTTACTAAACGGGCTCAAACCCATTGGTTGCGAATTGTCGTGTTAAGGATAATTAGAGGGGAGGCTCCCATTACCACATGGGGGGACATGAAGGATCAACTTAGGGCTAGATATGTTTCCCCCTCCTACCCGGGTAGTCATAGCCCGAGGAGCACTACCACTCCTCCACTTCCACCCGGCCCGCCTAAGGTCACCCCAATGGCCCAAACCCCACCGCTCCCTACCGATCCTACCTCGGCCACCTCCCCCACACCCCACCACCTAACCCTCAACACTCAAGCCCAAATGGTCCCACCCTCCACTCTTCCATCTTCCCCCATAAGGGACACACCTCCCAAGACCAACCAAACCAAGCCTCCTCACCCAACCCATCTCCCACTCCCGACCCCAACTCTACCATGTCCTAGGCCTCCACTACTTCCCCTACCTATCCTAACCCAAGTCTCCCTTTACCCACCACCCCGGGTGCACCATGCACCAACCATCATCACCCCATTCCCAAGAGACCTTCCCATTCCCTTGGGAAAGGAGGCCACACCCACTCACATAGGCGTAGATGCTAGCCTGGACCATCTCCCCACCCATGAGGAAACCCAAGTTCACACCAATGATGAGGAAGAGCCTCAAGCCTTCACCAATCCAAATAGTCCGGATCTTCAAGAGCCACAAACCTTCACAAATGGCACCATAATCATAGATGGCCTCCTAGCTAGATGGTTAAAGGAGAGACCGATCCCTCCCATCACATCCCATGCCTACCCTCCCTTGGAGCTAGACCTCCCCATAGTACCCTTCTCCTCCTATCACAACACAATCCAATCATCCTACCAAGTGGAGACCTTAGGGGATCTTCTTAAGGGCTTAGCATGGCAAATCGAGTTCACGAGCATGTTGACCCCGGTGACCAACCAATCTAGGAGCTTTGACCTCCAACACCTATGTGTCGGCTCTATCACCGTGGTTTACACTGTGGGTTGCTACACTAGCGACCTCCTTCTATTCTTCCCCACACCCGATGCGCCTGATGCTATCCACAAATTGGAGTTGCTTATCTCAGGTAGAGAGTCAAGCCATCCATTCGTGGCCTACCATCCCACCCAAATCACCGGCCCAATTATCCAATGGAGGAGGATGCCTCATCATCTTTTGAGGGCCTTGAGGACTTAGAGTACCTCTCTCTAGGTAACCCATTCCATGATCCCTTCGACCCCTTCCTATGGGAGCCTAGATGCCCATGTGACCCACCCTCTTTACCCACCACCCACTATCCCTACCCTCACCCACCTTGTTGGATCAAGCCCACCTCTTTTAAGACTCGGGCCACATGTGGGAAGACATAACCATGCATGACCTACACTTTGAGAATAAGGAAGTGCCCCACTCCATGATACACACCTTCTTTGACCTCTTCGATCCTTATCAGTGGCAGCTCAAGGACCACCCCATACCCACACATTTGGCCGTCACCTCTGGAACAAGAGTGCACCTATCTTGGCAAATCACATCATTCAACATGGGTCACAAGTCTGGTCATCTCATACATGTCACACACACTTTAGGCCCAATGCATGACTGGCTCACATTTGGATGCGATGGTCCTCCCCCATTCATCATTGGTCTTACACATGAAAGGATGTCCGGGTCCCCCGACATTTGCCACACCCATGCATGATAGGTTCATGGTGCGGACACCCGAGCAGTTGAGCGGCGCGACACGCCGAGCCACCGGTACCGCACACGGAGCACGACTCGAGCCACCTCAGCGTCCATCTAGCTCGGAGATAGCCTGGAGACTCCGCCTTGAGCCTCCCCATTTATCACATTTAGTTAAACTTTATTTGTGTGTAATTTGTGTTTATTTCATTGTATTCGGTTTGCTATTTTGATTGTAAGAGGGGCTTATGTACAATTTGGACCCCGTGGGCCCCACGGACCCCCCAGGCCCCATCCCATTGAGCCACCTCAGCCCATGGGCCCCATGTGGGGTCAGTCAACATGTCAAATGGAGGCATCTAGAAGTTTGAATGGTAAAAGGCACATGGGAGACAAGTGGACTTCAAAGTCCAAGGTGGCTACCAAACTTGTCCCCCCTTGCCACCATAGTCAATAGGCCGCCCCCCTCCCCTTATTTTTTATTTATTTTTGTGTGTGTGTGTCACATGCCATCCCAGCCCTTCATCTCCCACCCCTAGATCCTACGGTTGTGGATGGATGTGAGATGTAACCTATTTAAGCTTGTATTTTCCATTTTGGAAGAATTAATGCCATTTTGAATCAAACTAATTCTAAGAGCAAGGGCTGGTGCGCCCCCCTCCTCTCTCCTCCCTCTCCCCCTTGCAGCTGTGAAGGTTGCTTCTTGGTGGTGTGACTCCACCCTATCAGTTCCGGTCGCCGCCACCGCCGCCACGAGCAGCCACCGCACCGCCATCGCCATCAATCGGAGTTCTGCCTACGCAGTACCATAGCAGCTTGATCAAAATTCACAGGTTTTCCCTGAGCTCATTTGGCTACCAAATTTGGAGGCGTTGTTCCTGGGATGTTCCTCTCCACCCACAAAAATCAGTCCAGCATTCAGATCACGTTTGATAATTTTTGATTTTCGTCCACTCTTCCATTTCGGTTCTGCCAGAGTTCTGTCCAGGTTCACCTCCGTCCTGCGTTTCACATCTTAGATCCACTTTTTGATTTCTGTTAGTTCGCCCAATTTTACTGGGGGTTCCATCCATCCACCCCTTCATCCAACATTTTTCTCAATTTTTTATTCGCCCATCTCATATTTTCTAAAAATCTTTCTCAGACCCATCTACAGTTCTCTCCACCTGTTCCCAGATCCGACCACCAGTCACCCCCAAAATCATAACAAATCGGAGCCACCTCCAAATCAAATTCTAAAAATAGTCCCAGTTCCATGGTTGGATTCCCTACAACTTCTAAGAAGAGTTCAAGTGCTGAATCGGAGGTTTACTAGGCGGTCAACGGTGGTTCTCATACAAGTGTCCTACGGATCTGAGATTTCGGTTACTGTACAATAGGGACTTGTAAATTCAATAAAGTTCTAATCCGACTAGATCCATCCGATCTCTCTGGGTCTATATTGAAGCATTTGAAGATAGCTTTCCAACGATAGGTCATGCGTCTCGATCCGACATCGGGATTGACCGCAGCGGCCGTTTTCGCCGGAGCGCGCGCCGGAAGATAGCAACCAAAATCCGTGGGTTATTAGTTCAAGAGTTGGGAATCGGGGCCGATCGACCCCCGATCGGTGTTCCCGGCCGACCGCCGTCCGTGGAGGCGCGCCACCAGGGGTCCCCATCACAGTGGGTCCCACCCCCGCAGATCCGGAGGACAGCGCCGCCCGTGGGCCCCACGGGCCCGTAGAAGCCGCCGTTCAGAAAGCACGAAAATGCGGAGTTCGGCACCGCCGGGCGACATCAAGATGCTGCCCGTCAACCCGAGTTGCGTGATTCCCAGACCCCACATGTGACCTTTTACTTCCCTTCGTGGAGTGGGTCGACTTAGTGTATTGCTGTAATCATTGTTAACTGGGAGTCCGTGATTCGGCCGGGGTTGTCTTCGCCACGCCGGGTGCGTGGAGGTAATGGTCCGAACCTCTTAGCGTTACATTACTTAGCTAGTATATGGTCTTTTGCCGCTGCCGAGAGCGATAGGTACTAGCCCGTGTGTTCATGTCACCGCTGTGAGTGTGAGAGTGTCCCGTCCCGCGACTCGATCCGAGTCCGGAAGTGAGTCGACTACCCGTGAACTCTGCCGGTTCTTCAACCGCGCACGATCCGCGTTTCCCTCGCTTGGGACGACGAGTGAGCTTGCGTTTCTGTTAGCGACGTATAGCCCATAGGAACTCTCCGTGTCGGGCCTAATGTCTCTCCCATCATGTGTTGCTGGTCGTGTCCGCATCTAGAGTCTGAGGTCCATACCACGTAGAGTCGGTCCCCGTGTCCGTCCCGCATCAGTTTGGTATCAGAGCGAGTCGAGTCTAGGGTAGTCATTGCATAAGTCTTGCATGCATCATGGTCTAAGTCAAGTCTAGGATCATCATTATTTTGAAAACAAAAAAAAGTGTGTTTTAAATTGCATTTCATCCCGATAATTCGGTATCTTAAAAGGTGTTGTCCGAACGTTAGGCTACGCCTACCGGGAGGTCGCACACTTGCGGGAGTGATCTTCGGATCGATTAACTCCGCCCCGTACCGGATATTGGTTTAGGTCTAAGTGCATCATTTAGTGTGTGTTTGCATTAGTCGGTGTCTTCTAGGTCGTGTGTCAGTTGCATGCCCACCCGTCGAGGTACCCAATACTCGCCACCACCACCTATGGCAGATTCCCGGGCCCATAGCTCCGATGAGTCCTCGACGGCCGAGATGTTCCGAGCCATTATGGAACGTCTTGACACGTGTATGGATGGTCTTAGTACGCGTATGGATGGCATAGGAACGCATCTAGAAGGGCGGATGAAAGCCCTCGAGGATCGGGCCGAGTCTTCGGATCAGTCCATCCAGGGTCTAGTTGGGAGAATTGCCATCCTAGAGAGAGGCCCAGTAGCGGCGCAACCCGCGCCAACGAACGGCCAACAAGAGCCGGTGCAGCAACCCGCTATGCCAAGGGCTCAGGTGGAGGATGTCGGGAGGCAACAGGTGCCTATAGTGGATGATTATGCTTCCGACAATGATCAGGGGGGTAACGGTCGTCGTTATCAACGATGGAATCGTGATGACGAGGATGACGACCGCATTCTTAGGGGTGTGCGTGTGGACCCTCCCACTTTTAGCGGGTCCTTGGACCCTAGGGTGTATTTAGATTGGGAGGCTGGCATGGACTGGTACTTCGAGTGGTTTGAGATGACGGACCACCGAAGAGTCCGATACGCAAAGATGAAGCTGCAAGGGCAGGCCCAAACTTATTGGATCAATGTGGAGAGCCTGCTCAACCAGCGACGTTAACCCCAGATCGGTACTTGGGATGATATGAAAACCAAGTTGAGGGAGAAGTACCTTCCCACCTCATATCGCCAACGTCTCATAGACAAGTGGCAAAGCATCTCCCAAGGGAACCGATCCGTGACCGAGTACACCGCCGAGTTCGATGAGTATTACTTACGGTGTGGGGTCACGGAAGAGAGCACTATGACTATATCCCACTTTCGAAGAGGTTTGCGGCCCAATTATCAATATGAACTCTTTCGCCACAATGCAACCACTTTGGAGCAGGCATATCAGATAGCTCTCGAATTGGAGCAATTCGAGGCCGAGTTCGAGTCACCCCATCGGTTGGGCTCTTTTCCCCTTCGTAGTGTCGAGCCCCGTGGCTCATCTGGCACGTATCCGAGGGCCCCCATGGCTCGACCTCAGGAGCCCGCTCGTCCCGAGCCGTTTGCTCCTAGGCCTCGTCCTCCACCTCCGAGGGACCTTCCTCGTCCCCAGCATCTTACAGCCCCACCCATAGCCCATCCACCGGCACCCGTACCTCCTGCACGTCCTTTGTTGCCTACGCCTCCTATCCGTCGGGAGGATAAAGGTAAAGGACCTATGATTGGGGAGCCTAGTGGATCACGGCAGCAGTGTTATCGCTGCAATGGGTTTGGCCATTTCGCCAACCAGTGTCCCACCCACCCATCTCTTCACATTGGGGACACACAGGCTGAGGATACCACCCCTACGGGCCTCGAGTTAGTCAGTTATGAGGCCGATGAAGAGCTAGCTGATGAGTACTATGAGATGGGAGGTGAGGCCCAGGATGCCCAGCATTCGGACGATACCCACGTGGGGGTCGTCAGATGTATCCTCACCCAGCCACAGGTTAGTGATGACTGGCGACGGACTACTATTCTTCATGTATTCTGTAGGCTGGGAAAGTAAATTTGCAAGGTGGTCATCGATAGCGGGAGTTGTATCAATGCAATCTCCACGAACGCTGTCACTCGTCTTGGTCTCACACATGTAGACCACCCTTGCCCCTATCAGGTTTCATGGGTGGATACCACTTCCATTTCGGTCAGGCTGCGGTGCTTGGTCCCGCTGCAGCTCCACTCCTACCATGACGAGATCTGGTGTGATGTTCTCCCCATGGAAGTGGGCAGTATCATTCTTGGTAGGCCGTGGTTATTCGACCGGGATGCCACGCTCCATGGCCGGTCGAACACCTGTACCTTCGACCACGCTGGCCAGCGGGTCACCCTCCAACCCGTTCGGCCCAGGAGCCCATCAGTCAGGGGTCCTACTGGCCCTAGTACTCCAAAGCCTTCCGTTCGCGGGCCTAGTACCCCATCCCCAGCTCGGGCTATGACCATTACCTCTGGCCCAGGAGAGCCCTCGACGAGGAGATTGATGATGATTAGCTCCCGGGAGATGGAGCAGGAGCTTAGTCAGGGCTGTCCGGTGTTTGCCATTACGGTCCGAGAGGTGGAGCGGGACTCCGAGGGTGAGCTCCCACCCGAGGTTGTTCCCATTCTACAGGAGTATGCTGATGTATTCCCCGATGAGCTTCCCGAGGGACTCCCACCTATGCGGGATATTCAGCATGCCATCGACCTTGTTCCGGGCTCTTCCTTGCCCAACCTTCCACATTATCGCATGAGTCCCACGGAGCATGCCGAGCTTAAACGGCAGGTCGATGAGTTAGTGCAGAGAGGGTCTGTTCGGGACAGCATGAGTCCATGTGTTGTACCCGCGTTACTCGCCCCGAAGAAAGATGGCACATGGAGAATGTGCATTGATAGTCGTGCCATCAACAAAATCATCGTGAAGTACAGGTTCCCTATTCCCCGCCTGGATGAGATGCTAGACATGATGGCAGGTGCCACTATCTTTTCGAAGATCGATCTTAAGAGTGGCTACCATCAGGTGAGGATTAGGCCAGGTGATGAGTGGAAGACCGCTTTCAAGACCAAGGACGGACTATATGAGTGGTTGGTCATGCCTTTTGGGTTGACCAATGCCCCTAGCACTTTCATGCGGCTCATGACTCAGGTCCTTCGACCTTTCATTGGAGTCTTTGTAGTGGTGTATTTTGATGATATCCTTATCTATAGTCACACCACGGGGGACCACTTAGACCACCTTCGGCAGGTCTGTCTACTTCTTCGGCGAGAGCAGTTGTTTGCAAACCCACAGAAGTGTGCTTTCATGACACCTCAGCTTACCTTCTTGGGTTTTATTGTGTCTAGTACTGGGGTCTCCGCCGATCCGGAGAAGGTCCGGGCCATTGTTGAGTGGCCGGAACCCCGTACGATTCTTGACGTCCGCAGCTTTCATGGTCTTGCGACATTCTATTATCGTTTTATCTGCGGATTTAGCTCCGTCACCGCCCCGATCACGGATTGCATCCGTAAGGGCACATTTGTATGGACGAAGGCCGCATCTACCGCCTTCAAGGACATCAAGGAGCGCATGACCCAGACACCTATACTTCGACTGCCTGATTTCTCGAAGGTGTTCGAGGTCTCTTGTGATGCGTCGGGTGTTGGGATAGGAGGCGTCTTGAGTCAGGAGTCCCACCCGATCGCATATTTCGGCGAGAAGCTGAATGACGCGAAACTGCGATATTCCACATATGATAAGGAATTCTACGCAGTTGTTCAGGCTCTTAGGCATTGGAGGCACTATCTTTTACATCAGGAGTTTGTCCTATACTCCGATCATGAGGCATTGAGGTATCTCCACTCCCAAAAGAAGCTGAACTCGCGTCACAATCGTTGGGTCGAGTATCTCCAGCAGTTCACCTTTGTGCTTAAACATAAGGCTGGAGTGGAAAACAAGGTGGCTGATGCCTTGAGTCGGCGAGCATGTTTGCTTACCACCATGAGTGCCGAGGTCATAGGGTTAGAGAAGATGAAGGAGGCCTATGTTGATTGTCCTGACTTCGGTCAGATTTTTACCACTCTCCAGGCCGGACCCTCGAGAGACCTTGATGAGTATGTGCTTCAGGAGGGTTACCTCTTTCGAGGTAGCAGGCTATGTGTTCCCGGAACTTCGGTTCGAGATTTCTTAGTGTGGGAACTACATGCGGGAGGTCTAGCCGGCCACTTTGGTCGGAACAAGACTATTGAGGCAGTGGAGCATCGATTTTATTGGCCGAGCTTGAAGCGCGATGTTGCTAACATCGTGGCTCAGTGCCGTACCTGTGCTACGGCCAAGATGAAGAAGGAAAGCTCCGGCCTTTACACGCCTCTTCCCGTGCCTGATGCCCCGTGGCAGGATGTTAGCATGGACTTTGTTTTGGGATTGCCACGTACCTCCAGGAAGTATGATTTGGTCTATGTGGTGGTTGACCATTTCTCGAAGATGGCCCTCTTTATTCCTTGCTCGAAGACTTCGGATGCTTCGAGGGTAGCCCGCCTTTTCCTTACGCATGTGGTGTGCAAGTTCGGGTTGCCTCGCACTATAGTGTCTGACCGTAATGTTAGATTCACTTCCTACTTTTGGAAGACACTATGGCATATGATGGGTACTCACCTCAAGTTTTCTACTGCATATCATCCCCAGATAGATGGCCAGACCAAGGTAGTCAATAGGAGTCTGGGAGATCTTTTGAGGTGTCTAGTCAGGGACTGCATTGGGGATTGGGATCTCATTTTACCCGTGGCTGAGTTTGCATACAATGATTCGGTGAATAGGTCTACCAGCATGAGTCCATTTGAGATTGTCACAGGTCGTAGGCCTAGGAAACCCGTTGACCTTGTCCCCATGCCTATCCATGCTAGAGTGTCGGAGTCGGCCGAGTCGTTTGCTAGGCATGTTAGGAGTTTGCATGATGACATCCGTCGTCACATTGAGGCCAGCAATGCACGGTACAAGGAGTTAGCCGATGCCCACCGACACCACCGAGAGTTCCACGAGGGCGACTACGTCATGATCAGGGTAAGACCTGAACGGTTTCCCTCTGGAACCGTTAAGAAGTTGCAAGCTCGCGGAGCCGGTCCCTTTAGAGTGTTGAAACGCGTTGGATCCAATGCGTATGTTGTGGACCTGCCTAAGGAATATGGTATAAGCTCTACCTTCAATGTATCAGATCTTGTTGCATATAGGGACCCAGTGGTGATCCCTAGTGCGCCTTTTGAGCCATCTCCTCCCCTTGAGAGTGATCCCACACCTGAGTGTCCACTTCCACCTCCAGCCCCTTTTTCACGGCAGCGTGAGCATATAGATCGTATACTGGATGAGCAAGTGACAGTTACCAGGAGTGGATCTTACCCGCGCTACCTAGTGCGATGGAGAGGACGGCCCGCTACTGAGGACACATGGATCACACATGGCGAGTTGCAGCGGATCGATCCGGACCTTCTGGAGCGATACAGGAGCGATGCAGACCCTTACTCGACAGGGTCGAGTCTCTCCCACCCGGGAGAATTGGTGCGGACACCCGAGCAGTTGAGCGGCGCGACACGCCGAGCCACCGGTACAGCATACGGAGCACGACTCGAGCCACCTCAGCGTCCATCTGGCTCGGAGACAGCCTGGAGACTCCGCCTTGAGCCTCCCCATTTATCATATTTAGTTAAACTTTATTTGTGTGTAATTTATGTTTATTTCATTGTATTCGGTTTGCTATTTTGATTGTAAGAGGGGCTTATGTACAATTTGGACCCCGTGGGCCCCACGGGCCCCCCAGGCCCCATCCCATTGAGCCACCTCAGCCCATGGGCCCCATGTGGGGTCAGTCAACATGTCAAATGGAGCCATCTAGAAGTTTGAATGGTAAAAGGCACATGGGAGACAAGTGGACTTCAAAGTCCAAGGTGGCTACCAAACTTGTCCCCCCTTGCCACCATAGTCAATAGGCCGCCCCCCTCCCCTTATTTTTTATTTATTTTTGTGTGTGTGTGTCACATGCCATCCCACCCCTAGATCCTACGGTTGTGGATGGATGTGAGATGTAACCTATTTAAGCTTGTATTTTCCATTTTGGAAGAATTAATGCCATTTTGAATCAAACTAATTCTAAGAGCAAGGGCTGGTGCGCCCCCCTCCTCTCTCCTCCCTCTCCCCCTTATAGCTGTGAAGGTTGCTTCTTGGTGGTGTGACTCCACCCTATCAGTTCCGGTCGCCGCCGCCGCCGCCACGAGCCGCCACCGCACCGCCATCGCCATCAACAGAGTTCTGCCTACGTAGTACCATAGCAGCTTGCTCCAAATTCACAGGTCTTCCCCGAGCTCATTTGGCTACCAAATTTGGAGGAGTTGTTCCTGGGATGTTCCTCTCCACCCACAAAAATCAGGCCAGCATTCAGATCACGTTTGCTAATTTTTGATTTTCGTCCACTCTTCCATTTCGGTTCTGCCAGAGTACTGTCTAGGTTCACCTCCGTCCTGAGTTTCACATCTTAGATCCACTTTTTGATTTCTGTTAGTTCTCCCAATTTTACTGGGGGTTCCATCCATCCACCTCTTCATCCACAATTTTTCTCAATTTTTTATTCGCCCATCTCATATTTTCTAAAAATCGTTCTCAGACCCATCTACAGTTCTGTCCACCTATTCCTAGATCCGACCACCAGTCACCCAAAAAATCATAACAAATCGGAGCCACCTCCAAATAAAATTCAAAAAATCGTCCCAGTTCCGTGGTTTGATTCCCTACAACTTCTAAGAAAAGCTCAAGAGCTGAATCGGAGGTTTACCAGGCGGTCAACGGTGGTTCTCAGACAAGTACCCTGCAGATCTGAGATTTCGGTTACTATACAACAGGGACTTGTAAATTCAATAAAGTTCTGATCCGACCAGATCTAGTAGATCTCTCTGGGTTTAGATTGAAGCATTTGAAGAGAGCTTTCCAACGATAGCTCATGCGTCCCGATCCGACGTCGGGATTGACCGCAGCGGCCATTTTCGCCGGAGCGCCCACCGGAAGACAGCAACCAAAATCCGTGGGTTATTAGTTCAAGAGTTGGGAATCGGGGCCGATCGACCCCCGATCGGTGTTCCCGGCCGACCGCCGTCCGTGGAGGCGCGCCACCAGGGGTCCCCATCACAGTAGGTCCCACCCCCGCAGATCCGGAGGACAGCGCCGCCCGTGGGCCCCACGGGCCCGTAGAAGCCGCCGTTCGGAAAGCACGAAAACGCGGAGTTCGGCACCACCGGGCGACATCAAGATGCTGCCCGTCAACCCGAGTTGCGTGATTCTCGGACCCCACATGTGACCTTTTACCTCCCTGCGTGGAGTGGGTCGACTTAGTGTATTGCTGTAATCATTGTTAACCGGGAGTCCGTGATTCGGCCGGGGTTGTCTTCGCCACGCCGGGTGCGTGGAGGTAATGGTCCGAACCTCTTGGCGTTACATTGCTTAGCTAGTATATGATCTTTTGCCGCTGCCGAGAGCGATAGGTACTAGCCCGTGTGTTCATGTCACCACTGTGAGTGTGAGAGTGTCCTGTCCCGCGACTCGATCCGAGTCCGGATGTGAGTCAACTACCCGTGAACTCTGCCTGTTCTTCAACCGCGCACGATCCGCGTTTCCCTCGCTTGGGACGATGAGTGAGCTTGCGTTTCTGTTAGCAACGTATAGCCCATAGGAACTCTCCGTGTCGGGCCTAATGTCTCTCCCATCATGTGTTGCTGGTCGTGTCCGCATCTAGAGTCCGAGGTCGATACCACGTAGAGTCGGTCGCCGTGTCCGTCCCGCATCAGTTCACCTATGGATGCCCCGGCCCTCCTAAGTCCGTCAAAGTCTTCATGGCATCAAAGAATGATCGGTCTACATTTGTCTGCCCTGGTCCACCTTTGAACACTATACTTTTCACACCCACACCGCATCATAGTGCATGGCATACGTATTCACGCAAGCATCTAGCCACGAGCGGTGAGGATCACAAAGAACGGGCAATAGCTTGTAAGCACCACTTGGGATTCCAAGTAGGCAACTTGGTGATGGTGACATTGGAGTGGCTCTACCCTAGGGTCACCTCTAGATCGAGGGCACGAGGACTTGGACCTTCCTGAGTTCTGAGTGGCTTTGGCAACCCGGCTTACGGGTTGGACTTTCCAATGGGTTTTGGGATTCATCCCACTTCCCACATGGCAAAACCGGTGCCCTATATGGGTACCGCAATGGATCCTAGTGAGTGCCTAGAGCCTCTACCTACCTTTGAGAGTGACACCTTAGGAGAGCCTCCACCAATCAGCTTGAGAGCCCGACGTGAGCACACGGAGGGAATATTAGGCAAGCATGGTACCATCGTCGGCAAGAGGGTGTGCCCGAGCTACCTTGAGAGGCTGAAGAGCAATCCCCCTACTAGGGACGCAGAGTTGAGTTTGGAGATCGTGGCTCGCCCGGAGCTGCATTTGGTGTACTACTTCCCCGGTGGACCCATACTCGACGCGGTCGAGTTTTCCCCACCCTGGGGATATGATGGGGGCATCCCTTGCCCCTCCACATTTTCGAGGCTAGGATTGTTCGTCGGCATGCGTCATTGTGTTTGTCATATTTTCTTGAGTCTAGGTATATAATTTTTATATTTTATTTCAGTCATAAACTGTGTAATTTTCCCTTTATTTGAGTCCGGTACCTAGGTTAGTGAGTCATTTACCTAAGTTCTCTGTCATATGGTTGATTAGGTTTGCTATTGGGCCTAATTCAATAGGCTAGGCCCAGGGGCGCCCCTCCTTGGTCTGTCTGGTCATTGTGTCAATTGTCTAGGGTCAGTATGATCATGTGAAAAGTTGGGTGCCTATAAATAGACCCCAACCCCTCGATTGTAGAACTAATCCTTTGAGAATTAGAAAAAAATTCACATTTGAGTGAAATCTTCCCCCCTCTTCAAGTGGAGTGTGACTCTCCCCTTTCTCCCCCCCTCTCTCTCTCTCCAAGAGGGGTGCGCCCCTTTCTCTCTCCTCTCCCTCCCACCTACTTTCTCTCTCTCCACCCCTCATTCAATAGTCACCACAACTTCTCACAACACCTCTTTACTCCATGCCTAGCCCCAAGGGAGAACCCACCAATCTCCAATCCACCCTCCAACCCCCAACCACCCATTACCCTTTCCCAAGCACCCTTCCATCTCCCCAAGGCTGAAGGGGTTCAAACCCTAGGCCAAATTTTAATCTCCCTCCCTTGTTGGCTATCCCTCACCCCTCCTCAACACCCCCTTCCTTCTCTGGTCGCCCTCCCCATTTCCCCTTGCTTCCCTTGGCCGTCCCACCCTCATACACACAACCCTACACCATCAGCCTAATCCCAGCTCGTAGGCAGTAGAGTACTAGCGACTTTCTGAGGCTGCCACATCATTGCCAAGAAGCTTCAGAGGGCATACCATATATCGGTGGAATCGTTGTCTAGTCTACTTAGCAACGGAGGTGGTCCCGACTCCATTTGAGTTCGTGGCTGCCCAGAGGAGTCTTCACCACCGGACTGCACAATTCCTCCCTAGCAGACACCCATCTGTAGTTTCCAGAAGCTACCACGACCAGTACCTTGAAGATATTGGAGCGGCGTTTGGCTTAAGACTTTTTCTATGAGTCTTCTTTCATCTCCAAGAAGCAGAGCGTCGTTTGAAGCCCAAAGCACAAAGTTCCAAATTTCCTACCCAGAGTGCGCAGGTCAGTCCAAGTGGAGACAGATTCAACCTCCTTCCACTCTTCTGGCCCTTGCGGTCTGCTCCGACCTCCGCCGGCGGCCCCGTGGGTCTCCGTTCGAAGAGAACTCGACCACAAACGCAACGGTCCTAGTCTCGCCATCAACTGAGCACGGGAGTGGTTGTGATAGTCTTCCCTTCCAACAATAGCGGTCTAGACACTGCCAGGAGCAGAGTGCAGCAGCCTTGATCCCGACCCTGCCCCGGCCGTCGTCATCATCAAGAAATTCTTCAATAATTCTGACGTCCTCTTGGGCCAACCCAAGAGATTTTGGTGCTGGTTTCATCAACAAAGGAGTTTGGGAGAGCCCGTGGCAGCACCGACAGTGACTACTAAAGAGGCGTGATCTCGCGCTTGTCCTGAGCTGGGGGGATGATCACCGAATAGTGAACTGCAAGGAAGGGAAACAGATCAGGGGGCCCAGGGATGGTTCCCTAGGGTAAACCCTCCGATGCCTAAGTTAGTAGAGCAATGGTGGAAGCTATGAAGGGATGAGGAAAAGAGAGACGCGAGATCCCTCTACACCAGGGTGGTGAAGTGGTTCCTGCTCAGGGAATCTTAGGCGTGTGTTGGCCTTACCTCTCGCTGGAGGGAGTTCCAGGTTTAAATAGTGCGCCGGCCTCATGAGTCCTGTAAGCTGAGGAGTTTCAGGCGGGAGTTACGTCCTCAACGTGGGCTCTTTACATCCTCATCGTGGGATCTTTATAGCCTTGAGGGGTTATGGGTCCCTTATCTTCATAAACTCCTGCTCATAAAGGGCTCTCAACCGTAGTGTGGATAAGCAAATCGTCGGTCATCCTAAGCGTGAAGAGTGCCAACCCTATCCGGGTGATAGGCATAGCTCGGATGAGGATTGGTCGGAGGGGGCATTGAGCGCTAGCCTTTATCCTGACGAGAGGATAGATCGGGCGTGGGTCTTCATCCGACCTGACCGACGCTCGGGCCTTCCGAGCCTAAGGGCCGCCGAGGAAGGGTTTGATCTCGAGTGATCTTATTGGGATTTTTAGTCTAGTGGGCCCTACGGGGCTGTCACCTAGATGAGCTGGGCCTCGTTTGGTCTTGGTGGACCTAGTTCGACTGCTCTTAGATGGGCTATAGAAATCTCCCTCTCCACTTGTCCCCCTCCTACTCCCGAGCTTTGGTAAGCTCGGAAGAGTAGCTATTTAGGGTTTTGGACCAGCGTGGCTCAGGTGGGTGGAGATCTGGCGGTGTTAAGAAGCCACGTGTCGTGGTCACCTGGGCCCGTAATAATGATGATCTTGACGGATTTGAACTGAAGGGGCCCCCTTTTCTCGGAGGTCAGAACGACGCGCGGCCTTTCACGTCGGAATATAGGCGTTGTGTGCTTGTCGTCGCTCCAGACTCCCTCCATTTTTAGGGTTTGGCTTTCCTTCGCTCTTGCTTTTGGGGCTCTTTGATGCATCGTGAGGACACGACAGAAGAGTAGAGGCTTGCAGCGGCGTTCGCGGAGTTGGCGGAGATAACTACAGAGGCAGTCCGACAGCTTCCCCTTCCTCCAGAGTTTTCGGGGTCCCGGGAGCGTCTTTCTTCAAGTTCCTCTCCGGATTCCATGGGGGATCAGCGTCCAAATGTTGAAGAGTGGGAGGGCGAGCCTACGGTGAGGGCGACGGCTCCGAACTGCAGTGAACTGGGGGAGGCGGAGGTGAAAAGGCTGGAGCACCAATTTCGTCTGCCCCATAAGTTTTTCTTCGCCACGGCTGCCTATGGACGTCAAAAAATGTCGATGATGATCATACGGCATGCACGTCTCGACACTTGAGAGAAAGCCGAAGATGGAAATGCCAAATAAACCTCATGCCTTGCCCGATCAGGATGAGGACTCGCTTGTTGGTCCGCTAGCCGATGAGGGAGCCCCCCGAGCGAAAGATACGACCACAACTGTACAGCCGGCTGTGCCGAGAGCTGAATCGAAGAAGAGTCGGGAACTCCGACACAGCCCGGCGTGCACCGAAAGTCACGCAAAGTCTGGGACCGAGCCCTAGAGGCTGCGAACGGAATATTGTAGAGGCCATACATCGCAACCGGAACATCCTGGGAATGCCGACATTCATATAAACGGCCGCAACTTCGAGAAGAATCCTGTAGACACGCCAAAATTGACATTACTTTGAGTATTTCTCATATTACCTTGTAATGCCCCATTTGACCCTCAAATTAGCTTATTTGAGTGTTTTTTCCATTTTTCATGGATTTTCTCCCCTTTCCCTCTTTTTTAAATTAACACCCTAGAGAGGGGCGTGTTTTTAAACACGACCTGACCGGGGGCGTTTCTTTATGAAAGGACGTCCTGAGATGAGGGCGTCAATTCCCGGAATTATCCAATTTTTGAAAAAGAATAAATGTTTTGAAAAATGTTAATTAACGCCCTTCTTTGGGGCGTGTTTCAATTAACGCCTCTGCAGGAGGCGTGTTTCAGAATTTCTAAATAAAAGAAATATTTATTTCCAAAATTGATCTGAGAGTTGACACCTTTGTACAGGGCGTGTTTTGAATTAACGCCCTATGACAGGTCGTCAATTCTTGAATTGACGCCCTGACCAAGGGCGTGTTTCATCTTCTGGCTTCGCAGCCCTTTCCCCAGAGAGTCCTTGCTTCGTTAGATACCTGCTTGGTTTGGGCTCTTGCCCATTCTTATCATTTCCCTCTTGGGACTCTTCCATGTTTATCTCTTCCTCAACCTATTTAATAGAGCCATTGGCTCTGTTAATGAGGTTCGGATTCCTCTTCTCCCTCTTTCTCCTCCCGCCGTTCTTCTTCTTCTTCTGTTTTTATTTCTTCTGTTTTTTTTGTTTTCTTCTTCTTACGCAGGTGCTGTTCTTGGCTAAGGAGGGGCTTCTTCACGGTTCACCTCTTCATCCAACTGAAGCTTTTCTCCCCATTGAATATCAAAGCCAAGCTCAACAGATTTTTCTTCTCTCCCCCTCTATTCTCTATTTTTTTGTGTTTATTATATGCATGCATGTTCATATTTGATTATTTTTAATATCTCTCAACTACATTGGGAATCTCCCCATAGTGCATCTATTGCACTCTTTCCCCTCACTTGCATGCATTCCTCATTCATTTTTCCCACACCCTTTTGCATAGGGGTTTAAGGGCCAACACCCACAAGGTGTGTTCTTGCACACTTTTCATGCTCATCTTTACATATAGAATTTGATGCTACACACCATGTTCTAATTCAATTCTTTTGTGGTGTTTGTGTCTCTTTTTGCAAGGGTAATAATTAAAGAACTCTCTTAATCGGCCGGCCGATTGGAAGAGAAAGGAGCACCTACAATCAACCGCACTTTGAGGTATTTTCGCGATCATCCTTTCCCTTATTATTTTCCACTCGAGACCCTCGTGTCTCTGGCGATCACACACACTCCCCTTGTGCACCTCGTGCATGTTTCATCTCCACTATTGTTTATTGTTTGCTTTTCATTATATTTTCCTTAAGTGGATTTTAAAGGAATCTACAAATCCGTTTAGTGCTTAAAACGGCACGAAGGGGCCTTAAAACGGCGCGCCTTAAAATGGCGTGCCCCCCTCTTAAAATGGCGCGCCCCTTTTCTTTTCATTGGCTACACGGCGCGCTCCTGACGAAGGGGCCTTCCCCTTTGATGCTTAAAACGGCGCCCCTTTGAATATGGCGCCGTTTTAACCCCTCACTTCTATTCTCTGAAGCACTTCTTCGGCGTGTAGTGAAGCCATCCCATCATCAATGCGGTCCCCTGTTTCCTGCGAACAGCACGTCGACGAACTACCTAAAACGGCTAAAACTTCCGCCTCGATCCAACGGGCAACCAAGCATATGCCGTGAATGGAGATCCTCGAGCCCTGCACCGCTGAACGCTCATTCCGTCGGTCGGCCTCCCATTCTCCTACAAATGATGAAAGCAACGTGGCTCGCAGTTGATATGCCAGCGAAGGAAGAGGCCATGCCTCTGCCCCTCTCCCGGTCACACTGTAGCTGCGGCGGAGGTGACGTCCACGACAGCGGCATTCGACACGGTGACCCCAGCAACGTTAGCAACGGCAACTGCGAACAGAACAAAAAGCCACAGAAACGGGAAGCTTGCTTCCCTGCTCTCCCTATAAATACAAGCCCCAGGCAAGAAAAAAAAAGAGAGGAGGGACGCTCTACTAGCGGCGAAGCCCTGCTCCGAAGTGTGGAGAAGAAGAAAGAAAGAGTGGGAGAGAAAGGGTGAGGAAGAGTGAAACCCAGCCGTGTGAGGGTGGGTCATTGTCTTTCTCCTCTTCCTTTGTATTCTGCTCGGCGACGTCTAGCCCCAATGTAGTTCTCTCTGTTTAAGTGGAAACGAAGCTGGGGCCTTTAACCCCGATCCTTTCTTATCCCCTTTATGAAACCCGATTTTGATGCTCGCTCATCCCCTAAATCTCCCTTCCGCCGTGTTCTTGTGTCAACTTCAGCTCTCACGCGATCTTCAGCCATGCAATCACGGCAACCCTCGGGTCACCGAAGTTCCTTTGTAGGCTGCCCCTCAGGACCTCCGGCCCCGGACGAGGGGAGTCGATACGATCGCAACAACCCATGGGCCACCGGACTCCCTTGTAGGCTAGCCCTCGGGACCTCCGGCCCCAAATGGGGTAATTTTACTGGTGTCGTCGCTTATGCGCACACCGGGATGTTCCGGGGCCGTCGAAGTTTTCTCCGTATGGCGCGCCCCATTTTTTTTCCCTGGACCCTTCGGGTCTAGGGGAGATGCTGCCCAAATTTTTCCAGGCGAATAACCCATAAGAACGAACGAGCATAATAAACTATGTGGGGAAGAGAACAGCATATGTAGAAAACCACTGAAACAAACCGAATCTCTGAGTTCTTGCATAAACTTTTATAGTAAAACACTTGAAGCATTCATGCTAATTCACCTCAATAAATGACTAAAATGATTAAACCCCCTTTTCATCAACCTAATCTTTCAAATGGATGAACAAACCTGTCATTAACCCAACCTGCAGGTGAAAGAAAAGAAAACACACAGTCAAAAGCAATAAACCCTCGGGAGGGGCTAATCCGACGCGGTCACCATTCCACCGCGCCGTTTTAACCCCCCCCCCCCACAATAGCCCCATCTCCTTCTTTGGATGCTAAATGGCGCGCCCATTTCAACTCCTTATTTTCCCATTTCGGCGCGGCCTTAACCGGCGCGCCCTCCTCTTCGAGCCCAAATCCGGCGCGCCCCTCTTCTTGGCCAAAATCGGCACGCCCCCCCTTGAACTCCCTTAAACCGGCGCGCCCCCCTTACAGCCTCTACCCGGCGCGCCCCCCTGACTGCCTCTATCCGGCGTGCTTCGTTAAAAAAAGGGGGGGGGAATTAACTAAGTAGAAGAAAAGGCTTGAATTAATG
The DNA here is from genome assembly GCA_022559845.1 of Amorphophallus konjac. Classification (NCBI taxonomy): domain Eukaryota; kingdom Viridiplantae; phylum Streptophyta; class Magnoliopsida; order Alismatales; family Araceae; genus Amorphophallus; species Amorphophallus konjac. The sequence goes on from CM040120.1 coordinate 218,633,033, forward strand.
AATAAAGCGAAAGAAGAGAACTAAACCGATAAAAAAAAAATAAATGAAAGGAATGTGAAGCCAATAATAAAAAGTTTCCCCTCTACTATAATCCAAATTTTGTTCCGGGGGCGCTGCCCCCGGAAACCCCCCCCGAACCCCGCGACCTGACCGCGTAGGACGATCCGCGTGCGAGGGCGCACGTTGCCGAGTTCGGGCTTTGCACATAACAACTCGCTCCCCCAGACTGTGCAATGATGCCACGTGGTATCGGATGTGGACCTCGGGATCCCCGACATGGTCATGATCTGTGCACCTCTTGGGCCGATAGTTCATCAGCTTCACCCACTTCTTCCGGTATCCGATCCCGCACCCACATGAGACGTGCCGTACCTACGTCAGATATCCGAATGTCTTTGTTGTCACCTTCGATGCTTCGAATATGGACTCTCGACCGAATACTGGATGGTCCGTTAGTGACTGGTATATATATATACCAGGATCTAATCCCGCACTTGCATTAAATTTGCCGCACTCGCAGCAAGTATTCGTATGGTTTTGAACGTCGTTTTGCATACCGATGCGGAGGGTTTAAATCATGTCAACCCAACTCGCATGCTTTAATGAAGAATGATCTTTAGGTCATTTGGCCCCTTTCCTTGGCGATTAATCAGAGGTCTTCCCCTCTCCGAGGGGATGTAATTAACGCCGCGGCCTTTATGGCGCGGCGGGTCTCCAGTCCCGACCCGATATCCACAATCGTCTGATTAGTCAGACGGAGCGCACTCCGGGCTTCGGACCACTCCAGTCTTAAAGCCCGAACACATTGTCACCTAGGTGACTGGCACGCCCTCGCACTAGATAAACCGATAAACCGATAAAAAGAACACCCCGATATCTCTACCCCTCAAAATTTAGTGCGTTCCACACTGCCCCGCACGAGAAGAGCCTGGACTCTCGGACGGGCCACATCTGCACCTTTCTTTGTCGTGGAAGGGGGGGTTATACCTTCCCTTCGAGCATTTTGTTCTTAAGCTTCGCAATTTCTTTCAGTTGGCGCCCGTACAGTTGGTAGCCAACTCTTATCTTCTTCTTTCTGCCTTTCGCATCCTCTACCGTCAATGCGGAGTTCCTCCCTCCTTGGACCTCTTTCATTATTTTTCGAGTTGAAGGCGCATCCCTCGGCCGGGAAGGGCTTCTATTTCATCGAGGCGAGGTGGAATAGAAGCTGTGTCTCTTTGGCCGTGAAGGATTCTTCGCACAAGGGGTGGAAAATGCAGTTCTTCTGGGTGGGGATTTTCTCGATGGAGGAGACTTTGAGGTGTCCCGTAATCCCTAATTTTCATTCGAACATTCCTCCGAGGCAGGATGAATTTTCTCTGGACGTGGAGGAGTATGTGATCATTTTACTGAAGCGTCGTCAGTCCACAGAGGAGCTGGTTACTCCAGAGAACATCGAGCGATGTCTTCTTGCGTGGCTGTAGCCTACAAGTTCAGTCGCCACGAATCAGTTTCTTCTTCGATGTTGAGACCATTTCCTTTTCCTGATCGTATATTTCTTCTATGTAGACATCAGGCGGCCGTGATGTGACACAACCTAGGACTCAACAAGCAAGCACAATTAAGCATTCAAAAACGGACCGATAATAGCAACCGCTCACCCGATGCTCACTAAGACCCAGGGGTAACTTGGCAATGCCAAGGGGAGGTTGTGTGGGCTGGGCGCTTGCTGGTAGAGGGCCAGCAAGGCCAAGGTTTGATTCCCCAAGGGTATGGCTGCCCAAATCAAGGGTCCGACGAAGTGCCAAAGGGCACGGGTTCCACTCTCTTCCCACGATGATCACTTATAGCAATGAGCTTAAGGATCGGGCTCTCGTCACGGCCAGCGGAGTTTATGAACTAATATTGAAAGAACAAGCATGAATTAGAGCAAAGTTTTGGAGCACTCACTCGACCGGTTTGAAGAAACCGGTCCCGCTCGGAGACGAGGGCGAGCGGGGAAGCGTGGGTTCCCCACACGCCGCACCGGGGTAGCTTGACCTGTTTAAGCTATTACAACACTACACCTCTCGCAGGAGGGGGGACCTTGGGGTGGGGGTTAATGATATTACAATCAATACTACCTCCACGCAGGGAGGGGCCTTCAGCCGGCCAAGCGGGGCGGGGAAATTAGACTAAAGAGGGATGACTAAGTAACGGCACCGAATCTGCTTGCTGTCTGCGAATAGGGACAGATAGTCAGTGTTGCTGCTGTAGAACCCGCTCAAGAATTTTGATGGTGGCAAGACCAGTGGGAAAATCTTCGTAGCTGAGAAGGGAATGCCTCAGAATTTCTTTAATTTCTTCTGGAGTCGCTGCTGGCCGGGATAGAGGTTTGAACAGAGCCTCAGATTCTCAGACTGGCAGCTGCAGACTTCTAATAGAAGATTGCAGAGAATGCCCCGGCAGCTCCCAACCTCAGAATCAAGCACCGTCAGAGTCGTTGGAATCGTGGACGAGTCCTCTTCTCAGTAAAACTGACGGGGAAGTCAACCGATGTAGGAGAGGACTAGGGGATGTAGAAAAATGGCTACTGGTCGGTGCTGACTGTGGGTAGCAGTTCTGCGTAGCTGAGGGAGAAAAATGATAACTCTGGATCACGAATGCCGAATGAAGTTCTGTTTCTTGATTCTGGAAGTAGACTGGGCGGTGAAGAATTTTGAAGAAGAACTCGTGGGCTGATTCCTCCGGGGTTCGTCGTGGCAGAGCTTCTCATATGACTTAGGTTCTCAGTCGAGGCAGAACTGCGCAGTTGTGGGAGAATGGATCTCTTGGACGGCCCGGAGATCGGAAGAAGATGAAACTACTTCTGTTGCGAAGGAGACTGGTAGACGCTTCCGACGATGGCTCTTGGGTCTTCAAACTCGTCCGGAGGAAGTCGTGGTGGCCGCTGCAAGTTTCAGGTTCATCTGTAACCTATGGACAGCAAACTGTAACTTCGAAGTAGCTTCCAATGACCAAGAAAGAAGAAGGGGAAGGGGGTAGATGAGTGTGGGAGTGACCCCTGGTTGTAAGGGGGTCCTGGAGGGGGTGTTCTAAGGTGTGGGAGGTGGAGAATAAGGTCTGGAAGAGGGTCCAACAGATGGTGGTAGTGGGGGCTGCGAATTTGGGAAGGTGGGTGAGAGGGAAAGGGTATTTGAAAATGGGTTTAAGGGTGGGGTTAATTTGTTTGTCTTGGGAATGGGGGGGGTTGTGTTGGGGAAGGGAATGGGTGCTTGGGAAAGTGGGAGGGGTGCTTGGGAAAGTGGGAGGGGTAGTTGGGGGTTGGATGGTGAGGAGAGGATTGGTGGAGGGGGTCTTGGGAAGGGATGGAGTATTGATGAGGGTTGTGGGGAATGGGAAGAGGCTTAAATGGGGTAGGTGGGGAGTGGAGGTGGTTGGGAAGGGAGGAGAGAGAAGAAAATTTGAATTTGGGTGTTGAGGAGAGAGAAAGTGGAGTGAAAAATAGAGATTAAGAGAGGGAAGGGTGGGGAATCTCTCCCCTAGGGTTTCTCACCCAAAAAATGGAATCTCTCCACTAGATAAGAAGTGTAAACTCTCAAAATGGCAAGTTTTTCATTCATTGATTCATTCCCTTCAAATGAAGGAAATGGGGCCCTATATATAGGAAACCTATATTTTACAATAAGACCCTGACAAAAGACTTAATAACAAATAACCGAAGGGGTAGGGGGGCTCATGGGCCAAGCCCAATGAATTGGGCCCAATAGCACACTAAACAATCTAATGACACTCAAACTTAGGAAAATAAATGCAAGACCTAGGGACATGACTCAAATAAAATGAAAATTACATAATTATGACTCAAAGAAAATATGAAAATTACATGAACTGAATCAGAAAAATGTGACGGACATAATGGAACCATGCTGGTGAACAACCGGTAAATATGAAGGGTGAGAGATGCCCCCATCATACTCCCGGGGTGCGAAGAGCTCGACTCCGTCGAGTAAGAGTCTTTCCTAGCTCGCCCATGTGTCCACCATCGTGGCCGGCCCTTCCACCTCACAAGATACTGCTGGATTGCCCTGCTCCTGATGGTGTCATTATGTTTAACTAGTATCAAATCTTTGTGCTCATGCCGGGCTCTCAAGGTTAGAAGGGTATTCTTATTGGTGGGGTCACTCTTAAAAGGGGGTATGGGCTCAATATCCTCGCTAGGTGCCACCGCAGGGCCCTTGCAGGGCACAAGGTCCGCCACACTATAATGAGGGTTGACCCCATATTCCTTCAGAAGGACGAACTCATTGGCATTTATGCTCAATCGCCCCAAGACCTTAAAGGGTCCAGTCTCTCGATCCCTAAGCGTAGAGGCGACTCTAGGGAAGAGCCTCTTCATCCTGACCATCAGATAGTCACCCTCTTGGAAGTCTTGGTTTCTTTTGCGGGTATCAATTCGCCTTTGACAAATCCTTTTACCTTTGATGATGGGCCTGCAAGTATGCAATCCTGAGACATAGTTGGTGAATGCTAGAACTCTATTGGATGTTGGGGGCCCCGGGCACCCAAATGTGGACCTAGCATGTCTAGACTCCCTATGAAGATTAGTGAGGATAGGAGGGCCTGGACCTCCAAATGTAGCTCTATCATGCAAAGGGGTGGCAAATGCAGGGGGACCCGGACATCCAAGAATGCACCTATCATGCTTAAGACTCATGATGAATGGAGGTGGACCATTACATCCGAAAATGGTCCATTCATGCTTCCTACTTGACATGTGGGTGATGTGAATGAATGGACCCGTCTTATGAATCATGCCAAGTGATGTGTTGTGCAAAGACTTATGTATTCCTATCCCAAAGATGACTTCCATGTGTATGGGTGTGGGATGGCCTTTGAACTTCCATGTGAAAGGGTCAAAAGGATCTAAGAAGGTGGGCATTATGGAGAGGGGCTCTTCCTTGCTTTCTAGGCATATGGTATCACATTGGTAACTAGGCTCCCATTGGAAGGGATCAAAGGTGTAATGGACTGGGCTTCCTAGAGGAAGGAACTCTATGTCCACATGGTCTACGCATAGTGGGTCATCCTTCCCCAAGGTAACTGGACCAAGGTCTTTAGTGTGCCAGTCGATCAAGGTACTTGGGATCTTAATGGTAGTGGAGTGGACCATGATGGGTTCTTCATCCATGGGGAGAATGAGAAGGAGGTCACTAGTGTAGCAACCAATGGTGAAGACTGAGGTGATAGAACCATCACATGGGTGGATGAGACTAAGTCTTCTTAGGTGGGCCGCTCCTATGGTCAATAAGCAAGTCAACTTTAGTTGCCATTCTAAACCCTTGAGGAGATCATCCCAACCATTTACCTCATAGTAGGATTGGAATGTTGTGTGATAGGAGTTAATGGGTGCTAATTGGAAAGGGTGCTCCATGGTTGGGGTTTGAAAGTACAAGGCATGAGGGATGGGATTTTGCTTGAGCCATTTGATGATGAGTTCTCCTACGGTCACCACCTTTTGCGTGAGATTGAGTGGTTTGGGGAGGTATGTGTTTGTTTCGACGGGGATGGGTTGATGTCCTTCTTCTTTATTGATAGGAGTATGAATTTCCTTGAATGTGGGGAAGGGATTTGGGTTGGTGTCCAATCCCGGGGATTTGGTCTTGTGGGCCGGGTTCTCCTCATGTTTACTCATGACCTCATTCATTCTTTGAAGTGGGTTGAGAGGGCATGGTGGCCGGGTATGGGGCTCCGGTGGGTGAGGGAACAAAATGTTGTTGAAACCATAGGCTCCCGGGAGATGTGGGGGATGAACTAGGCAAGACCAACGCAATGGGTGGAAGGTGGTATTCCGTTCATCAAGCCATTGTTTCCCTAGGATTATGCAAGGGCCTTCCAAAGTACCAATTTGACACCATGCTCCATCAAAGTATTTGATCTCTCCAAACCATTTATGGAATTCAACGAAGACTAGGTCTCCGTTGTGCACAATTTGTCCGGTCGTAGAGAGGGTGGCTACAATTTCGGGGGATACCCAATTATCTTCTACCATGTAGATGAAGTCAATTTCTGTGGGGCTCCCATTAGGTAGGTATGCTTGGGATATGATGGGAATTTAGGCCTTTTGGTCTGTAGACTCAATGACAATGGGAGGTGGATAATGCATGGAACGATCCGATGAGAACTCTAATGCAAGCGTGCCCATGGACTTGACTTGTGAGAACAAGTCAAAGACTTGCTCTGATACCAATTGATGTGACACAACCTAGGACTCAACAAGCAAGCACAATTAAGCATTCAAAAACGTACCGATAATAGCAACCGCTCACCCGATGCTCACTAAGACCCGGGGGTAACTTGGCAATGCCAAGGGGAGGTTGTGTGGGCTAGGCGCTTGCTGGTAGAGGGCCAGCAAGGCCAAGGTTTGATTCCCCAAGGGTATGGCTACCCAAATCAAGGGTCCGACGAAGTGCCAAAGGGCACGGGTTCCACTCTCTTCCCACGATGATCACTTATAGCAATGAGCTTAAGGATCGGGCTCTCGTCACGGCCAGCGGAGTTTATGAACTAATATTGAAAGAACAAGCATGAATTAGAGCAAAGTTTTGGAGCACTCACTCGACCGGTTTGAAGAAACCGGTCCCGCTCGGAGACGAGGGCGAGCGGGGAAGCGTGGGTTCCCCACACGCCGCACCGGGGTAGCTTGACCTGTTTAAGCTATTACAACACTACACCTCTCGTAGAAGGGGGGACCTTGGGGTGGGGGTTAATGATATTACAATCAATACTACCTCCACGCAGGGAGGGGCCTTCAGCCGGCCAAGCGGGGCGGGGAAATTAGACTAAAGAGGGATGACTAAGTAACGGCACCGAATCTGCTTGCTATCTGCGAACAGGGACAGATAGTCAGTTTTGCTACTGTAGAACCCGCTCAGGAATTTTGATGGTGGCGAGACCAGTGGGAAAATCTTCGTAGCTGAGAACGGAATGCCTCAGAATTTCTTTAATTTCTTCTGGAGTCGCTGCTGGTCGGGATAGAGGTTTGAACAGAGCCTAAGATTCTCAGATCGGCAGCTGCAGACTTCTAATAGAAGATTGCAGAGAATGCCCCGGTAGCTCCCGACCTCGGAATCAAGCACCGTCAGAGTCGTTGCAATCGTGGATGAGTCTTCTTCGCAGAAAAACTGACGAGGAAGTCAACCGATGTAGGAGAAGACTAGGGGATGTAGAAAAATGGCTACTGGTCGGTGCAGACTGTGGGTAGCAGATCTACGTAGCTGAGGGAGAAAAATGAGAACTCTGGATCACGAATGCCGAATGAAGTTCTGTTTCTTGATACTGGAAGTAGACTGGGCGGTGAAGAATTTTGAAGAAGAACTTGTGGGCTGATTCCTCCGGGGTTCGTCGTGGCAGAGCTTCTCATCTGACTTAGGTTCTCAGTCGAGGTAAAACTGCGCAGTTGTGGGAGAATGGATCTCTTGGATGGCTCAGAGATCGGAAGAAGATGAAACTACTTCTGTTGCGAAGGAGACTGGTAGACGCTTCTGACGATGGCTCTTGGGTCTTCAAACTCGTCCGGAGGAAGTCGTGGTGGCCGCTGCAAGTTTATGGTTTATCTGTAACCTCTGGACAGCAAACTGCAACTTCGAAGTAGCTTCCAATGACCAAGAAAGAAGAAGGGGAAGGGGGTAGATGAGTGTGGGAGTGACCCCTGGTTGTAAGGGGGTCCTGGAGGGGGTGTTCTAAGGTGTGGGAGGTGGAGAATAAGGTCTGGAAGAGGGTCCAACAGATGGTGGTAGTGGGGGCTGCGAATTTGGGAAGGTGGGTGAGAGGGAAAGGGTATTTGAAAATGGGTTTAAGGGTGGGGTTAATTTGTTTTTCTTGGGAATGGGGGGGGGGGGTTGTGTTGGGGAAGGGAATGGGTGCTTGGGGTAGTGGGAAGGGTGCTTGGGAAAGTGGGAGGGGTAGTTGGGGGTTGGATGGTGAGGAGAGGATTGGTGGAGGGGGTCTTGGGAAGGGATGGAGTATTGATGAGGGTTGTGGGGAATGGGAAGAGGCTTAAATGGGGTAGGTGGGGAGTGGAGGTGGTTGGGAAGGGAGGAGAGAGAAGAAAATTTGAATTTGGGTGTTGAGGAGAGAGAAAGTGGAGTGAAAAAGAGAGATTAAGAGAGGGAAGGGTGGGGAATATCTCCCCTAGGGTTTCTCACCCAAAAAATGGAATCTCTCCACTAGATAAGAAGTGTAAACTCTCAAAATGGCAAGTTTTTCATTCATTGATTCATTCCCTTCAAATGAAGGAAATGGGGCCCTATATATAGGAAACCCATATTTTACAATAAGACCCTGACAAAAGACTTAATAACAAATAACCGAAGGGGTAGGGGGGGCTCATGGGCCAAGCCCAATGAATTGGGCCCAATAGCACACTAAACAATCTAATGACACTCAAACTTAGGAAAATAAATGCAAGACCTAGGGACATGACTCAAATAAAATGAAAATTACATAATTATGACTCAAAGAAAATATGAAAATTACATGAACTGAATCAGAAAAATGTGACGGACATAATGGAACCATGCTGGTGAACAACCGGTAAATATGAAGGGTGAGAGATGCCCCCATCATACTCCCGGGGTGCGAAGAGCTCGACTCCGTCGAGTAAGAGTCTTTCCTAGCTCGCCCATGTGTCCACCATCGTGGCCGGCCCTTCCACCTCACAAGATACTACTGGATTGCCCTGCTCCTGATGGTGTCATTATGTTTAACTAGTATCAAATCTTTGTGCTCATGCCGGGCTCTCAAGGTTAGAAGGGGATTCTTATTGGTGGGGTCACTCTTAAAAGGGGGTATGGGCTCAATATCCTCGCTAGGTGCAACCGCGGGGCCCTTGCAGGGCACAAGGTCCGCCACACTATAATGAGGGTTGACCCCATATTCCTTCAGAAGGACCAACTCATTGGCATTTATGCTCAATCGCCCTAAGACCTTAAAGGGTCCAGTCTCTCGATCCCTGAGCGTAGAGGCGACTCTAGGGAAGAGCCTCTTCATCCTGACCATCAGATAGTCACCCTCTTGGAAGTCTTGGTTTCTTTTGCGGGTATCAATTCGCCTTTGACAAATCCTTTTACCTTTGATGATGGGCCTGCAAGTATGCAATCCTGAGACATAGTTGGTGAATGCTAGAACTCCATTGGATGTTGGGGGTCCCGGGCACCCAAATGTGGACCTAGCATGTCTAGACTCCCTATGAAGATTAGTGAGGATAGGAGGGCATGGACCTCCAAATGTAGCTCTATCATGCAAAGGGGTGGCAAATGCCGGGGGATCCGGACATCCAAGAATGCACCTATCATGCTTAAAACTCATGATGAATGGAGGTGGACCATTACATCCGAAAATGGTCCATTCATGCTTCCTACTTGACATGTGGGTGATGTGAATGAATGGACCCGTCTTATGAATCATGCCAAGTGATGTGTTGTGCAAAGACTTATGCATTCCTATCCCAAAGATGACTTCCATGTGTATGGGTGTGGGATGGCCTTTGAACTTCCATGTGAAAGGGTTAAAAGGATCTAAGAAGGTGGGCATTATGGAGAGCGGCTCTTCCTTGCTTTCTAGGCATATGGTATCACATGGGTAACTAGGCTCCCATTGGAAGGGATCAAAGGTGTAATGGACTGGGCTTCCTAGAGGAAGGAACTCTATGTCCACATGGTCTACGCATAGTGGGTCATCCTTCCCCAAGGTAACTGGACCAAGGTCTTTAGTGGGCCAGTCGATCAAGGTACTTGGGATCTTAATGGTAGTGGAGTGGACCATGATGGGTTCTTCATCCATGGGGAGAATGAGAAGGAGGTCACTAGTGTAGCAACCAATGGTGAAGACTGAGGTGATAGAACCATCACATGGGTGGATGAGACTAAGTCTTCTTGGGTGGGCCGCTCCTATGGTCAATAAGCAAGTCAACTTTAGTTGCCATTCTAAACCCTTGAGGAGATCATCCCAACCATTTACCTCATAGTAGGATTGGAATGTTGTGTGATAGGAGTTAATGGGTGCTAATTGGAAAGGGTGCTCCATGGTTGGGGTTTGAAAGTACAAGGCATGAGGGATGGGATTTTGCTTGAGCCATTTGATGATGAGTTCTCCTACGGTCACCACCTTTTGCGTGAGATTGAGTGGTTTGGGGAGGTATGTGTTTGTTTGGACGGGGATGAGTTGATGTCCTTCTTCTTTATTGATAGGAGTATGAATTTCCTTGAATGTGGGGAAGGGATTTGGGTTGGTGTCCAATCCCGGGGATTTGGTCTTGTGGGCCGGGTTCTCCTCATGTTCACTCATGACCTCATTCATTCTTTGAAGTGGGTTGAGAGGGCATGGTGGCCGGGTATGGGGCTCCGGTGGGTGAGGGAACAAAAGGTTGTTGAAACCATAGGCTCCCGGGAGATGTGGGGGATGAACTAGGCAAGACCAACGCAATGGGTGGAAGGTGGTATTCCATTCATCAAGCCATTGTTTCCCTAGGATTATGCAAGGGCCTTCCAAAGTACCAATTTGACACCATGCTCCATCAAAGTATTTGATCTCTCCAAACCATTTATGGAATTCAACGAAGACTAGGTCTCCGTTGTGCACAATTTGTCCGGTCGTAGAGAGGGTGGCTACAATTTCGGGGGATACCCAATTATCTTCTACCATGTAGATGAAGTCAATTTCTGTGGGGCTCCCATTAGGTAGGTATGCTTGGGATATGATGGGAATTTGGGCCTTTTGGTCTGTAGACTCAATGACAATGGGAGGTGGATAATGCATGGAACGATCCGATGAGAACTCTAATGCAAGCGTGCCCATGGACTTGACTTGTGAGAATAAGTCAAAGACTTGCTCTGATACCAATTGATGTGACACAACCTAGGACTCAACAAGCAAGCACCATTAAGCATTCAAAAACGGACCGATAATAGCAACCGCTCACCCGATGCTCACTAAGACCCGGGGGTAACTTGGCAATGCCAAGGGGAGGTTGTGTGGGCTGGGCGCTTGCTGGTAGAGGGCCAGCAAGGCCAAGGTTTGATTCCCCAAGGGTATGGCTGCCCAAATCAAGGGTCCGACGAAGTGCCAAAGGGCACGGGTTCCAGTCTCTTCCCACGATGATCACTTATAGCAATGAGCTTAAGGATCGGGCTCTCGTCACGGCCAGCGGAGTTTATGAACTAATATTGAAAGAACAAGCATGAATTAGAGCAAAGTTTTGGAGCACTCACTCGACCGGTTTGAAGAAACCGGTCCCGCTCGGAGACGAGGGCGAGCGGGGAAGCGTGGGTTCCCCACACGCCGCACCGGCGTAGCTTGACCTGTTTAAGCTATTGCAACACTACACCTCTCACAGGAGGGGGGACCTTGGGGTGGGGGTTAATGATATTACAATCAATACTACCTCCACGCAGGGAGGGGCCTTCAGCCGGCCAAGCGGGGCGGGGAAATTAGACTAAAGAGGGATGACTAACTAACGGCACCGAATCTGCTTGCTGTCTGCGAACAGGGACAGATAGTCAGTGTTGCTGCTGTAGAACCCGCTCAAGAATTTTGATGGTGGCAAGACCAGTGGGAAAATCTTCGTAGCTGAGAAGGGAATGCCTCAGAATTTCTTTAATTTCTTCTGGACTCGCTGCTGGCCGGGATAGAGGTTTGAACAGAGCCTCAGATTCTCAGACCGGCAGCTGCAGACTTCTAATAGAAGATTGCAGAGAATGCCCCGGCAGCTCCCGACCTCGGAATCAAGCACCGTCAGAGTCGTTGGAATAGTGGATGAGTCCTCTTCGCAGAAAAACTGACAGGGAAGTCAACCGATGTAGGAGAAGACTAGGGGATGTAGAAAAATGGCTACTGGTCGGTGCAGACTGTGGGTAGCAGATCTGCGTAGCTAAGGGAGAAAAATGAGAACTATGGATCACGAATGGCGAATGAAGTTCTGTTTCTTGATTCTGGAAGTAGACTGGGCGATGAAGAATTTTGAAGAAGAACTCGTGGGCTGATTCCTCCGGGGTTTGTCGTGGCAGAGCTTCTCATCTGACCTAGGTTCTCAGTCGAGGCAGAACTGTGCAGTTGTGGGAGAATGGATCTCTTGGACGGCTCAGAGAACGGAAGAAGATGAAACTACTTCTGTTGCGAAGGATACTGGTAGACGCTTCCGACGATGGCTCTTGAGTCTTCAAACTCGTCCGGAGGAGGTCGTGGTGGCTGCTGCAAGTTTCTGGTTCATCTGTAACCTCTGGACAGCAAACTGTAACTTCGAAGTAGCTTCCAATGACCAAGAAAGAAGAAGGGGAAGGGGGTAGATGAGTGTGGGAGTGACCCCTGGTTGTAAGGGGGTCCTGGAGGGGGTGTTCTAAGGTGTGGGAGGTGGAGAATAAGGTCTGGAAGAGGGTCCAACAGATGGTGGTAGTGGGGGCTGCGAATTTGGGAATGTGGGTGAGAGGGAAAGGGTATTTGAAAATGGGTTTAAGGGTGGGGTTAATTTGTTTGTCTTGGGAATGGGGGGGGTTGTGTTGGGGAAGGGAAAGGGTGCTTGGGAAAGTGGGAAGGGTGCTTGGGAAAGTGGGAGGGGTAGTTGGGGGTTGGTTGGTGAGGAGAGGATTGGTGGAGGGGGTCTTGGGAAGGGATGGAGTATTGATGAGGGTTGTGGGGAATGGGAAGAGGCTTAAATGGGGTAGGTGGGGAGTGGAGGTGGTTGGGAAGGGAGGAGAGAGAAGAAAATTCGAATTTGGGTGTTGAGGAGAGAGAAAGTGGAGTGAAAAATAGAGATTAAGAGAGGGAAGGGTGGGGAATCTCTCCCCTAGGGTTTCTCACCCAAAAAATGGAATCTCTCCACTAGATAAGAAGTGTAAACTCTCAAAATGGCAAGTTTTTCATTCATTGATTCATTCCCTTCAAATGAAGGAAATGGGGCCCTATATATAGGAAACCCATATTTTACAATAAGACCCTGACAAAAGACTTAATAACAAATAACCGAAGGGGTAGGGGGGGCTCATGGGCCAAGCCCAATGAATTGGGCCCAATAGCACACTAAACAATCTAATGACACTCAAACTTAGGAAAATAAATGCAAGACCTAGGGACATGACTCAAATAAAATGAAAATTACATAATTATGACTCAAAGAAAATATGAAAATTACATGAACTGAATCAGAAAAATGTGACGGACATAATGGAACCATGCTGGTGAACAACCGGTAAATATGAAGGGTGAGAGATGCCCCCATCAGGCCGGCTTTGGAGGAGGCCGCAGAGGTGATCGATCTCGGGGATGACTCGGCTATTGATGAGTCGGCTGCTCCCACGGGTCGCTTCCGAGCCTGAGATAGGGGCAAGGGAATGGCCCGGGAGGGGTCTTCCAGATCACGGGGGTCCAAGCGTAAGGACCCCATGGAGGGCATGATCCGGAACGTCGTGAAGGCCAGGAAACGGGCCAAGAAGGCTGGGGCCCCCGCCGCAGTCGAGGGCGACCTTGTCGCGGCTCACCCCTCCGCCGAGCATGATGGGGCCGACCCTACTGGGTGAGCTCTCCCACCCGCCGAGCAAGGGGGGGCCGAGGCAGTTGGGGCTGCTCCTGCGGTCGGCGATGATGCAGGCTCGGCTCCCCCCTCGGCCGGAGCTGAGGGGGCCGAGGTTGCTTCTACGATTGGTAGTGGTGCCGGCCCGGCTCTCCCCTCGGCAGGAGCCGAGGGGGCCGTGAGGAGGCAGGTGACGCTGGGACCACGGCTGACATTGGGGCGTTGATTAAGGCGGGCGACGTTCCAGGTGGCGATGCAGGTGCCGAACCGGTCCAGGCTGGGGGATCGCAATAAAAGGCGACGTAGCCCCCACTGACTGAGGCACAAGGGTCAAATGAAACCGCGGCTTGATCTGGGCCGTCCGGCGGGACACCGGCTGAAGAGGGGGTCTCTATTCCGACGGCCTTGGAGATAGGCAGCACTGCCCGTCCGTGGCCCTCGAGACGGTTATGGAGGGCGGTTTGGTCCTGGCCCAGATGGGGGCCACTCTGGCAGAAGCTTATGCCCGGTCGAAGTCAGAGCAGGCAAACTTGGTTTGGACCCTTGGTCGGTCTGATAGGAAGATGGATCGGCTCGCCGAGGAGAGTGATGGGCTTCGGCGAGAGCTTTCCTCAGTTAGGGAGCTGATGCGGGCGAGCCAGGTGGAGGCCCGGGCACTAACCGAGCTGCTAGCTAAGGTCTGCGAATCACTCGAGGGGAAGAGCAGGCTTCCTGAAGAGGAGTGCATCATTCGTGTCGAGCTAGATGGCCGATGGGAGGCCGAGCATGCCGAGCTGGTGGATCGGGAGGAGGAAGCCAAGCGCCTTTGGTGGGAGGCTGAGGTTGATCGGGCCGAGGCAGAGAAGCTGGCGGGGGAGGCCGAGAAGCAGATGACTGAGGCCAAGCGGAGGTCAGCCGAGGCGGAGCGGGAGAAGGCTGAGCTCGTTGGTTGGGTGGGATCGACCGGGGCAGAGGCGCTCGAGCAGTATAAATGCTCGGAGGCCTACCGGGTCGACCTTAGGGATGCTGCCCTCCCCTACTACGAGTCAGCAATTCACCGAGGCATCCGTAAGGGGTTCAAGCAGGGCTATGACCGGCCCGTCTCTTATGCCGAGGAGTAGGTGTCCAGGACAATCGATTTCCCGTCCGGGCAATGCTATGACTCGGACTTGTCATCTTCGGCTCTTCTGCTTCGGCGTTGGTGGAAGAAGATCCGGGGGGCACTTTGTCTGAGTGGTCGCCAACTCTAGATGCCTCGGGAGGGTGCGCAACCGAGGCAGTTCCCACGCCGGTGGGGTTAGTGCCAGGGTCAGCTGTCACCGAGGGTGCGGGGGGCAGACCGTCTGAGCCTTCCACTTCTGAGCTTCAGGGTGGGCCAGAGGCCTAATTGTATCTGCTTTGCTTTTTATTTGTGTATGTCTTTTCCTTTTTTGAAGGAAAGCTTTCCTTGTTGTGTAGGAAAACGGTAAGGCAATAGCATTATGATGAAGACTTAACTGTTTCGTATCGCCATTGCCGTATTTTGTTCAGCGTATCTGTACTAGTTGGAAAGTGTCGATACTTTCTGCGTGGTTCTCGCATGATGGCTGGGTGAGCGTCTGACAGGGTGTCTTTCCGTTTTCTCATGCTTTGAATGTTTGGCCGCTTCGTGTGTCCCGCTGGGGCGGAAACGAGGAGTTTGAGGTGACCGTTCGTAGGGAGAGGTCCCTTTGGCGTGTTTTCGAGGGGAGAATCATTTAAGGCAAAATAGCCTCCCTTTGTCTATAAAAGGCCTGAAGGGCGTCCCTTCCTCTCCACCGCTTAGGGTTTTCTCCGACAATCTTTTCTCATTCTCTCTTCACGTAGCATTGTGCCGTTATATTCGAAGCATGGAAGACGCTCCGGAAGATGAGGTTGCCGATGACGGGGGGGCAGAGAGTCCTTGCTGCTTCGGGTTTAAAGGGGGTTCGACGGCCAGCGGGCGGGGTTAAAGAGGGTTCGACGTGCGGAGGTATGTCGTCTTCTTTTTATCAGTTCCGGTGGCGCTTGCGGGGAGGGGCGAGATGACGGACGGATGGGGGAATCAGGCATCCCTGCCGCCCGTCCCTTCCTGCTCGCTCCATGGAGGGGATCTCTCTCAAGATTCCTCTCCACTTATTGCTTCTCCTCTCTTCTTCCGCAGCCTCTTTCTCCCTCTTCTGCTCTTCTCATCCTTTCTTTCACTCTTCGGGGGGTGCCTGCACTCTCTTCCTTCCAAAGAGTTGGCAGATTGGCGGGGAGGGGGCCTTCATTTAAATTCCCTCTTCCCCTTCCTCCATCTCTGTCAACTTGGAAGGTAGCCTTCTCCTTCCTAATCCCTATGTCACCTTTGTTCCGAGCTACCCGAGCCAACGGGGTCGACTATCCTTTATCCGAGCCAGTTTCTGCAAAAGGCAGAATCAGTGGCTAGACGCAGGAAGGTTAATCGAGTCAGCCGAGCGATGGGCTCATACGGCGGTGCCAGATGGATTTTTTGTTTTTTTGACATGTATTTTCTAGGCTTCGGCCTTTCTGATGTACAAGCGAGTTGTTTGAATAAAGGAAAGGAAGCCTTTGTTTTATTTCATGTCGCCTACACAATGTTTAGTATTCAGAAGTAGAACTTACATAGTGTAGTCGTGTTCCAGGTCCGAGAGATGGGTTCTCTTTCCATCGTAGATAGCCGGTATGCTCCTTTCCCGAGCCTCTCGACCACTCAGTATGGGCCTTCCCAATTAGGGGATAGCTTGCCCGCCGCCTCAAGTGGTCGAGAGGCTTCGGCTTTCCTGAGGATGAAATCTCCCGATTGAAAGTGTCTATCTCGGACTTTGGCGTTGTAATATCGAGTGAGGTGGTGTTGATATTTCGTTGCTTGGATGTCGACAATCTCTCGGAGTTCATCCGCTAGGTCGAGGTTTTCGAGCAATTTCTGGTCGTTTGCCTCGTACGAGAAACAAATGACTCGGAGGGAGGGATTGGCAATCTCCAATGGGATAACGGCCTCGGCGCCGTACACCAACTGAAAGGGACTTTCACCGGTTGCCGTTTTGGGAGTCGTTCTGTGTGGCCAAAGTATGTTCAGAAATTCCTCAAGCCAGCTGCCCTTGGCTGATGGGGACATCGACGCTTGGTCGCCTACATTTTGTTTTTATTTATGTCCTTTTAGTTTGTGTTTATATCCTTGAGAAAGTATGTACGCAATTGTAAGGCTTTGTAATCCAATGCGTCATTCCCTTAGATTGTGTGGGTTTCTATGTAATTTTCCAGTAGGTCCAGCAAGGGGGCCCCCAGCCCTTTCCCATTGGTCCATGTCACCCATGTGGGGCTGGTCAAACTTGCCTAGGTGGCATCTAGAAGGGTTGAATGTCAATATGCACATGGGAGACAATTGGACTTCAAAGTCCAAGGTAGGCTACCTACCATTCTACCATGTCCCCCCCCCCTTGGTCAATAGGCCGCCCCCCCCTTGAATTTTTTAATTTTTTTTGTGTGTTGACCACATTTAATCCAGGCCATCCCTTCCCCATCCCTAGATCCAATGGTGGAGATTGTATTTGATGTGTAGCATATAAAAATTTGTATTTTCCATTTGAAAATTATGAATGAAGAGAAAAATATTGTTGAATGCATTGGAGCTTCTTGCGCACCCCCCTCTCTCCTGGAGTTCTCCCCCTATCCATCTGGCATTCTAGAGTGATTCCCTCTTCTATCATCCCTCCTCCACCTCTGATCATCATCTGTGCCGCCGCCGCCGCCGTTCGTGCCGCCATCGAGCCGCCGCAAAGCCACCGTCGGGGTTCTGTCCACACAGGATAGAAGCACCTTCCACGAATTACTGCTCTCAGATCTGAGATCTTCTTGAACTGGGATTTTGAGGGAGTGTTCCAGATGCCCTCCCTACATTCTAAAAAAATCGGGTTGTCATTTAGACTCCGAAATACAATTTTCCATTTCCGTTCCCCATTTCATTTCAGATATGGCTGTTTTCTTTCCAGATCCACTTCCTCCCTGAGTTTCTAGTCTTCGGACTTCATTTTGATTTTTTCAGAAGCTCCCAAATTTACTGAGAGTTCTTTCTAACTTCCTCTCCACCTCCAATTTTTCGTGGAATTTCAGAAGCTCATTTCCAATTTTTAGAAATTCCCTTTCTGATCCATCTACAGTTCTGTCAGCCTGTTTCCTGATCCGAGCACCAGTCCATTCAAAATTCATAGCAAATCGTATCCTCCACCAATCCCTCCACAAAAAATATTGCCATTTTTCTCTTTTTCCCCTCCACAACTTTCATGAAGGGCTTGAAGTCTGATTCGGAAGTTTGCGTTGCGGTCAAAGGTAAGTCTCAGGAAAACTCCCTGCTATTCTGACAGTTCGAGTACTGTACAATAGAAACTTTAAAACTCAACAAAGTCCAGATTCGTGTAGATCCAGCTTCTCTCTCCAGTCCTATCTTGAAGGACTTCGAAAGAGCTTTCCAACGGTACCTCCGGATCACCGATCCGACGTCGGGAGTGATCGTAGTGACTGATCTCGCTGGAGCACGCGCCTGAAAACAGAAGTTACAGATCCGTGGGAAGCTTTTCGACTGGTGCCAATCGGAGCCGCCCGACCTCCGGCCGGTGAACCAGCGTGCCGCCATCCCGGGGAGCACTTCCCCAAGCGCCCCACTACAGCGGTGCCGCCCGGTCCCACACGGCCCCTCCGACCAGTACGTGGGCCCCACGGTCGCGAGTACGTGTACTGCCGAGGCTACGCGTGAAGCCGCCCGTCAACCCGAAATCGGTCCTCCTGGGCCCACTTGTGTAGCCCTTTACCTCCCTGCGTGGAGTGGGCAGTAGTTCTTTGCTGTCATATTTGTGTATTAATTATCCCGGGAGTACGAGTTCGGTCGGGTCTGTCTTCCCCACGCCGAGAGCGTGGAGGTATCGTGTTCGCTCCTACACTTGGCACTTTGCTGTATTTCATATATGCTTGTTTATGCCGCTGCTAGAGAGCATGTTTTAGGATCTAGCTTGCTATATATTATGATATCACCGCTGCTGCGAGAGAGAACGTGACCGTCCCGTGACCCGATCCGGGCACAAGAGAGAGCCGACCACCCTAGCTCACTGCCGGTTTCTCAACCGCGCACGTCCGACGCTTCCCTCGCTAAGGGACGATCGCGAGTTTGCTTAGCGTCCAAGGATCGCATTCCAATTGGAGTCGTGTCTGTGGTCCATCCCGCATCAATTTGGAATCAGAGTGCCGGTTGAGTCTAGGGTAGTCGTTGCATCCGTCATTGCATAAGTATTGCACAGTCTAAGTCGAGTCTAGGAACATCATATTTTAAAACAAAAAAAATGTGTCTTTTGGGTCGCATCTACATCCCTTTACTCTGTATATCAAAAGGTGTTGTCCGAACGTTAGGTTATGCCTATCGGGAAGGCCGCACACTTGCGCGAGTGATCTTCGGATCAATTATCTCTGCCAAGTACCGAATATTGGTTTAGGTCTAGGTGCATCACCTTTGCATTAGTCGGTGTCTCCTAGTCCGTGTGTTTGCATGCCCACTCGTAGATGTACGCAGTACTCACCCCCACCACCACCTATGGCGGATCCTCGGGTCACTAGTCTCGATGCGTCAGCTGTGGCCGAAATGTTCCGAACCCTTATGGGAGAAGTGCAAGGATTGCATACACGTCTCGATGGGTTAGATACACAAATGGGTGATTTAAGTACCCGAATGGATAGGATGGAAGGGATGAGTACACGAGTGAATGGCCTAGGTACCCGCCTAGAAGAGAGGATGAAGGCCGTAGAGGATAGGGCCGCTGGGTCGAACCAGTCCGTCCAGGGATTGGTCGGGAGAGTCGCCGCACTAGAGAGAGGCCCAGCCGAGGCACATCCGATTGCCCCAGTCCAGGCACCCACCCCACCTACACAAGCTCAACCGGAGCTGGTTCACCAACCCGCGACTCCAAGGGCTCAAGGGGTAGCTGTTAGGAGACACGAAGTTCCCGAGGTGCATGACTATGAGTCCGATAATGAGCATTGGGGACATGGTCGTGATCGTCGCCCTACACGGCGTACCCACGACCAAGATATGGATGAACGGGCCCTTAGGACCGTTCGGGCAGACCCTCCCACCTTTGACGGGTCCTTAGACCCAAAGGTCTATCTTGATTGGGAGGCTGGCATGGACCGATATTTTGAGTGGTTCGAGATGTCGGACCAACGAAAAGTCAAGTTTGCCAGGATGAAACTTTTAGGCCAAGCACAAACATGTTGGAGGAACATGGAGAATCTATTGTTTCATCGTCACGAACCCCCGATCGATACGTGGATTGAGATGAGGGAGAAGCTTAGGAAGAAGGTACCTCCCTACCTCCTACCGCAAGCGTCTCATAGAGAGGTGGCAAAGTCTCACTCAAGGAGATCGGTCTGTCTCTGATTACATCGCCAAATTTGATGAATACTACTTGCGATGTGATGCCAAGGAGGAAGACTCCCTTACCGTCTCTCGGTTTCGGCGTGGTCTACGGCCGCACCTACGGTATGAGCTTCTCCGCCGCAAGGTGGACAAGTTGGAGGATGCATATCAAGTTGCTCTCGAGATGGAGCAATTCGAGGGAGAGTTTGAGTCTACTCCACGATGGGGCCCCGCTCCTCCCCGTAGTGATTCCCATGGCCCCTTAGGCTCATACCCGAGGGGACCCATGGCTCGCCCTCATGAGCCCGCCCGTCAGGAGCACTTCGCTCCAAGACCTCTACCTCCCCCACCACGGGATCTACCTCCACCCCAACCACCGGCACCCGTTTCCCGTCCCCAGGCACCCATAGCCCATCCCCTGGCCCCGACACTTCCTCCACTGTTGCCCACGGGACCTACACCTACCTTGTTGCCTACACCCCCTACCCGTCGGGAGGATAAGGGTAAGGCCCCTCTTATCGGAGAGAGCAGTCGGTCGCGAGTGCAGTGTTTCCACTGTCATGGGTTTAGCCACATTGCCAGTGAATGTCCCGCTCGTGCCACCCTAGCCCTAGGTGTTGGAGAAATCTTGCCTCCCGAGCTTGTGTGTGTCAGTTACGAGGCCGACCCGACACTAGCCGAGGAGTACTATGCCTTGGGGGAAGAGCTGGAGGACTCTCCCGTAGCTCAGGATGCAGCCACTTAGTAGGGTTGATGTTACCGTCTTAAGTCTAGAGTCATATATGAGTCAGTGTGTTTTCTTTGTGTGGTTTGTTTGTGTGGTGTGTTTTGAGTCGATTGTGTGTGTTGTTTGCATACGTGTGTTAGTGCATGGTCAGTCTGCATGTGTCTTGTGCAAGCTCATCGATGTCAGTCCCTTATGAGTGTGAAGCGAGTAGACTCACTTGATGAGTTTGGGATCGGTTCTACATCTACACCCGGATCAGTAACCTACAGGGACCCAGCGGTGATTCCTAGTGAGTCTTCGAGCTGCCTATTCCCCTTTTGCGAGTGCCCCACCCGGAGTGTCCACCTCTAGCCCATAGCAGCTTGTGCATATCGAGTATATATGGAATGAGCAGGTGACGATCATTTGGAGTGGAGCATACCCGCGCTACTTGGCACGGTGACGGATCCGCCGGTGTGCTCATGCAACCGTACCCCTTACTCGACGGGGTCGAGTTTCTCCCACCCAGGGAGAATTGATGGGGACATCGACGCTTGGTCGCCTACATTTTGTTTTTATTTATGTCCTTTTAGTTTGTGTTTATATCCTTGAGAAAGTATGTACGCAATTGTAAGGCTTTGTAATCCAATGCGTCATTCCCTTGGATTGTGTGGGTTTCTATGTAATTTGCCAGTAGGTCCAGCAAGGGGGCCCCCAGCCCTTTCCCATTGGTCCATGTCACCTATGTGGGGCTGGTCAAACTTGCCTAGGTGGCATCTAGAAGGGTTGAATGTCAATATGCACATGGGAGACAATTGGACTTCAAAGTCCAAGGTAGGCTACCTACCATTCTACCATGTCCCCCCCCCCTGGTCAATACGCCGCCCCCCCTTGAATTTTTTATTTTTTTTTGTGTGTTGGCCACATTTAATCTAGGCCATCCCTTCCCCATCCCTAGATCCAATGGTGGAGATTGGATTTGATGTGTAGCATATAAAAACTTGTATTTTCCATTTGAAAATTATGAATGAAGAGAAAAATATTGTTGAATGCATTGGAGCTTCTTGCGCACCCCACCTCTCTCCTGGAGTTCTCCCCCTATCCCTCTGCCATTCTAGAGTGATTCCCTATTCTATCATCCCTCCTCCACCTCTGATCATCATCTGTGCCGCCGCCGCCACCGTTCGTGCCGCCATCGAGCCGCCGCAAAGCCACTGTCGGGGTTCTGTCCACACAGGATAGAAGCACCTTCCACGAATTACTGCTCTCAGATCCGAGATCTTCTTGAGCTGGTATTTTGAGGGAGTGTTCCAGAGGCCCTCCCCACGTTTTAAAAAAATCGTTTTGGCATTTAGATTCCGAAATCCAATTTTCCATTTTTGCTCCCCATTTCATTTTAGATTTGCCTGTTTTCTGTCCAGATCCACTTCCTCCCTGAGTTTCTAGTCTTCGGACTTCATTTTAATTTTTGCAGGAGCTCCCAAATTTACTGAGAGTGCTTTCCACCCTCCTCTACACCTCCAATTTTCGTCAAATTTCAAAAGCTCATTTCCTATTTTTAGAAATTCCCTTTCCGATCCATCTACAGTTCTATCAGCATGTTTCCAGATCCGACCACCAGTCAATTAAAAATTCATAGAAAATCGTATCCTCCACCAATCTCTCCATAAAAAATATTTCCGTTTTCCTCTCTTTCCCCTCCACAACTTTTGTGAAGGGCTCAAAGTCTGATTCGGAAGTTTGCTTGACGGTCAAAGGCAACTCTCAAGAAAACCCCCTGATGTTCTGAGAGTTCGGTACTATACAACAGAAACTTCAAAATTAAACAAAGTCCAGATCCGTGCAGATCCAGCTTCTCTCTCCAGTCCTATCTTGAAGGACTTCGAAAGAGCTTTCCAACGGTACCTAGTGATCGCCAATCCGACGTAGGGAGTGATCGCAGCGACTGATCTCGCCGGAGCGCGCGCCTGAAAATAGAAGTTGCAGATCCATGGGAAGCTTTTCCGACTGGTGCCGATCAGAGCCGCCCGGCCTCCGACCGGCGAACCAGCGTGCCGCCATCCCGGGGAGCGCTTCCCCAAGTGTCCCCACTACAGCGGTGCCACCCGGTCCCACACGGCCCCTCCGACCAGTACGTGGGCCCCACGATCGCGAGTACGTGTGCTGCCGAAGCTACGCGTGAAGCCGCCCGTCAACCCGAAATCGGTCCTCCCGGGCCCACTTGTATAGCCCTTTACCTCCCTGCGTGGAGTGGGCAGTAGTTCTTTGCTGTCATAATTGTGTATTAATTGTCGCGGGAGTATGAGTTCGGCCGGGTCCGTCTTCCCCACCCCGAGAGCGTGGAGGTATCGTGTTCGTTCCTACACTTGGCACTTTGCTTTATTTCATATATGCTTGTTTATGCCACTGCTAGAGAGCATGTTTTAGGATCTAGCTCGCTATATATTGTGATATCACCGCTACTGCGAGAGAGAGCGTGACTGTCCCGTGACCCGATCCGGGCACAAGAGAGAGCCGACCACCCTAGCTCCCTGCCGATTTCTTAACCGCGCACGTCCGACGCTTCCCTCGCTAAGGGACGATCGCGAGTTTGCTTAGCGTCCAAGGATCGCATTCCAATAGGAGTCGTGTTCGTGGTCCGTCCCGCGTCATTGGCTTTGTCGAGTCTGGTCTTGATGCCTTTTAAGATAGTCTCATTGGCATTTTCGACCAGCCCGTTAGCCTGAGGGTGGGCGACCGAGGTGAAGTGATTGAGAATGTTTAGGTCGGCGCATCTGTCTCGGAAATAACAAGAATCAAATTGTTGGCCATTATCGCTCACTATCACCCGGGGGATGCCGTAGCGACAGATGATCAACTTCCAGATGAATCTCCAGACGACTGTCTCGGTGATTCTTGCTGTGGCTTCGGCCTCGATCCATTTGGTGAAGTAGTCGATAGCGACGATGACGAACTTCTTTTGGGCTTGAGCCGTAGGGAACGGCCCGAGGATGTCGATTCCCCAGCGAGCGAAAGGATATGGCTCGGCTAGGGTAACGAGCTCCGTTGCCGGCTGATGGACCAAGTGGTCAAATCGCTGGCATCGGCCGCAGTGTTGTACGTAGGTTGAGCAGTCGCATTGCAGAGTGGGCCACCAATAACCTTGCCGTAGCAAGATCTTGGCGAGTGACCTTCCTCCCAAATGCGCTCCGCACAGGCCTTCGTGAACTTCTTGAATCGCTTGGTTGGCTTTGTCAGTACTGAGGAACTTCAGGAGAGGACCGGAGAAGGATCTTCGGTAGAGAGTGCCGTCCAGAACGACGAATCACCAAGCCTGGTACTTCAATCTTTGGGCTTCCCGGTGGTCGGGAGGCTCTTGAGAGTCTTGGAGCCACAACAGTTAGGGGGTGCACCAGTGGCTTGGGGAGGCCGGGTCAACGGTCAGGAGCTCCGAATCGATGCTCGATCGCTCTAGCTCTTCGAGAAGGACCGATCGAGTACCCTCAGGGTCAAAAGAGGAGGCCAGTCGAGAGAGGGCGTCCGCTCGGAAGTTTTCTTCCCGAGCTATTAGGACTACCTCAAAACTCTCGAACTATTGTGCCACGGCTCTGACCAGCTGGAGGTATTTGACCATCGGTGCTTCTCAAGCTTCGCAATCTCCGTTGACCTGGCTAGAGACTAGTTGGGAGTCAGTGTGAATTCTGACTAGCTCAGCCCCCAACTGCCGAGCCATGCGGGCTCCCGAGATAAAGGCTTCATACTCGGAGGCGTTGTTGGACGCCTGGAAGTTGAACTTTAAGGCATACAACAGCTCTGCTCCTTCGGGGGACTTCAAAAGGATTCCAGCGCTGCTTTCGGCCAAGTTGGAGGATCCGTCGACGAATAGTTCCCAAGTTGGCCCGGGCACGAACATAGATTTTTCTTTGGTTAGGATAGTGCTCTCGGTGATGAAGTCAGTGAGCGCCTGTCCTTTGATAGCCGAGCGAGGCCGGTATGATATATCGTAGGCCCCGAGCATGATGGCCCACTTGACGAGGCATCCCGAGGTTTCAAGGTGAGCGAGGATCCTCTTCAAAGGTTCGCCGGTCAGCACGGTGATGGAGTGCCCTTGGAAATAGGGTCGGAGGCGCTTGGCCGAGGTAACCAACACTAGCACGAGTTTCTCGGTTGCGGGGTACCTTCTTTCAGCCTCGTTGAGCACCTTGCTGGTGTAGTAGACCGGTCTCTCGACTCCCGAGTCATTTCTGACCAGAACCGAGCTAACTGTAGATGGAGTTGCTGAGAGACAGAGATACAAAGCTTCACCTGGGACAGGCTTGGAAAGCACCGGGGGTGAAGCTAGGAACTCCTTAAGCTCGGAGAACGCCCTTTGGCATTCCTCGTCCCACACGAACGTAGCAGATGCCATTTTGGGCCCCCTCAACAGTTTGAAGAAGGGTAGGCATCATTCGGCCACACGGGACAGGAATATGCTGAGCGCGGCAATGCGCCCAGTAAGGCGTTGAACGTCTTTGATGCAGGTTGGTGGGCGCATGTCCAGGATGGCCTGGACCTTTTCGGGGTTGGCCTCGATCCCACGGTGGGTGACTAAGAAACCCAAGAATTTCCCGGATCTTACTCCGAAGGCGAACTTGGTGGGATTGAGCTTCATATTATACCTCAGGAGGGTGTTGAAGGTCTCAGCTAGGTCGACGAAGTGGTCCTCAGACTTGGGGGTCTTGACGAGCATGTCGTCAATATAGGCCTCGATGTTCCGGCTGAGCTGTCCTTCGAACATATGATTGACCAGCCTCTGGTATGTGGCTCCAGCGTTCTTCAACCCGAACGGCATCTGGGTGTAGCAGTATACGCCAAAGTCGATGATGAAGGTGGTCTTCTTGAAGTCTTCTGGATCCATTCTGATCTAGTGGTAACCTGAATAGGCGTCCAGGAAACTGAGTATCTCATTGCCCAAGGTTGAATCAACTAGTTGGTCGATGCTCGGTAATGGATAGCAGTCCTTTGGTGTAGCCTTGTTCAAGTCGGTGAAGTCCACGCACATTCGTCACTTTCCCAAAGCTTTTGGCACAAGGACGACGTTAGCCAGCCATGTCGGGTACAAGACCGATCTAAAAAGATCAGTCTTTTGCCCCTTGGTGACTTGCTCCTTGATGATCGCCTGCTTCTCTGGTGCGTGCTTCCCTCTGCATTATTGTACGGGCTTCAGGGTCGGGTCGAGGTTGAGCTTATGCATCACCGTCTCCTCCAGTATTCTGGGGAGTTGATCATCAGACCATGCAAAGACTCGGGTGTACACGGAAAGAAATTCTTTGTATTGCTGTTGAACCTCAGACGGTAGGTCGGCTCCAATCTTTACTCCTAGGGTCGGGTCGTCATTTAGAAAAATCATTAGCAGCTCGCCTCCAGGCTCGGAGGTTACAGGTTTTTCCTCGACTTCCCGGGGACCCTTGTTCTTCCCGTCCGGCCTTGTGGCTTCAACCGAGATATTATAGCACCTTCTGGCCATCGCCTGGTTACCTCGGACTTCTCCCATCCCATTTTTGGTGGGGAACTTCATCTTTTGGTGATAGGTAGAGGGCACCACTTTCGTTCGGCTAAGGATTCCTCGGCCGAAGATTGCGTTGTATGCTATCATACCCTTAATCACTATGAAGTCCACCATGACCATAACGGTTTTGGGTGGGGTGCCGAGAGTAACCGGCAGGCTTAGGGCTCCCTCGAGATAAGTGGCCTGGCCATTGAACCTGCAAAGGGGGGTTCGGATTGGGTGGACTTTAGACAGATTCTCCCCTATCTTAAGGAAACATTTGTAAGATAATACATCAGGGGCACTTCCATTATTGACTAGAGTCCTATCTACGTTACAATGGTTTATTGTGGCCGAGATGACTACGGCGTCGTCATGCGGGGTGGTCAGCCCTTCCAGGTCTTGGTCGGAGAAGACTATGAACTGGGGCTCACTTAGCGGGGCCTTGGGAGGCTCGACGGCTCGGCTCGCCCGCTCAGCTTGACGCTTGCTTCCTCGGCTACTGTCCCCTCCTGATGCAGCTCCTCCGGCGATGACGTTGATGTGGACCCCACGAGGGGCATTGTCGATTTCCTCTGGGGCGCCTCGGTCTTCCTCACGCCCGGCCACGAACCGGGATAGGTGTCCCTGGCGGACGAGGCGCTCGATCTCATCCTGGAGCTGGTGGCAATTGCATGTGTGATGCCCGTGGTCGTTGTGGAACAGGCAATGCTTGCTGCGATTGTGATTTTTCGACCTCATTGGCTCGGGTTGGCGGAGAAGGCCCGATCCTTTGATGTCTTCATATATCTCGTACACCGTAGCGGTTAAGGGAGTGTACCGCTCGTACTTCCGGGATAGTTCCTTGTGCTCCCCGTCTCGGTTCCACCTTTTTCCTGGACCCGAGCTTGGCTTGGGTGCCCGCTTCTTGTCCCCCTCCTGACCCGAGCCAGTTGTGCCTCGGCATGCGCTGAGTACTTCTTCGCACTCGGCGTGGCACAAAGTCAAAGTCACTAGCTCGGCAAGGGTCGAGGGAGGGTGGAGGATGAGTTCGCGGCGGAGGTTCTCATCCCGGGTGCCCCCGGTCAGTGCGGTTATGGCAGGGGATACATCCAGGCGGGGGATTCTCAGGGCTTCCAACTTGAATCGGTTGATGTAAGCCCGGAGTTTCTCTCCTTGCACCTGTTTGAGAGCCAATGGCCTCGCTACCGACCTTGGGGGGCCGCTACCGATAAAACTCTCCTTAAATACTCGACCGAATTGCTTGAAATCCCAGATGGATCCGGGGGCGAGGGCCTGGAACCATGCTTGGGCACCTTGGACCAAAGTGGTCACAAAGGCTCGGCACTTGATGACGTCGGACGGTCCATGAAGGGTCATCAGGGCGTCGAAGCTGTCGAAGTGGTCGGCCCTCGCCTTGGCCGTCGTAGGACTTGAAGGTCGGAATGGAGGTTCTGGGAGATAGCTCTGCCTTCAAGATGTAATCAGAGAATGGGGATTTCTCCTCGTCCTCCGCCGGAGAGACATTTTGCAAGGCGCATAGGGCATGCTCCTGTTCTACGAAACGCCTCTCAAATTCTCGCAGTCGGAGGGATAACTCTAGCTGTCCTCGCGTTGTGGGGCTGGGGGGACTTCATGGGTGCTCCCCGGGGGCTTCGGTCTCTGGGTTTAGACGGCGTGCCCCATGTTTTCCCCTTTTTCGGCGTGGAGGAGGCCTTTTGCTCTGGGGCAGGGGCTTGTGAAGGTCCTTCTGACCTGTTACGGATAATCTGCCAGCCTCGGAGGGTGAAGCGGCCTCCGGTAATGTGCTGGGACGCGTTCTCGTGGGGAGGGCTCTCCGGAGCGGCGCGTGACCTTCCTTCCCTGCCCGCCTGGTGTGAGCGACGTCACGTGGTTCGGGGAGCGAAGAAGACGCGGAGCGCGCGGGCTCCTCTTTGTTTGCTGCAACACAGAAATAGGAGAAGAGAGAAGGGGCCACCACGGGAGATTGCTCCTGCGGGGCGAGCGGGACACATGTAATATAGCAAGATATGGGGGTTAAACGGCCATAGCGGGAAGTGACTCGCCGCGGCCTCGGGGGGACGGGAATGGTGCAGAAATTAAATAGCAAGAATTGAAACGGCCATTGGGGAAGTGACTCGCCGCGGCCTCGAGAATATGAGCAGATAAGAATATAACAGAATATAAGGAGAATATAAAGAGCGGGAATTTAAACGGCCATTGGGGAAGTGACTCGCCGCGGCCTCGAGAATATGAATAGATAAGAATATAACAGAATATAAAGAGAATATAAGAGCGGGAATTTAAACGGCCATTGGGGAAGTGACTCGCCACGGCCTCGAGAATATGAATAGATAAGAATATAACAGAATATAAAGAGAATATAAGAGCGGGAATTTAAACGGCCATTGGGGAAGTGACTCGCCACGGCCTCGAGAATATGAATAGATAAGAATATAACATATAAGAACGAGAATTTAAACGGCCATTGGGGAAGTGACTCGCCGCGGCCTCGAGAATATGAGCAGAATATAACAGAATATAAAGAGAATGTAAGAACGGGAATTTAAACGGCCATTGGGGAAGTGACTCTGATGTGGCACAGCCCAAAGACCACTAAATATGATGAGATGACCCTAGGACTTAGACCCGCAAGCATACAAGCGCTCAATGATTCTCACGATGACGATTTTTGCTCACCCGATTCACACGTTCACCCGGTGGGTCCGGGAGATAATGATGAAGGTCCGGAGCGGGACCCAATTGTTCTAATGGACTTACAATGCTAGGGCTGACCCCAAATGAGTCTAGGATACCCAACTTTGCGGGCGGCTGGCCCGCAAGGCGGGGGCTTGGTGGCACTCACTCACGGTCCGCGGTGGACACTAACAAACTAGCATGCAAGTTCGAGCCCTCTTCTCACCGCCGACGAGCAATCAAAGCAATACTAAACTAGCAGGAATAAGGCTACTAAGGATAGTATCAGAAGCTCTCCTGATCGGTGTGAAGACACCGATCCCGATCGGAGACGAGGGCGCACCGGGAGGCGAGGGTATGCACCCGATCGCCGTGGCGATGTAGCTTGACCTGAAATTGCAAACGGTACAGCACTACTCCTCACGCAGAAGGGGTGATCTTGGGGTGGGGGTTATGCTTAATACATTCAAAACTACCTCCACGCAGGGAGGGGCCTTCAGCCGGCCAAGCGGGGTGGGGAGAGATGCAAAGGAAACCGAGTTTTCGAGCTTCGCCGATTCTGTCTAGCTTCTGTAATTCTGGACAGGGAGTCGATGTTGATGCAGCCAATAAATCCACCGAGCTCAGAATCTGATGAGACTTGCGCCAAAAGATTGCTAACCGGAGAGGGGTGCGGCTTGAATTTTTGGTTGATGTTCTGATCTGGGGGCTGACTGCTCCGGCGACTGGAAGATGGATGCAGCTCTGGTCTCTGGCTGAGCTCAGTCTGAAACAGCAGGTTGCAGAAGCGGCCACGGTCGCTCCTGAGCTCCAAATCTGGCACCGCTGGACTCGTTGGAATCGTATACGAGTCTACTTTGCATCAAAACAAACGGGGGAGTCTTCTGATGTCGGAGATGAGCTGGATGTCCAGAGAAGTGGACGGTGGTCGGGACAGACTGTGAGGAGGCAGACCGGCGTGGTTGTGGTAGAAAATTGGTATCTCTGGTTGTCGGACGCCGAACGGGATTCCGCCTTCTGTTCCTAGACGCTGACAGGGGGAGGAAGAACTTTGTAGAAGACCTGAAGGCTGGTTCCTTCAAGGTTCGTTGTGGGAGAGTCTTCTCTGCCGCTCTGGCTTCTGGTCTGAGAAGTTCTGCACAGTCGGAGAAGAATGGTGGTTGCGGACAGCACCGAGCTCGGATGCCGACGAAACCGCCTCGCCTGGAAAGCTAACTTGCAGATGAATCCAGAAATGTAGGCCTCGCCTCTTGAGTCTTTGAGGGATGGTCGTGGCCTCCTCTGCAAGTTGTTGTAGTTCTGCTTCCTGAAACAGGGTGAGAATGAGGAGACGAAGAAGAGGTGGGAAAGGGAATGGTCAAGAGAGGAAGAGGTGTAAGGTAGTTCCAATGGCTATGGGAGGGAGATGAGAGGTGTTTGAGGGGCTGTGGAGGCTAGAGAGATGGAGGTGGGGAGGGCGAAGTGGGGCTGGAGATGGGGGTGGTCTGCTAGGGATGGTGGTGGGGAGGGGAGTGGGCACAAGGGGAGGGTGAGTGATAGGGAAGGTGGGGGCGAACTTGGCCAAGGGGAGAGGTCTAGGGCGACCAAGGGCAGGGGGGGGAAGGTTGAAATTCGAATTTGGCCTTGGGAGGGGTGGGGTTTGTGTGGGGAAGTGGTGGATTGTGTTGGGAGGTGGAGGATTTGCTTTGGGACAAAGAGAGGGGAGTAAATGAGGGGCTTGGGGAAGTGGAGGGTCTTAATAGAGGTGGGTGAGGTAGTGGAGGTGGTTGGGGGTTGGAGTAAGTGAGGGGGGGGAGGAGGAGAGAGGGTGGGGGCGAACTTCCCTTGGGAGAGAGAGAGAGTGAGAGAGAGAGTGAGGGAAAGAGAGTAAGAGAGAGAGATTTAAGAGGTAAAAGGAAGTGGTTTTTTTTTTCAATATCCAAAAAGTGAGTACAAGTGGAGAGATGGGGCCTATATATATGCAACCACTCTTTACATGACCAAAATGTCCCTGACAATAGGACAAAAGACCGAGCATAACCTAGACTCAATCCTATGAGCCCATAACTAAGGAAATAAGGCCCAATTAAGCAAAATAAGGGAAATGGACTAGAACCACATGACTCAATAAAGGAAAATACATAAGATAGGACTCAATAAAAGGAAAATACATAAAATGAACCTGGGAAAATGAAGATAACAAGTGGAGACCATGATCAATCCATATCAAGAGTGTGTAGACGACCAAAGCTAGAGGGAGTGTCATGAGATGCCCTCATCAAATCCCCCGGGGTGGGGAGAACTCGACCCTGTCGAGTATGGGTCTGCCTGACTGTCGTACTGCTCCATTATGTCGGGGTCCAGGCGCATCAAATCCTCCCGACTCACCCATGCATCCTCGATTGGGGGACGGTTCTTCCACCTAACCAGATAGCGCTGATACACCTTGTGCCTTGTAATGATACTCTGCTCATCCAGTATTGCCTCTACCTGCTCTTGTCGGTCCCTCAAGCTAGAAAGTGGAGTCCCTCCGGGGGTGTCTCTCATAAGGGGGGGGTAAAGGCTCAAGCTCCTCACTAGGTTCCACCGTGGGGCCTTTGTAGGGTACCAGGTCCGCCACGTTGAAGGTAGGGTGTACCCCATAGCTCTCTGGTAGGTCAAGCTCATAAGCATTGCTGCCAAGTCGTCGTAGAACTCGAAAGGGTCCCGACCCTCGTGCCCTCAACTTGGAGGCAGGCCCGGGAAGGAGCCGCTCCGTCCTCACCATCACCGGGTCCCCCACTTGGAATTCACAGTGGTGCCGGTGAGCATCGGCCCGTCTTTTGTAAGCCTCATTGCTTTTACCTATATGCTTGCGGATGTCATCATGCAACTCTTTGATATGCTGTGCAAAGGACTCAGCTGAGACTGACACTCTAGCATGTGGGGGAAGGGGAATGAGATCCGAGGGCTTTCTAGGCCTAAAACCATGTACTACCTCAAATGGACTCTTGCCTATGGACCTATTGACAGAATCATTGTAGGCAAACTCGGCTTGAGATAAGAGGAGATCCCAATTCCCAGGGTGATCCCCTACAAGGCATCGGAGCAAGTTCCCAAGGCTTCGGTTGACGACCTCAGTTTGGCCATCGGTTTGAGGATGATAGGCAGTGGAGAATTTGAGGAGGGTCCCCATCAAGTGCCATAGAGTCTTCCAAAAATAACTAGTGAACTTCACATCTCTATCGGACACAATAGTCTTAGGTAACCCATGGAGTCAGACTACCTCATCAAAGAATAATCGGGCGATCCTAGAGGCATCAGAGGTCTTGGAGCAGGGGATAAAGTGGGCCATCTTTGAGAACCTGTCAACCACTACAAAGATGGAATCATGTTTGCGCAAGGTCTTTGGTAGGCCAAGAATGAAATCCATGCTCAAATCCTCCCATGGTTGGTCGGGTATGGGTAGTGGTGTGTAAAGCCCGGTGTTTTGTCTTACTTGCTTGGCGGATGCACATATGCGGCATTGTCCCACAATGTGGGCCGCATCCTTCTTGAGACTGGGCCAGTGGAATTGCCTCTCAACCAACTCTATGGTTTTGTGGACCCCAAAGTGACCAGCTAGACCACCACTATGTAACTCCCAAACTAGGAAGTCCCTAAGTGAAGTCCTAGGTATGCAAAGCCTATTCCCTTTGAATAGATATCCATCTTGAAGTATGAACCCCTTATACTCCTTGAGTGGCTGGGTGGAAAGGGTGTTGTAGTGAGTCCCAAAGTCGGGGCAATGTGGGTATTCCCCTTTGATTCTCTCAAATCCGGTTACCTCCACTTGGACGGTGGAGAGTAAGGCTACCCGCCTACTTAGTGCATCGGCGGCGCGGTTCTCACTATCCATCTTATACTTGAGGACATAGGTGTAGGCTTGAATGTATTCTACCCATCGGGCATGGCGGGCATTGAGCTTTTGTTGAGTGTTGAGATATTTCAAAGCCTCATGGTCCGAGAAGATCACAAATTCTTTGGGTAGGAGATAGTGCCTCCAGTGCCGGAGGGATTGAACCACGGCATAAAGCTCTTTGTCATATGTGGAGTATCTCGTCCTAGCCTCACAAAGTTTTTCACTAAAGTAGGCTACCGGGTGACCCTCTTGGCTAAGGATACCTCCAATCCCTACCCCGGAAGCATCACATGTGACCTCAAAGACCTTTGAAAAGTCGGGTAGGCAAAGGACCGGGGCTTGGGTCATTTTCTCTTTAAGCTCTAGGAAGGCTTTGGAGGCTGCCCTAGTCCAAACAAATGTGCCTTTCTTGAGGCAATCCGTGACAGGAGTGGTGACAGTGCTAAACCCCCGGATGAATCTCCTATAGAAGGTGGCTAGCCCATGGAAGCTTCGGGCGTCATGAATGGTTTTGGGCTCGGGCCACTCAAGAATAGCTTGGACCTTTTCGGGGTCCATGGATACTCCTTGGGATGAGACAATAAATCCTAGGAAGGTTAGTTGATTGGTCAAGAAATGACACTTCCCGGGATTGGCAAAGAGACTCTCTTTCCTAAGGATGGTGCACACTTGTTTGAGGTGATCGAGGTGGGCTTCCTTGGATTGGCTATATATGAGGATGTCATCAAAGTAGACAACTAGAAAGATGCCAATGAAGGGCCGGAGGACCTCGGTCATGAGACGCATGAAGGTACTTGGTGCATTAGAAAGGCCGAAAGGCATAACAAGCCATTCATAGAGACCGTCCTTAGTTTTAAAGGCGGTTTTCCACTCGTCCCCGGGCCTAATGCGGACTTGGTGGTAGCCACTTTTGAGATCAATTTTGGAGAAGATGGTGGCTCCCGCTAGCATGTCTAGCATGTCATCAAGCCGAGGGATGGGGAACCTATATTTGACCGTTATCTTGTTGACGGCTCGGCTATCTACACACATGCGCCAAGTCCCATCCTTTTTGGGTGTAAGAAGAGCCGGGACGGCACAAGGGCTTTTGCTAATTCGGAGGAAGCCCTTCTTGATGAGTTCTTCAATTTACCTCCGAAGCTCGGCATGCTCGGTGGGGTTGAGTCGGTAGTGTGGGAGGTTGGGCAAGGTATCCCCGGGCACGGGGTCGATGGCATGTTGCACATCTCTCATAGGTGGTAGTTTGTCCGGAAGCTCCTCGGGAAATACATCATGGAAGTCCTTAAGGAGTTGATGAATTTCTAGGGGGTGTGGATCGGTTGGGGTGGATTCCCCTAGACAAATGACGATGGCACATACTTGATCCCCTTGGTTGACTTCTTCCTCAAACTCTTTCCTAGTGACAAGGTGTAGGCTCCTAGGAGGCTCTTTGATGTTACTAGGACTAGGACTTGATGGGGTGGGGTTCGTTGGTGTTGGGATGGGGGGAAAGGTAGTGGGTCCCTCAAGGGAGGGAGAGGCCTTCTTAGGTAGAGTGCGGGGTGGAGATGGGTTGAGTTGGATCTTCTTCCCCTCATGAATGAAGATGCAAGCGTTGGTTCTTCCTAAGAAGGTGGCATCTACATCGTAGATCCAAGGCCGTCCTAAAAGGATACTCCCAACTTCCATTGGAAGGATATCACACCACACTTGGCCTTGATAGGATTGGAATGTAATTGGGACAAGGCAACAGGCACTAACGGGCATGGAGGTGGTATTAATCCATGCTACCCTATATGGGTGGGGATGTGGGGAGGTGGTAAGGCCCAAAAGTTTAACGGTGTCGGGTGACACCGCATTCACACTACTTCCATTGTCCAATATGACCTTCCTAATATGGCTCCCTATTCTTATGTAGGTGTGGAATATGGTGTTTCTTCTCCAATCATGCTCTTGGTTTTGAGTGAGGGTGCATCTAACCACCCCGATGTGGGATTCGGTGGGTGGAGGAGGTTGTTCTTGGTTGCTCTCTATGTAGTGGTTCTCATACTCCTCCTCCCATTCAAGAGAGGGTTCATATACCTCAATCTCTCCTTCAAATTCAGCTTGGGGTTGGGGGTTGGTCTCCTCTATGAGTAAGTTTGATGCTCCCTTGGTGGGGCATTGATTGGCAAAGTGTCCATACCCATAACACCTAAAGCATTGCTGCCCACTTTGATGGTTTGGGGTCACTTTAGTGTGAGGGAGAGTGGGTGTCGAATTGGGCCTATTGGGAGTTGTGTTTAGGGGCCCACTTGCGGGGAGGAATGGTGGATTGGCATTAGGAGGGGTGACCCGTGTGGGAGGAGTTCCCATGGGTGTAGGAAGGAGACCTCTTTGGGGTGGTGGGGGGTTGGCCCGAGGTGCCATGGCTCTAGGGTCCATTCCCCGAGGGGGAACCATTCGCGTGTACCGAGAGAATTTCTCGGCATCCCGAGCTACTTGGTAGGCTTGCTCTAAAGTTGTTACTTGACGCATGAATAGTTCCTTTTTGATATGGAATTGAAGCCCATTCCTAAAGCGGGAGAGTGTGACGGAGGGGTCCTCTTGGACTCCACATTTGAGGAGGTAGTAGTCAAACTTTTCAATGTATTCCATAACGGTCTTTCCTTCTTGAGTCAAGGCTTGCCATTCATCTAGGAGGTTTTGATGGTAGGAGGGTGGGACATATTTGAGTTTGAGTTGGTCTTTCATGGCCCCCCATGTGGTGATTGGAACTTCCCTCCTAACTATCCTTAAGGCTTCAACATTCATCCAATGAGTTTTGGCAAGTTTGGTTAATTGCATCTTTGCAAGTCGGACTTTCCTATCCTCGGTCATTGGGTACCAATCAAAATATTGATCCATGGCTGCCTCCCAATCTAAGTAGATGCTCAGATGATGAGATCCATCAAATGTGGGAGCATCGACTTTCACAAGTCTCATTAGTTGGTCATCCGGGTTGTCTCGGGGAGGCCTCTCATTCCTTCCAGGGGGTGGGTCCCTTTCCTGTTCGGGAGGGGGGTCAAGGTTGAGTCCTCCTATGGCTGGCTCCACATGTGGAGGGGGATCTCTCCTATCTCCTTCCCTTGGAATAGGTCTATTTTCCTCAAGTTGTTCAAGCCGGGCCGTAATACCGTCAAGCCTTCCCATAATTTCGGTCATGTAGTCCACAAGAAACCTCATTTGGTCGGGAAGCTCATGCTCATTGTGAGGGGGATTTCCTTGGGGATTGGGATTCATGGTGTTATTGGAAGAAGATGGATTGCCTTGATAATGAGTTCCACTACGGGTGGTCATGCAAGGTTGGGTGGGCTATGCAAGGGTGTGCGAATGCACCTAAGAAAGACTTAGTGTGACCCAAGACTAGACTTGTAAGGACAAGCCTATGACCGCTCTGATACCACTTGATGTGGCACAGCCCAAAGACCACTAAATATGATGAGATGACCCTAGGACTTAGACCCGCAAGCATACAAGCGCTCAATGATTCTCACGATGACGATTTTTGCTCACCCGATTCACACGTTCACCCGGTGGGTCCGGGAGATAATGATGAAGGTCCGGGGCGGGACCCAATTGTTCTAATGGACTTACAATGCTAGGGCTGACCCCAAATGAGTCTAGGATACCCAACTTTGTGGGCGGCTGGCCCGCAAGGTGGGGGCTTGGTGGCACTCACTCACGGTCCGCGGTGGACACTAACAAACTAGCATGCAAGTTCGAGCCCTCTTCTCACCGCCGACGAGCAATCAAAGCAATACTAAACTAGCAGGAATAAGGCTACTAAGGATAGTATCAGAAGCTCACCTGATCGGTGTGAAGACACCGATCCCGATCGGAGACGAGGGTGCGCCGGGAGGCGAGGGTATGCACCCGATCGCCGCGGCGATGTAGCTTGACCTGAAATTGCAAACGATACAGCACTACTCCTCACGCAGAAGGGGTGATCTTGGGGTGGGGGTTATGCTTAATACATTCAAAACTACCTCCACGCAGGGAGGGGCCTTCAGCCGGCCAAGCGGGGTGGGGAGAGATGCAAAGGAAACCGAGTTTCCGAGCTTCGCCGATTCTGTCTAGCTTCTGTAATTCTGGACAGGGAGTTGATGTTGATGCAGCCAATAAATCCACCGAGCTCAGAATCTAATGAGACTTGCGCCAAAAGATTGCTAACCGGAGAGGGGTGCGGCTTGAATTTTTGGTTGACGTTCTGATTTGGGGGATGACTGCTCCGGCGACTAGAAGATGGATGCAGCTCTGGTCTCTGGCTGAGCTCAGTCTGAAACAGCAGGTTGCAGAAGTGGCCACGGTCGCTCCTGAGCTCCAAATCTGGCACCGCTGGACTCGTTGGAATCGTATACGAGTCTACTTTGCAGGAAAACAAACGGGGGAGTCTTCTGATGTCGGAGATGAGCTGGATGTCCAGAGAAGTGGACGGTGGTCGGGACAGACTGTGAGGAGGCAGACCGGCGTGGTTGTGGTAGAAAATTGGTATCTCTGGTTGTCGGACGCCGAACGGGATTCCGCCTTCTGTTCCTAGACGCTGACAGGGGGAGGAAGAACTTTGTAGAAGACCTGAAGGCTGGTTCCTTCAAGGTTCGTTGTGGGAGAGTCTTCTCTGCCGCTCTGGCTTCTGGTCTGAGAAGTTCTGCACAGTCGGAGAAGAATGGTGGTTGCGGACAGCACCGAGCTCGGATGCCGACGAAACCACCTCGCCTGGAAAGATAACTTGCAGACGAATCCAGAAATGTAGGCCTCGCCTCTTGAGTCGTTGAGGGATGGTCGTGTCCTCCTCTGCAAGTTGTTGTAGTTCTGCTTCCTGAAACAGGGTGAGAATGAGGAGACGAAGAAGAGGTGGGAAAGGGAATGGTCAAGAGAGGAAGAGGTGAAAGGTAGTTCCAATGGCTATGGGAGGGAGATGAGAGGTGTTTGAGGGGCTGTGGAGGCTAGAGAGATGGAGGTGGGGAGGGCGAAGTGGGGCTGGAGATGGGGGTGGTCTGCTAGGGATGGTGGTGGGGAGGGGAGTGGGCACAAGGGGAGGGTGAGTGATAGGGAAGGTGGGGGCGAACTTGGCCAAGGGGAGAGGGCTAGGGCGACCAAGGGCAGGGGGGGGAAGGTTGAAATTCGAATTTGGCCTTGGGAGGGGTGGGGTTTGTGTGGGGAAGTGGTGGATTGTGTTGGGAGGTGGAGGATTTGCTTTGGGACAAAGAGAGGGGAGTAAATGAGGGGCTTGGGGAAGTGGAGGGTCTTAATAGAGGTGGGTGAGGTAGTGGAGGTGGTTGGGGGTTGGAGTAAGTGAGGGGGGGGAGGAGGAGAGAGGGTGGGGGCGAACTTCCCTTGGGAGAGAGAGAGAGTGAGAGAGAGAGTGAGGGAAAGAGAGTAAGAGAGAGAGATTTAAGAGGTAAAAGGAAGTGGTTTTTTTTTTCAATATCCAAAAAGTGAGTACAAGTGGAGAGATGGGGCCTATATATAGGCAACCACTCTTTACATGACCAAAATGTCCCTGACAATAGGACAAAAGACCGAGCATAACGTAGACTCAATCCTATGGGCCCATAACTAAGGAAATAAGGCCCAATTAAGCAAAATAAGGGAAATGGACTAGAACCACATGACTCAATAAAGGAAAATACATAAGATAGGACTCAATAAAAGGAAAATACATAAAATGAACCTGGGAAAATGAAGATAACAAGTGGAGACCATGATCAATCCATATCAAGAGTGTGTAGACGACCAAAGCTAGAGAGAGTGTTGTGAGATGCCCTAATCAGACTCGCCGCGGCCTCGAGAACAAGATGTGATCGCCAGGGGCCAAAAGACCCCAAAATAAAGAAAGTGATAGCACCTACCTCAAGAGCGGGAGATGGCGGGTTGCTTCTTCCTCCCCCTTCGGCCGGCCGACGGAGAGGGCTTTCCTTGGGTACCCTTACAAAACAACGACAAACAAGTAACGAGTGGATTAGAAAGATGAAGGTGTAGTATTCAAATTCTTGCGATAAAAATAACGAAATGATGGCAAGACACACATCTGGTTGGTGTTATCTTTTAAACCCCTCTCGGACTCGAGTAGGAGGAAAATGAGATGATGGATGCAAGAAGTATATAAGAAGAGGCGCCCTTATGAAGGGGGATAGAGGATGCGAGATGATGAATGCAAAAGAACTACGAAGAAAGGGAAAGGGTTGGCTTCTTGGATGTGCCGATGGTGAAATCCGACGGAGCTCCGGCAGCGTAGGGACGACGTGGAAGCACGGTGGATGAAGATGACCTTCCTCTCGCGAGCGTGGGCACCAGAGAAGCCGGCAGAACCTCCACCTACAAAAGACCCCACGGGTTAGAAATGACTCCGGTAGCCTCTGGGCTCCGGCAGCCTATCAGATCTCTTAGAAGCTCCTCCAGAACTGAGAGGGGGGGGGCCTCTATTTATAGGGCTCCGGAGGGTGGAGGCGTCCAGGACCCTGGACACCTCCATTAAGGCAAAAAAGATATTTTATTCTATTTTTATTCATTTTTTCCGAATATTTTCATGGAGGCGTCCAGGGTCCCGGACGCCTCCATAAGTCCCACCGAACTCCACCGAAAGTCGCACGCGGTTTAACACAACGCGTGGTTTTGGAGCGGCGACCCGTGATTTGGAAATGGGCACGTCCAGACGGCTGGACGTCTCTACAATTTGGATTCTTTCACACACGACAAACCATTGTTCGGTGGGCGGGGCCCCGTGAGTGAGTTGATGGAGGCGTCTAGGGGCCTGGACGCCTCCAAGAAAATATTTTTTTATTTTTTTGTTTTATTTTTTATGCCAACTGGCATTTTATATTTTTTTATTTTTGTTTTAATGGAGGCGTCCAGGGGCCTGGACGCCTCCATAAATATATATATATTTTTTATGTATTTTTTGGGGTTTGAAAAATAAATAAAAATAATGGGGGCGTCCAAGAGCCTGGACGCCCCCATGAAGACCTGCCCGGGTCCTCAGACAAGGCATTGGCAGCCGCCCAATAGACACCCTTCCTGGTTTCGGAACCTTCCGATGCGTCTGACTGGTGTTGATGCCGTCCGAATGCTGCGACGAGATGATTCCGGATGCCGAAAAAGGCAGAAGAAGACCCAAGAAAAGGAAGCACTCAAGTGATTCAAAATGCGAAATCCACCGCGGGGCGTCGTATAGTAATATGAGATTTTCTCAGGAGACGTCAGGAATGGCGTGTCTACAGCTGCCCCACCTTAGCGTCTGCTTTGCAAGGGAGCGACACGTAGTGGAATGGTATCGAAGTGGAGTGAAGTGGGAGCGGACTGATAAGTTGATACCAAGGTGTGATGAGACACACTTTTGACGTTACTGTTTGGAATCTTTCCTGAAGTTTCAATGAGGCGACCTTGAAGGAGGTCTTTCAAATTTTGACGATTTGCTTGGACGGAGATCAAATAAGGGAGGGTGAGATGTGCGCTCAGGCACGAAACAAAAAGAGACCAACTTCTCGGTGTGGAAGTACCTGGGTCATAAACCTGCAGGTTTCACCTTTGGGGAGCGGTTACAAGCCAACGTGGAAGTGCTGCGGCCAAGGTGGGTCAAGCAAGGTAAAAAGTAAAGGAATATCTGAGGGTCTGTCCAAACAAGGGTCTCCTTTGGAAGAGCAGCGTAGGGCCGTTTCAAGGAAACTCAGTATTTCATTCAGAGTAGAATATCTCATATTTGTAAGAATTGAAGCACACGGCTTTCGCAATCGAATCACTTGAATGATCTTCCGCAATAAATCAAAGTCCTATATGAATGCATGCTGGGCTTAAAGAAAAATTTAAAACAAACTAAAATAGAAAATAGCCAAGGATAATATTGTCAACTTGTTAAGAATGGGTCAGGATACCGATCCGGTGAGCCGGCACTGGGATGGGGCCCATTTATCCGCGCACCAACTCACTGAATGGAACTGTCGTCCCCATGCTATCACAAGTTAACGGCCTATCCGTACAACCCAAATTCTTCCGGGATCATCACTATTTTTTTTTTGTTGAAGGGGAACTCAGATCCCAGATTCGTTCGGGCCGCAAGGTCCTTGAAATATTCTAGTAACGTAGGTATCATATATTATGATGCATGACATGGTGGGACCAACCAATGAAAGATGGGACATGAGATAGGACAAAAGACGTCCGTTAGTAAAACCTGCACAGGCCAACATGGATTAATAACATCAGAAAGTAACAGAATCGTAACAGAATCGCACCACAATGGAAAGGAGATCTAGCCAAAATCCTGACACTGACCGCTGATGTGACATGTTCCGTCCTGTAGCGCCCTACCCTTCCTATAAGAACTCCCCTTAGGCTAGTTCATTCAAAAGCATCAAGGTGGGTTTTGGAAGCTCAGGAGAGGAAGGAGAGGAGAATCTAGAGATTTCAGGATGGAAGGAGAGTCTTCCCGTGTTATGAAGAGGAGCAGGCCTAGCAGCGAGATCAGGCGACTCTCCGACCTCGAGGGTCATCTGAGTGGGACGATCATGTCGCATATGGTAAGCTGATTCATTTCAAATTTCTCCACGTGAACCTTCTTCTTACTTTCTTCCTTTCTTTTTCTTTTCTCTTCCAGCCATATCCACTCTTCCCAGGCCCGAGGAAGTTTTCCAAACTGCCATGGCTTTCAAAGCTAACTTCCAACATCTCCATCGGCATGAGGGCCATACTCTCGAAGTGGCATCTGCAGGGGCTCCTTATTCACGCCAAACACTACGAGAAGATTCGTATGGACTGGGCGGCTATGGGCGCACTAGTGGAGATCTAGCATCCCCAGACCCACACTTTTATCTTCCCGACCTTCGAGGCGACCATCCTCCTCGAGGACGTGGAACTTCTGCTCGGATTGAAGAAATTCAAGAGTGACGGGAAGGTGAAGGCTATGCGGATGCTGACACGGGGGACTTCCGAAAGCATCCTTGGAAGTTTCATGCCGCCCGACGTAGCCAGAAAGGTCCGTACTCAAAAGGGGATGGATCTCCAAAAGCTCACGGAATGGGTCATGGACGCCCTGAGAGGGTTACCAGACGATGACTATTTGGAGGGAATCATGAAACGGTTCACCATTTGTCTGGCGGGTGCTCTCTTGTTTCCTTATACCGACAACATGGTGGAGGAAGACCAACTGAGTGCTATTCATGAGATCTGGAGTGGAAAGAGGGTGGGACCCGCCGTCCTTGTCTATCTTTACAGCGGCCTTACTACCTCGAGCATGGGTAAGCCTCCATTTGGTTGCGCACTTGTCTTGAATTGCTGGCTTGATTTGCATTTCAAATTCGACCACCGCGAGGGAATGCCAACGGCTTCGAAGCTTTTCCAACAAAGCCCGCTTCATCATATAGCCGACGTGTTAGGCTTTGGTGGCACTGTAGCGAACCGTGTTCCGTGGCTGAAGAAACGTGAAGACTGGCGGTCCCACTTTCGAACCATGACACAAAGCTTCTTTACTTGCGCACCGGCATGTCTACTTTCGCTCGAGCTCCTCATGAGGCCTTCCTCTGAAGTTGATCTCCAACTGATCGGCACAATCGAGTTCGTCCTTTATAACGCGCAACGATGCTGCCTCCAGGTCGGCATTCCACACCATTCATTCCCAATATCGACTGGCATCGTTCCTTCGAAGAAGAGGGAGTTGGGCACTGAAGCGGACGCAAAGGAAGCGAAGGTCGTCAAAGCACCCTGGAAGACAAGTGTCGCGGGAAAGGCCTTAGCGCACGTGGGGGAAGAGTGCGAGCTGTGGAGGGCTTATGTAACCGAATTGGGGAAGTTAAGGCCTAAGGTGCCTAAGCCCCTGATGTAGCTCGTTCTGCTTTCTGATGGAATAAAATCTGGCATTTTGATGTTTTGGACCACGTTCCCTTTGTTATGATTTTTATTTTTCCGTTTTTCTATTTTTGTGTTTTCTTTCTTTTTATGTACCTATTTATTCACAATATGATCATATGTAAATATATATTAAAAAAAAATTAATGGGGGCGTCTAGGGGCCTGGACGCCTCCAATTTTTTATTTTTCTTATTTATTATTTTTTTATTTTGGGGGCGTCCAGGGGTTTGGACGCCCCTATATTTTATTTTTATTATTTTTTTGAATTTTGTTTGGGGGCCTCCAGGCGCCTGGACGCCCCTAAATTTTTTTGAATTTTTTTAAAAAAAGAAAAAAGTGGGGGCGTCCAGGCGCCTGGACGCCCCAAAAAAAGGGTTTTTCTTATATAAGGGGGGCCTCACCCCCCTTTCACTTCTACTGTTCATTCTGACGACTTGTTCACTGTAAACGACCCATTCCCAATTCCAATGGAGCAAGGAGGCCCGAGCCAGGGTAGGGAGAAGCGGAAACGACGGGCTCGTCGTCCGAGGAGGCTGAGAGAGCCGAGGAGGCTGCCGTGGCGGAAGAGATTGCCGTGGAGGAGGAGGCTCCTCTTTTGGCTGTGGAGGACCCTGCGGGCGCTGGTGACACGGGAGAGGACGAGCATGATCCGATAAGCCCCTTGACTTCCATTCTATTGGTTCATTGGGCTAAACGGGCAGACGAGAGGCTGTGTGGAGAAGGCCGGTTAATTTGAGAAGGAGGCGTCCATGGTCCTGGACGCCTCCACATTTTCTTTTTTTTCTTTTTATCTTTTTATTTAAAAAATAAGATTAAAAATAAGGAGGCATCCAAGGATTGGGATGCCTCCATGATAATATATATTATTTTATTTATTTTTGTTTTTTTTGTTTTTTTTTTGGTTTTTCTAAAAATAAAATAAAGAAAATAAAGAGGAGGCGTCCAAGGGGTTGGACGCGTCTAAGAAAAACATAAATATTTTTAAAAATAAAATAAATAAGTAGCATATACAGTGTTATTGTTTATTACTATCCATGCTACTGATATGTTGCCCTGTTGGTTTTGTGGTGTGTAGGGCGTGATGAAGGGCCGGATCAGCTGGTCTCTAGTGGTGGCAGCGTACCGTGGGCTGCCAGACTTCCAGAGGGCGCGTGTGGACGCCATGGGCTTTGGAGCCTTGCTCAGGATCGAGCCCTTTCGGCTCGACCTTCTTCTTATCCAGGCATTGAGGGAGCGGTGGCATGCGCCGAGTCGGGCGTTTCTGATACCCTGGGGGCACATGGTGCCGATGCTTGAAGACGTAGCTTGGATCACCGGGCTACGAGTTGACGGAGAGGCAGTCAGCGGGGTCACCTATCCCGACTACCGAGAGAGTGCCCTGGACCTGCTGCGGTTAGAGACGAGCGTGACCGACAGAAACAGCAGGGTAGTCGGCCGAGTGGAGATTATGGAGGCGCTCGGATTCGTCGACCCGCGCCAGCGGGTTAGCGAGACTGGAGCGGAGTTTCTGGCACGACTGGAGGGAGATGCCCGTGCAGCTTTCACCCAGGACCCGAGCGAGCAGGAGCTGGTGGATCTAGACCTCCGGAGGTTTCTTTTCTTCTTCCTGGGCCGCCTTCTGCTGGGGACGAAGGGGGATGGCATCCATTGCCGCTTCCTCGGGATCCTGGCGGACCTTGACAGAGTGGGGCACTACGCGTGGGGAGCGGCTCTGCTTGCTCATTTGATTGCTGATCTCTCCCAGACTTCAGAGAGAAAAGACGACAGTCAGCGGCTTCGCACCTTTTCTCCAGGTACATATTTATGCATTTTACCGTAGTTAAATATGCAATTACTCATGCTAATGATGCATGATGGATGCAGGTGTGGAGTTATTACTACTTCCCGATGGGAAGGGCCAGGCAGGGGAATAGGAGAGCCGTTCCTCTAGCGCGACAGTGGAG
Source organism: Amorphophallus konjac (assembly GCA_022559845.1). NCBI lineage: Eukaryota > Viridiplantae > Streptophyta > Magnoliopsida > Alismatales > Araceae > Amorphophallus > Amorphophallus konjac. The sequence goes on from CM040120.1 coordinate 218,677,466, forward strand.
GCCGGTCGTGGTAGCGGCACCACACAGCTACCAGCTGGCGTCACTTCGTCGGGAGCTGAGCGAGTATCCCGAGGCATGGTATGATGCGTATGATTTTTTTGTTTTTTTATGCATGCGACTCAATGGAAACTAGTATGATGTATGTATGGTGATGTAGGTGGTGTAGAGGCCCTACTTGGGTATGGCCGACGCTGGCCAGCCCTGGGTTGTAGCGGGTCTTCCTCGTTTCGGGCGGGATGTGTGGGTTTCATTGCCTGAACGAGATCGAGCCGCTTCGGCTGAGGCTGGTTATGAGGACGTTGGGGCTGGCCCAAGAGTGGGTCGATGTAGATGAGCCGGTCCGCATCGGGCGGAAGACCAAGGGGAAGGCGAAGATCGTGGACTGGCGCACGCGCTTCCCAGCACAGTACCAGGACTAGCAGTAGGGCGGGGTCCCAGTGGTGTCCCATGTACAGGACAGCACAGACTACATGAGACGGTATCGAGCTACGTACGGGGACCGCCTCTCCCTCGGTGGTATGGCAGGGGTAAGTGTTAAATGAAAATGCTTCACCCTTCTATATGTATATGCATGTGGCACTAACTTATATGCAATGCAGGATGCTCGTGACAACATGATCGCCGAGCTGAGGGCCCAGTTGGCGGACGCCAGGCGACAGTTGGTGGCCATCCGAGAGGAGTTGGAGATCCTGGTGAGTCTATGCAATGCATTTTTGTGACCTGGATTTTTGATACTTGGCCTCTGACTGTCGTTTGCTCTGTGTTTCAGCGGGCCCACCAGACAGCGGCAGCCGGGACGGCTGGTGGAGCGGGTTCCAGTTCGTGGGGCCCTCCCCCGGAGATCTCTGCCCTTCAGGAGCAGCTGGCATATGCGGTGGCTCAGGCCGAGGAGGCCATGCGTGACTGCGAGGCTCGAGTGACTGCTTGCTTGGCCCTGACTCTCTTCTAGCTACTTTCCTTCTATCACTGCTCTCTCACGGTGCATGCATGTTTGGACAGGTGGCCGAGATTCGGGAGGCCCTGACCCGTGCTGTTCGTGCCGAGCAGGAGCGCGATGCTCGGGTGGCGGAGCGTGACGCCCGGATTGTGGAGCTGGAGGAGGAGCAGTGACGGGAGGCTGAGGAGCTCCCTCATGACGTGTTGGATCTGCGGATTACCCTCGAGCTGTCGACGAGAGAGGCGATGAGAGAGAGAGAGGAGAGGGAGAGGGATAGGGAGATCCTAGAGAGAGAGAGAGAGGGAGAGGGATAGGGAGATCCTAGAGAGAGAGAGGGAGAGGGAGAGGGAGATCATGGAGAAAGATAGGGAGTACAGGAGGGCAGAGCGACATGGAGATTGGGACGAGAGGAGGGCCTTGGAGGCCCAGGTGAGGGAGCTCCGACTGAGTCTTGGCACGGCGGAGGGGAGACTTCGGGAGAGTGAGGAGCGGTATCAGAGGGCGAAGGAGCGCGGGGCGCGACTTCGTCAGTCTGGTTCCTTTTCCGTGGGCAGCTTTCTAGTTTCTTCGGCTGAGGAGCGTCGCCGCACCTTGGAGGCTGGCATGGTGCCCCTTGGGGAGGCGAGCACGGCTTCTCAGGGTTCACAGAGGTCGCAGAGGCCCCCTAGGGATCCCCGTCAGAGGAGGGAGGAGAGAGATGACCAGGAGGGTGATGGCGAGAGTTAGAGAGTTGCTTATACACTCCACCCTCCTTACTGCATGATGTACTTTCGACTATTATATGAAATGAAAATGGCTTTCTTGTGTTGTGTGTACCTTTCCTCTCTCACTTTTCTGCTGCATCGAGTTGTTTCGAGGCATGCCTTACGAGACTTTGCCCTGAACAACGGGGAACTGCGCTTTGCACGGGGGGATTCTGTTTCCTTTCTCCCCCGTTTTTGGGCGCGTCCAGGCGCGAGGACGCGTCTTAATCCTCGAATTCAAATTTAAAGCGTCGGGTGGCCTTTCTTCGGATCGTGCCTTACCCGCAAACGAGCCCGCCTTCCACCGAAACTCGCTTGCCCATCTTTGTATTCTTCCCCTCGATCGATGGAGTTCGGCGGTCTGGACCACTGCGAAGGTGGAGAGGGACGCGGGACCCCTCGCCTGAGGAGGGACATGCAAGAGCACGGAACGGTGTCCATGGAGAAGTAAGGGCCGCTTTGGGCGCCCGAGGGACCCGAGGGGCCCGATGTTACGGAGGGAGGTGAACACAGTCTGCTAGGTCCTCCAATCTCTTCCTCTTTAATCCATTTTGAGTTTTGAAGCGAGACGTGCGAGGGGGGAAAGGGTTCGGCGAGTGTTGCACTCAAATGATGGACGCGTCCTAGATAGGGGACGCGTTCTTTGTTATGATGCGAGGCCCTTCTTTCTTGGTGCAGGACATGGCGAGGACCCTGGGCCTGGCCGATGAGTGGGCGAGTGCAGATGAGCCGAGCCGCGTCAGAAGGAGAGTCGCGGCAAGGCGAAGCTCGAGGATTGGCGCATACGTCTCCCTGGACAGCAAGGGAGCGTATTGGTGCAGGATAGTGCCGACTTCCTGCGGCGGCAGAGAGAGAGTTATGCTAGGGCTTCCCCAAGCCGGGGATACGCGCGACGTCAACGGCTCGCGTGCCCAATTAGCCGAGGTCAGGCAGCAGCTGGCCGCCACTCAACAGGAACTATCGCTCCTGGTAAGCTAAGTGCTGCATTTTCTATTTTTAAATGTGGAGCTTAGCTGACGGCTGTTGTTTGTTCGTTCCAGCGTGCCCAGCAGACAACGATGGTGGGAGTGGCTGGCGGCGCATCTTCCAGTTCCTCGGCCCCTTTTCTTGAGATTGCCTTGTTGAGTATTGTTGAATCCTTACATGTTTTGATGATGACAACACTATAAGTCTTTGTAATGTTCAGAAATATGTCTTCACTTCAGGTATTTACAAGGACTGTCTTCGTGTTGGTTGGCACTTCGTCATGTTTGTGTATAACACCTCGTGTTGAACTGTTTGTCTTCGTGTCGCTTTAGTTTAAGTAATGTTTGTATTTCCAACACGCCGTATCGTCTTCTCTTACCGCGTGTTGTTTATGTTTACTGTCCTTCAGGTCGTGCGTCTGTGTTGTCTCCTCTACATTGCGTGTCGTTTTTCTCTGTAGTGTTTGTTTTGATTCAGTGACACGTCGTGTCATTGATCTTTACTTCGTACTGTTTTCACCATCTTCGTGTTGGTCTTTCTCATTAGACCTCGTGTCGTTCTCGCTTTGACCACACTTCCTGTTGCTTTACGAAGACCTCGTGTCTTGCTTGTTTGCAGCCACTTCGTGTCGGTTTCTGATTCAGCACGTGTTGTCCTCGCGATTGTTTTTCACCTCGTACTGTTCTAATCTTACTTCGTGTCGTTGTCAGTCCGTGTCTTTCTTATGTTGAAATCACACTTCGTGTTGATTTCTGTTCTCGACTTTGTGTCGTTTCACCTCTTGTCATTTTGAGTTCGTGTCAAATCACTGTTCTGTCTTCGTGTTGTCTTACAACTTCGTGTCAATTCTTGTATTTCATCTTCGTGTTGTTTTCAACTCCATGTCAATTCTTGTACTTCATCTTGGTGTTGTTTTTTAACCCGTGTCGATTACTGTGTCATCTTCGTGTTGTCTTCACCTCGTGTCGTTTTTTCATCTCTTCATATCGTTTTTGTTCCATTGCGTACAGGACATCGCAGCACCTCGTGTTGCTTCCTGTTTCACTTTCGTGTCATTTGTCTTGTTGTGTCTTCGTGTCATTTTTACTCTTCCTAGTCCTCGTGTCTCTCTTGTGTTGAAACCATACTTAGTGTTGGTTTCTGTTCTTGTCTTCGCGTCTTCGCGTTGTTTTTCTGTCTACCTCGTAACATTCTCTTAGTAATGTTCATTGTGTCACCACTGTATCCCGTGTCGTTCTCTGTTTTGTGTATCTTTTTGTCGTGTCCACTAACCTCATGCAGTTCTAGCTCTTATGGCACTCAATATTAATGGTTCTTATCTCGTTGCAGGTCCGAGGAAGAACATTCATCAGTGTCTGGGTGCACATGATCCGATACTGAAGGAACAAATACAAAAAGGGCACGTAGCAGGAAGGTTCTGGATCGAGCGTGGGAGGCACACGCGTTTAGTGCCCTATCCATCTGCTGCCGCTATAAATAGAAACCTTCGCCCACCGATGAAGATTGATCTGAGCCAAGAAAGAAAAGGCAGTGTTACAGAGAGCTCGATCCAGCAGAAGAAGAAAAAGTGAGAGAGAGAGATAGTGCTCGTGTGAAAGAGGAAGAGAGTGTAAGAGAAAGAAAGAGAGATAGAGAGTGAGTGAGAGAGCTCGTGGAGAAGAAGAAAGAAGTTTACCTGAAGATCTGTCTTCACTGGACCGTGGATCAGATCCAGGCCAGTCAGCTCTGTTAGGAGCCAAATTGTGCATTTTGTGTTTCAGCTTCTGTTTGCTGAAGTTATTTTCGTTTATTGTTTTTTTTTTCTTTGTTTTCTGGTTTGTTGTGCTTTCCGATCCTCTGGTCTGAGGTCGTGTTCCCTCCGGTTAGGAGGAAGGGAGACTTGTCTCCGGTTCTGGGCTTGTGGATTCAAGTCCAGAGGTTCCCTCCGGTTTGGAGGAAGAGGGGAGGTTGTTCCCCTGGTCAAGCTGTGTGGCAGCAACTGTTTGCAGACTGAGTCTGCTTGGTTCTAGCGTTCGCTAGTGAAGCCTCACTCCGGTTGGGAGTGAGGGGTGGATGTAGGTCTGAAGGATCGAACCACCTAAAAATCTATTGAGCAGTGGCTTGATTGTCTGGTTTGCTTCCGCTAGATGCTTGAATAGGTGCGCTCAATGTGATTGTATTTGAGTTGAATAGAATTGGTTCCATTCTGTTTCCTTATCTAGCATCCGGTTTTTAAATTTAATCCATTATTCGTAGAAGGATTCATTCACCCCCCCTCTGTATCCGGGCCAAGCACCCTAACAGTTGGTATCAGAGCAGGTGTCTGCTTACAAGGTCCAGCGACCTGCAGATCGATCTTGCAATCTTAGGTGCTTATTTCTTTTTAGTGCTTCAATATTCTTGTGCGTTAATCTGTGTGTTCTCATGGCCCATCCACCGATCTTCAGTGGTACGCATTTTGATGCATGGTTCGCTGTTTTGAAGAGTTATGTTAAATCTGTGAATCCAGACCTGTGGAAAGTAATTTCACATGGTCCTCATGAACTACCTAAGAAAAAGTCCAAATGGACTGACAGTCACAAATCCATGCATGAAGAAAATCAGATAGCAATAAATTTAATGAAGGCAGCTACTGATAGAGCTTTTCATTCATGTTTCTTTGAATCCAGTTCTGCTAAAGATATTTTGGATGCACTGAAGCGAACTCAGGAGATAGATGTGGACAGATGCATGATGGCCAACAGAAGAAATCAAAGTGCCAGCGATCAAGGCAGCAATCAAACTAAAGAAGATGATGATGATGAGGTAAATATCTTCGAGAATTTCTCTCTAGAAGATTGGGAGAATGCATATGCTGAATTATTTGAATCTCATGAACTGTTAAGAAAACAGTATAAAAAGTTGAAAAAGAGTATTCGGGTAGATAGTTCTAGCTCTCCATGTAAAAATTGTTCAAGTACGAAGAAATCTCATGATGCATGTCTGTCTGATAATCATATGTATAAAAACCAGAATGCAGAACTGAAGAAGGAACTTGAATGTGTTCACTCTGAGCTGAACAATTTAAAATCTGAAGATGACTTCCTCAGAAAGCTCTCTAAGGAAAATGATGAACAACTAAAGAAACTTAAACGAGAGAATGAGTTGCTGTTTGAAAAATTTAACGCCATAAAATCTGTAAACATAGAATTACAGAAAGATTTTGAAAAACAACAAAAGGAATTGAGGGAGTTTGAAGCTAGGAGAGAAAGCATGGTTAACTCAGAAGATCAGCTTCTAATAAATGAGCTAGTTCAAAATGATAAGCTTAAAGAAGAAGTTGAAAAATTAAAACTGTTAAACAGTGCCATGTCTGAAAGACTTCTCACATTGGAAAAAGGAAAAGCTATCTGTACAAACGAGACTGAAGAGGTAGATGAGCTAAGAAAGGAAATTGAAGAATACAAAACAGCTAACAAGGTTTTGAATGAAGCTGTCAATTGTAGTGAACAAGAGATCACTAGTTATGAAATACACATTGCATCTCTTGAAAATGAAATTCGGGATTTGAAAGCTTCCTTGTCTAAATTTGTTGATGGGCAGAAAAACCTAGACAAGCTGCTAGGTGTAAAAGTCAATGTCAAAAAGGAAGGGTTGGGCTACAATAATCTCAATAAGAAGGCCTTGCAGAACAAAGTAATGACATCCTTTGTAAATACTTCAAATGTAGCCACTACATCAAAAGACAAACAGCCCATTGTTCAGAAAATACTGGGAACAAAGATTAACTTTAACAAGGAAGGACTGGGTTACAGTCCAGTCATGAGGAAGGTTGATGGAGCCAACCTGAAAACTGTCTTTGTCAAATCCTCTGAACAGGAAAAGCCTTCTATCTCATCTCCATCTCAGTACAAGGCTAAGAAAACAGATAAACAAAATAAAAATCATAAAACATCAAAAATTCAAAGGAACAATCTGCATGCTAAGAACTCATCAGATAAATGCCATGTTTTAAAGAAATCAAGTGGCTCATGTCATTATTGTGGTAAGTATGGACATCTTATGAGTAACTGTTTTGTGATGGAAAAAGATGACAACAAGCATGTTAGAAAATCTGTGTCTGGTCAGAAAAGGAATGTCAAATGTTCTAATTGTGATAAAGTAGGACACACTACTACTCATTGTTGGTTTGCAAGTAGTAAGGAAAAATCATGCTCATATCATACAAAACACTCTGCAAATCAGCATGTCTATAACAAGAACCAGCACATTATATGTTTTAATTGCAACAAAATTGGTCACAAGGTCTCTGAATGCTGGTCAGGTTCTTTTAAAAGAAATTCTATCTCATGCTTTGAATGTGGAAAGTATGGCCACAGGGCCATTGAATGTTGGCATGCTCAAAGGAAAAATTTCAGTTCTGGAAAGTATAGATTTCCTGCTAGTACAAATGCTCTTAGAAAGAACAAAGTGGTTTTCAAAAAGAAAAACTTTGAATGTGTTGATTATGGAAAACAGTTTGGTAATGCAAATAACAGAAATTTCCATGCTAATGCACATACAATTCATACTCATAATAATGTGCATAACCCAGATCTGAAAACTACTGCTCCTTGCTATCAAGTTAAAAATGTGCTAAGAAAACCTGCTAGGAGTGATAATGTCAGGACAGGACCCAAGACTTCCTGGGTACCTGTTTGCGCAAAATAAACTTTGTTTTGCAGGTGTGCCTTGGGACTGGAATAAAAGGGGAAATGATCCAAGGCACTCAAGAATGAAAACCCCATTCTCACAATTTTCAGGTAATCTCTCTACATGTCCCATTTTGAAACTTACTGCATATCTGGTTTGATGCATTCTTGCATATCTGGCTATTTCTTTGGAAATCTGAATTGCTTATAGGACTGTTGAGGTTACCCTGTTATCCATGACCTCTTTGGTATATCAAATGGTAAGCTACCAAAAGACAGAGAAATCTGTCAGGAGGTTCTTACTATGTGTGAGGTGGTCTATTAGACCAAATGCTCCGCCTAGTACCATAAGTCATTCTGCTGATCAGGGGAGTCTGTTTATGCATAACTCATAAACACACTTGTTTAATTTTCGTGGCAAACACTGCATTCTTTAAATAATTAACACTTCCAAGAGTCGTGTGTGAGTTGTCCTTGAGTGGGCTGAAGAGGAGCTTGTCAGGCTATTTGGTTTCTGAAGATCTTTGTCAGCCGATGCAGTTAATGTGGTTTTAAGATCAGTCATCTCAAGAGGTTGCAGTCTGTTGCCCAAGAGTTTCTCTGGATGTGAGACTGAACTACTTCAAAAATACTATATTTGGATATGACCTTAGTGCCTAATGTCTTGAGTGATCTCTCACTTGTTGGCTTGCTGATAGGAGTGCTGCTCATCTCATCTCATCTCTCTCTATTCGATCAGCCACCTCCTTATCTCTCACCTATCACTCTTGGTTCAGATTCTCTCTCGAAGAAATTGTGGGTGCAGTCTTCTTGCTCTTATCAGATATGATCTGTATACCTTAAACCACCCAATATCTAGTGTAACAATTTACACCTGTTAATAAAGAACTTCAATGTTTGGGGGTTATATTTGGTCCTTGATCCTTCTAAGTTATCTTCTCAAGTGTTGGTCAACATATTATAAAACTTTCTGTTAAATGAGAAAAACTTATTGAGGATCTCGACTTAACTGGAACTTATGTAAAGAGAGCTCTGAGATAAAATTGTGTTAAGTAAGATTTCTGATTTTGTCTAAAATCATGAGAAGTGCCTCCGGGGAATACGCCATTCTTTGTGGCAGAGCAATGGCTTTTGTGGAGAAATAGACACTCTTGATCAAAGAAGTCCAGAGTTTCTGTCATGATACAACTAGCTATCTCTGTATAGAAATGTTAAAAAAAAAAGGGGGGGAAAGTCCTCAAAAAAAAAAATATATATATATATCGTTGGCATAAAGGTAGTCCGTCCTGAGTAACCAGGGTTTCTGGTGTCTAATAAACATGTCTCCTTGTGTAAAAAGGGACTAGTCTACCTTGTGTTCAACAAATTGGTTGACCCTGTATGCCTTCTCGTCCATTAAATGAAGAAATGAAATCTGCTTGACTTTGATGTGTTATTTCGTTGCTTGACAAACATAAGGAGCAATTTAATCGTGTCTCTCTCTAGGTTAAGCAACTTTAACAGCTAATTTTGTGATTATGCTGATTTAATATCTTGAGTTAACTGACCTTGGTTTTTGGAAGAATATAACCCGTCCACATATTGAAGGGCTAACTTTAACATGCTGTAGTTGCGTTACATCAGGACTAAGGGTATTTTGGGTATTTACAGAAAAAGTTGATATGAGTAAAAAGCTACCCGACAAAACCCTTCTTGTTTCTCACGCCTTCCACCTCAAACCCTTATTTCCCCTTGCCGCTTCCTATTCATCCTCGTGCTGCTCTACCTTGAGCGTCTTCTTCAAACCCATCTCCATCTCTTCCCGCTCACTTTCTTCCCCCACAGAGGTCTATTCCTTTCTTAAGTCTAGCTTCACTTCCAATAGCAGCCTGCAAGAGAGAGTTGATACTCTGGAAGTTCCGGCAGATGGATCAGCAAAGGTCAGTAGCTCCGGGTGAAAGAAAGAGGAAGGGAAAAGAAATAGTTGAAGAGCCTTCATCTAAGCAACAGAGATGTCTTGAGCCAGAACCTGCTGCGGAAGTCTCTTCAGAACAAGGTACCAGGTTTTCTCAGTCTACCGTGTTCTTAGAAAGTGGGAAAATCATTCCTCCTAGAATAATAGATTTCGGAGATGAAACCTTGGTCTCGAAGTTTCCAGAATTGTTGAAAATCTTTGAGTTTCAGGAGTGGAGAAATTTCTTAGAAAATCACCGTGTCTATTACCCTAGGCCGGTAATGGAATTTTACAATAACTTGTCCTTGAGCCGAGACAAGTCTACTTTGTTATCATCTGTTAAAGGGGTCGAGATAACTGTTACATGTGACTCCCTTCACAAAGCTCTCGGTATTCCAGATAAAGGGGAGGTAGAGGGAAGCTTTCGATACAGTCTCCATGAAGCTTTCTCTGTCATTACTGGTAAACCCAGTAACATTCATGATAAGGGGCAGTTGAAGCTAAAAGCTTATCAGACATCGTCATTTCCTCCTCTTCACAAGCTCCTTCAGAACGTCATTGCTTCCATTATCACCCCACAGACTGGGGCTAGAGGAAGAATTACAGACACGCAGAGATTTCTACTGTTTTGTCTGATTCAAAATGTGAAGATATGTCTGCCAGAGATCATTTTTAATGTCATGAAGGGATGCATTGGATCCAAGAGACATCTTCCCTATGCCGCCCATATGACAGACATCTTCAAGCATTCTGAGATTTGCTTGGATGGAGAGGCCGCATCAGAAGTTAAGGCCCGAAACATTTTTAATATGAATTTTGTTTCAGTGTTTTTGGGCTTAGAGGACTCTTCTATGGTGGGGCAAGTTAAGGTCCAAAAGGCCAGGGAATCACAAACTCAGGGGGAGCATTTGGAAGAATTTCAAGTCTTAGCCCCAACTGGTGAGCAATTAGTTTCTGAGATTGATCATCAGGAAACACCAGCTGAACAACCAGAGTCCACCTTGCCAGCTGCACCCACCGAAGTATCCTTCTCCTTTCAGAGGCTAGTTGAGGCTGCATCTGAGGACATCAGATTGTCTGACGAAAGCATTCAGACAGATCTAGATGCAACTATTGCTGGGCTATTTGATTCTTTTGGGAAGACATCTGAAGAGGTAATAGTGCCTGAAGAACAGCCAGCTAAAGAGCAAGACAGTACTGATCAAGATCTTGCTGCTTTTGTTAATGAAATTTTAAGAGAAACTGTTGAGCGAAGCTTGGAAGAGGCTACCAACTTGGTCGTATCTGAAAGTCTTGAGCAGGCCTTAGTTGGCAGCCCTGCAGATCAGGAACTCATGGAAGATAGAGAAAAGGTTCCTGTCATAGAACTAGATACAGAATCTTCAAGTGAAGAAGAGGAACCTGAAGATATATTCCCTCAGAAAGAAACTCAAGCTGAAGATGAAGTTCAGGTCCCAGCTGAGAGCAGTCAAATGCCAGTACAAGAGGAAGCAGCTGAGAGAACTGCACCTGGCAGTGAATTTTTTGGTACACCTCTAGGTCCACCTAGACTCTTATCTGCACAGGCACCCAACATTGAATCTGCTCGGGCGCCCAACATTGAAGAGCTTCTCATAAACCTGACTCAGCAGATGCACAAGCAAGATAAGAAATTAGATGACCTGCTCACATATGTCACCCTCAACATAAATCAGGTACATTCCAGGCTACTGAAGCTCGAGATATCCCTCCTCACTGAATGGAAACGATTCCTTCTCAACAAAAAGGCTTCAGATGATGCCAACAGATCCCTGATGCAAGGGTTGCAGGAGGTGTGTTCAAAGATAGCTAAAGCACTGAGTGAGTTGCAAGATGTTCAAATCTCTTCCTTCAAAATGTCTTCCACCATTATAGATCACTGCTATGAGATCAGAACATCTTTAGAAATTTTGAAGAAGTCATCCAGTGTCCTAGGTCCAGGTATTCAGCAGGTCTATGATAAATTGGCCGCCTTCTTAACAGAAATGACACTTCTGACTGACAGATATGAAACTGTCAATGTTCGCCAAGAAGACATCATTTCTGAAGTGGCACAGGTCAGAAGCTCTGTGGTATATTGGCTAGCTGAACTGTCAAATGACCTAAAGGAATTTCAGTCTATCTTGGGTTCAGCACCTGGTCAAGCTTCTTCCAGCAGAACTCCACCTCAAGAACATACTTCTGCTTCTCCAAGGGGAAGACCACCTCATGGCAGGCCACGTGGCCCTTCTAGCAGACAAGCGAGATATTTTTCTTGAACAGACTATGCTCTGTATCTTTGTGACCATTTTGAGGCTTTCTCTATCACACTCTTGGACTTATTAATTAAAACTCATATCATTTGTATTCTTATTGTTTCATTTTTTTTGATGGTGTCAAAGGGGGAGAAATCAGGCTCGTTGAGAATGTTTAATGTGTTTTTCATTCTTTCTCTGCAAAGACTCAAGACTCATAGTGTTGCCATCCATCAAAAAGGGGGAGATTGTTGAGTATTGTTGAATCCTTACATGTTTTGATGATGACAACACTATAAGTCTTTGTAATGTTCAGAAATATGTCTTCACTTCAGGTATTTACAAGGACTGTCTTCGTGTTGGTTGGCACTTCGTCATGTTTGTGTATAACACCTCGTGTTGAACTGTTTGTCTTCGTGTCGCTTTAGTTTAAGTACTGTTTGTATTTCCAACACGCCGTATCGTCTTCTCTTACCGCGTGTTGTTTATGTTTACTGTCCTTCAGGTCGTGCGTCTGTGTTGTCTCCTCTACATTGCGTGTCGTTTTTCTCTGTAGTGTTTGTTTTGATTCAGTGACACGTCGTGTCATTGATCTTTACTTCGTACTGTTTTCACCATCTTCGTGTTGGTCTTTCTCATTAGACCTCGTGTCGTTCTCGCTTTGACCACACTTCCTGTTGCTTTACGAAGACCTCGTGTCTTGCTTGTTTGCAGCCACTTCGTGTCGGTTTCTGATTCAGCACGTGTTGTCCTCGCGATTGTTTTTCACCTCGTACTGTTCTAATCTTACTTCGTGTCGTTGTCAGTCCGTGTCTTTCTTATGTTGAAATCACACTTCGTGTTGATTTCTGTTCTCGACTTTGTGTCGTTTCACCTCTTGTCATTTTGAGTTCGTGTCAAATCACTGTTCTGTCTTCGTGTTGTCTTACAACTTCGTGTCAATTCTTGTATTTCATCTTCGTGTTGTTTTCAACTCCATGTCAATTCTTGTACTTCATCTTGGTGTTATTTTTTAACCCGTGTCGATTACTGTGTCATCTTCGTGTTGTCTTCACCTCGTGTCGTTTTTTCATCTCTTCATATCGTTTTTGTTCCATTGCGTACAGGACATCGCAGCACCTCGTGTTGCTTCCTGTTTCACTTTCGTGTCATTTGTCTTGTTGTGTCTTCGTGTCATTTTTACTCTTCCTAGTCCTCGTGTCTCTCTTGTGTTGAAACCATACTTAGTGTTGGTTTCTGTTCTTGTCTTCGCGTCTTCGCGTTGTTTTTCTATCTACCTCGTAACATTCTCTTAGTAATGTTCATTGTGTCACCACTGTATCCCGTGTCGTTCTCTGTTTTGTGTATCTTTTTGTCGTGTCCACTAACCTCATGCAGTTCTAGCTCTTATGGCACTCAATATTAATGGTTCTTATCTCGTTGCAGGTCCGAGGAAGAACATTCATCAGTGTCTGGGTGCACATGATCCGATACTGAAGGAACAAATACAAAAAGGGCACGTAGCAGGAAGGTTCTGGATCGAGCGTGGGAGGCACACGCGTTTAGTGCCCTATCCATCTGCTGCCGCTATAAATAGAAACCTTCGCCCACCGATGAAGATTGATCTGAGTCAAGAAAGAAAAGGCAGTGTTACAGAGAGCTCGATCCAGCAGAAGAAGAAAAAGTGAGAGAGAGAGATAGTGCTCGTGTGAAAGAGGAAGAGAGTGTAAGAGAAAGAAAGAGAGATAGAGAGTGAGTGAGAGAGCTCGTGGAGAAGAAGAAAGAAGTTTACCTGAAGATCTGTCTTCACTGGACCGTGGATCAGATCCAGGCCAGTCAGCTCTGTTAGGAGCCAAATTGTGCATTTTGTGTTTCAGCTTCTGTTTGCTGAAGTTATTTTCGTTTATTATTTTTTTTCTTTGTTTTCTGGTTTGTTGTGCTTTCTGATCCTCTGGTCTGAGGTCGTGTTCCCTCCGGTTAGGAGGAAGGGAGACTTGTCTCCGGTTCTGGGCTTGTGGATTCAAGTCCAGAGGTTCCCTCCGGTTTGGAGGAAGAGGGGAGGTTGTTCCCCTGGTCAAGCTGTATGGCAGCAACTGTTTGCAGACTGAGTCTGCTTGGTTCTAGCGTTCGCTAGTGAAGCCTCACTCCGGTTGGGAGTGAGGGGTGGATGTAGGTCTGAAGGACCGAACCACCTAAAAATCTATTGAGCAGTGGCTTGATTGTCTGGTTTGCTTCCGCTAGATGCTTGAATAGGTGCGCTCAATGTGATTGTATTTGAGTTGAATAGAATTGGTCCCATTCTGTTTCCTTATCTAGCATCCGGTTTTTAAATTTAATCCATTATTCGTAGAAGGATTCATTCACCCCCCCTCTGTATCCGGGCCAAGCACCCTAACATGCCTCCCTCTGGGAGCAAATTGCCGGTGCGATGGCTCGGGCTGCCCGGGCGGAAGAGGAGCGTGATGCCTGGGTGGCGACTGTAGCAGAGCTGCGACATCGCGGTGAGGAGAGACCTTCTCCAGATATCCTGGAGTTAAGGGTTCTTCTGCATATGATGAGGAGAGAGGCGGAGAGAGAGAAAGCCGAGAGAAGGTCCGAGCGACAGCGGGATCAGGCCGAGAGGAGGGCCTTGGAGGCCCAAGTGAGGGAGCTCCAGCTGGGCCTTCAGGCCGTCGTGCAGAGGCTAGGAGGGATGGAGACGCGCTACGAGAGAGCGCGAGAGTTCGGGGAGCGACTGCGCCAGTCTGGTCGCTTTGCCGCTAGTGGCTTCTTCGCCACGCCAGGGGAGGAGCAGCGAGTCATTGCTGTGGAGCCGGCGCCACGAGGCGAGGCGAGTGCTACTGCACGGGGATCCAAGAGGCTTCTGAGGGACCCTCACCTCAGGGGAGAGGAGAGGGACACCTAGAGGGACGAGCATGAAGATAATGGCAAGAGTTGGCGAGCTAGTGGACCCGCCTCATCTTTATGATTGTAGTGTTTATGACAGCTTATGTAGAATTATGAATGGAGTGATTTGATTTTCTGCTGCTTGTTTGTTCTCTTGTGCGTTCCTTCTTCCCTACACTTCTTCTCCTTTGCATTGTTCCCATGTGATGGGTCTGCCGAGACTCCACCCCGAGCGGAGAATCGCGTCTTGTTGTGACCATTTTCCACAGGAATCTACCGTCGAAGTCAATAATGACGGCCCTAGTTCCTTCTCCCGGATGTTTTTTCAAGTTTTGCGGACATCCTCCAAAACATGATAGGGTATCCCAAGACAACATAGGGGGCTAGTCGTCATATTCTTCATCCAATCAATCACCCTGTGCGAGCGGCGAAGTGACACACGGGACCGCATGGTAGGTCCCTCATTGCGAGGGCTATCATTAAAGGTGATGGAGGCGATCTTGGCCTGCACTCCTTCTATTTCTAAAAATTCTTGTCCCTTTTATCCTCCCAGGTATATCGAGAGCTAACTTGAGGAGCACACGTTCTCACGGAAGAGGAGGAGTTCAAAATTCCGAGAGTTGGATGGAGGGCGAATCTTCCCACTCCTCGAAGAGAAGCCGGTCCAGTGGTAGTAGTTGCAGGAGGCTTTCGGACCTCGAAGGGCACTTCAGCGAAAGGGCCTAATCACAACTCGTAAGCTGAGCTTTCCTGCCCTTTTCTCATTCTTTCTTCCTTTCTCTTGACAACACCCTTCTCCATTTCTTATGCACGCACAGAGTGTGATGAATCACACATTTCATGAGAGTTAGCAGTGGCCGCATACAGGGGTCTCCCGGATTTTCAGAAGGCTAGGCTAGACGTGATGGGATTTGGTGCCTTTCTTCTGATCGAGCCGATCCAGCTCGACCTGGTCCTGATCCAAGCCTTGTGTGAGAGATGGGACCCAGTGAGCTAGGCATTCCTGATGCCCTGGGGGCACATGGTGCCCAGCTTGGAGGATGTGGTCCGGATCACAAGCCTGAAGGTGGAGGGCGAGGCAGTGACCGGGGTCACTTATGCAGATTACCGAGAAGGTGCTCGGAAGCTACTGGGTTTGGACTTAGATGGTCGGAAAAATAGGTCGATAGCTTGGGCGTCCCTCATGGATGCATTAGGGCTCACCGACACTCGTCGGCGGGATGATGAATCCTTAGAAGAGTTCATGGAAAGGATGGAAATAGGATGTCGTGCCGTGTACTGCACAGATTTCGGCAATTGGGAAAGATGCAACATAGATTTGAGGAGATTTCTCCTCTTCCTTTTGGGGAGATTGGTACTGAGCTCGAAAGGGGACGGTATCCAATGTCGCTTCCTGGAGCTGCTATCAGACCTTGAAAGAGTAGGGTACTATGCCTGGGGAGCTGCCATGATGGCACACTTGTTTGCAGGCCTGTTCCAAGAAGCGGATCGTGAGATGGCTGTGAGTGGTTTCACACCATTCATCCAGGTATTTTTGGTTTTGCTTGTTTTGTATTTTTTTCTTGTTTTTGCAAGGTACTGATGACCTGCGCCGAGCAGCTGTGGAGCTATTATTACCTCCCCATGGGGAGAGCTCGGCGTTGGCAACCCGCGATGGTGCCGCTAGCCAGGCGGTGGGAACCCATCACGAGTGTGGCACCCCTAACCTACCAACTGATGGTGCTAAGGCGGGAGCTACAGGAGTTCCCTGTAGCGATGGTAAACTGGAGACCCTACTCAGACATGGTCGATGCCGACCAGCCGTGGGTTCTAGGAAGTCGTGCCCGATTCGAACGGGAATTGTGGATGCACTGCCTGAATGAAATCGAGCCGCTTCGGCTACGATTGGTTATGAGGACTTTAGAACTGGCTCAGGAATGGGTGGATACGGCTGCGCCACCTCGTGTCGGGAGAAAGACGCGGGGACCGGCGACCTGCATTGACTGGCGTGTGCGATTCCCCGAACAGTACGAAGACTGGCAACGGGGTGGCATAATCGTGGAATCGCATGCACAGGATAGCGAGGATTACCTGCGTCTATACAAGACAAGGTACGCAGAGCGGTTCCAACCCCGGGGACTTGCGGAGGTAGGTCTCCCCTTTTTCTCTTTTCTTCTTTCTCCTTTTTTTTGGTTTTCTGGTGGAAATGCTGACTCGTATGGCTGAAGGATATCCGTGATACGATGATAGCGACTTTACAAACTCGCTTGGCAGAGATGGAGCAACGGTTGGGCGATGCCCGCAGAGCTACGAGCGCCTTGGTAGGTATACAGTGTGCGTTCCTAATTGAAACGCTAGATTCCAGGTGTTGGCTGCTAACTCAAGTGGTTATAGCATGCCCAGATTGATGCGGCTTCACCAGCGATGGGAGTAGGCGGTGTCTCTTCCAGCTTGTGGATTCCTACCTCAGAACTCGATTTGCTTCACGAGCAACTTGCTCGTGCCACGCAGCATGCCGCGGAGGTAGAAGGGATGCTCTGTATACAGGTAAAAGTTTCAGTGTTGAGTTCTCTTTGTTTACGCCTTATCGCGTATCTGAGATGGTACACTCGGCAGGAAAAGGAGACGGAAGAAGTGCTTGCCCAAGCTGCGCAGAGGGCGGCTAGGATAGCAGAGCTGGAGGGGGAACTGCAGTGTCGTCCAGATGATGACTCTTCCAGGGATGCTATGGAACTGAGGATCACTCTCCAGTTGGAGAGGGAAGACCGTGAGAGAGAACGGGCAGAGGGAGAAAGAGACGCAGGGAGAGAAAGAGCCAACAGATTGACTGAAAGGGAGGAACGAAGGGCCATGGAGGCCCAACTATTCGAACTCCGAACCAGCCTTGGTCTTGCTGAGCAGTGGCTGAGAGATGATGAGGAGCGCTACCGAAGAGCACGAGAGCGTGGCTTTTGTGTTGGTAGCTTCTCTGTTGCTTCCGTGGATCAACGACGGGGTGTGGGAATAGGAAGGGGAGTACAGAGCGGTAGGAGTACCGCTTTTCGTAGTTGGGTAGCACCTTTGAGAGCGTTTTACCCGAGAGTAGTGGGACGAGTAATGTAGAGAGAGAGGGTGGAACTTGATGTAATTTTTTTTAGTTTTTTGGAATAAAATACAAGGTTCAGTTTGTTTGGTTTTCACCTTTGCTTCTGTTGCCCGAATCCCTGCACACATCACTGAAACAAACAAATCAGAACTTCTGTTCTGACTTGGCCCCTTGCTCAATAAGCAAATGGTCACTGTGACTGTCCTTGATAACTGGTCAAGGGGCCAAGCCTTTATTTAGCGAAGGCAAGGGAAAGATGCGGTGATGATAAATGCGACAGGCAAGCATACAAATGCAAGCGGTATTAAAAGTGAGATGCTGCACGCAAATGCAATCATGCAAAATTGATTTGTTTTCTTTTTTATATTTGGTATTTTTTTTGTTTAATTTTATCATAAAAAAGATTTTTTTGTTTGCAAATATGTACATTTTCTCTTTTTTCCTTTTTTGTTGTTTTTATCATTTCGATTTTTTTGTTGCTAACGCCCGGCAAGCACCCAAATGGCACCTAACCTACGTGAGAATAGGGGTTTCTTACTAACCTCCCAGGTATCCTAAGTGCACATCTAGGTTGATTTGGGCCTCTAGACCCCTCGAATGATGATCTCGCCTGCTAAGACTTACCCTGATGACAATACCGTCATGCCATGCTTAGGCTCCCAGTCGCTTACGACCACAGGGATTCACCCAAAAGATGTTTGAGGTAAATGATTTGCCCGATCCAGGTCTGTTTCCTCACAACTCTAAATGGTATATGATGGAACACCCTGGAACCCTAACGACCAACCGTGCGACACTGACCCGGAATCAGACGCCGTCGCACCCATAGGTGACGCGCTTGCATTGGCCTAAGCCCAAGGTTAAGCAAGAAGACATCAAGGTGGTAAACAGGGGTCTTGACCAGCCAGAAACACGGAGACTCCTTCACAGTGATAGCTTTTGCTTTTCAAAGTAGGCAACCAAACGTGTATATTAAAATAAGGTCGCAGACCCTGGGTAGTTTTCACCCTTCAGAAACTCCATCGAACCTTCATCTTTAGAGGGAGAAGAAAGAGTGTAGGGGATAAACCTCCTGAGAGGACCGGCAAAGCCGTTAACCCGGCGAGCGAATAAGGGCCCATTAACTCTTTCCTTTCGGACAACTTCGGAACAAATCTCGAGCATTTACATTCCATAGCCCCCGCCTTTGTGGATTCGAACTTTTGCCTTGAGGGGTTCCATTTATCGCATCAGGCACGGTCACGACCAGGCTCTTGATTTTGATTTTGTATTTCTTTTGTGAGGGAGATATAGTCGTTTGACGTTTGTGGGCTCCCTTTCGTATGCCTGCGGGGACACTGCCCTCTTCTCGTGCTCTGATCGATGCTCGAGGAAATGGATCCTACTCTTGCCCTTGGGGTTTGAGTTTCGGTTTCTCATGCTCAGTGTTTTAAGGGCACCGACTGTCTCATTTGGTCGAAGAGAAAAGAATAAAGATTACAGCTTCCGGAGATCTTCTGGGTGGGGCCCCACCGTAGGTGATGCTACCGACTTTTTTTGAATAAAATACATAAGTGAGCACATGTTAGCTTCCTTCGAGCGAGCATAGGCCGACGTGGCCGGACAGGGATCTCCACGGTTCTGGCAAACCAAGACCCGGTGCCTACCAAGCCTTAATGGGCCCTATCCTAACATGAAGGTTAGATGCAGTGACTTGACTACATGGTGACCACCAGGCATTGGCATTTTGAATTTTCCATATTTTTAGTGGTTTTCAATATTTCTTATTTATGATGTTTTCTATCTTTTCATCTTTTTTTGTGTTTTGACATTAAGCTAAGGGTAGTATTTCTTAAGATAAAGCCCATTCCAAGGGTGGGATAACTCGGTCCCTTCGGCGTTGATTAGTTTGTAGGCGTTGCCAGGGTACATGGCTTGAATTACAAATGGTCTTTCCCAATTGGGTTGGAGCTTAGAACGCGGCCCTCCAGGTTTGACAAAAATTCTTTTTACGACCATCTCACCGACTTTGAATTTTCTCTCAACGACTTTCTTTTGGTAAAAGCGAGCGAGTCTATTTTGATACACACGCGCGTGTTCGGCAGCGGCCAGCCGCTTCTCATCCAAGAGTTCCAACTGGGCGAGGAGTGAATTACGACGATCGTCGAGGGGAAATTCCTCGTCCAATTGTACCCTGAGAGAAGGGATCAGAGTCTCGTACGGGACTACCGCTTCCATACCATAAGTAAGGGCAAACGGAGTCTGCCCGGTGGGGGTACGGATTGAAGTGCGATAGGCCCATAGGGCTTCGATAAGTTTTTCTGGCCAGTCTGAAATCGTACTAGACTCGCAGGTTTTTTTGATGATTTTGAGCAATGTTTTATTGGTGGCCTCCGCTTGGCCGTTACCTTGTGGGTAATAAGGCGATGAATGATGCAATGCAATTGCGTACCTTTTGCAGAGGTCGTATAGGTCCTGAGAAATGAACTGTGGCCCATTTTCGGTGACGATTGTGCTTGGGACGCCGAATCTAGCAAGGATGTTCTTCATGATGAACTTGCAGACTGTTGACGCGTTGATTTCCGCATAAGCTTCGGCTTCGGCCCATTTGGTTAAGTATTCCGTCGCAGTAAGGATGAAAGATTTCTGCTTGGTGAGGAAATTGGGATCACCTAGGGGACCAATGATGTCGAATGCCCACATGGAGAAAGGCCACGGGGAGGATATTGGATGAAGTGAGGAAGATGGTGAATGAATTTTATCGGCGTGAAGTTGACACTTGACACACCTACGGACATAGACAACACAATCCTCTTCCATAGTGGGCCAATAAAAGCCTTGACGAATGATCTTCTTGGCGAGCATCTGACTATTCACGTGGCCACCGCACACACCCGAGTGCGTCTCCTCTACACATTTCCAAACCTCATCGTCACCAAGACATCTTAACAGAATACCAGTAAGGCTCCTTCTATAGAGTAGACCTCCAACCAATGTGTATTTTTGAGCCACCCTTCTTATGGCTTTCTTGTCCTCTGTGGTGGCCCCTTCAGGATAAGACTGATCTTGGCAGTATTTGATGATTTCATAGAACCATGGTTTCTCTTCATCAGCCAGTTCTTCTTCGGCCTCTGCCAACATGATTTCCCTCTTCTCAAGGATATCTTCCTGCAGATCTTCCTTGTTATCCTATCTTTGATGTTTACGTAGGAAGCATCATCGATTGCAGGGGCGTGAAGTTTGTAGATGGAAATGGACTCAAACCATCTTCCTAGAGGGAACCTTATGGATGATGCCAATGAGGCGAGGGCATCGGTGAGAATATTCTGATGACGAGGGACATGAACAAAGATCAGCTTGGTGAACAGTTTGGCAAAGGCAGTAGTGAGTTCTTGGTATGGCTTGAGTTTGGGATCGCGAGTGTGATATTTAGTGAGCACCTGGCGAAGGATGAGTTGACTATCACCTACGACTCGCAACTCAGTGATACGAAAAGAATGAGCGAGTTCTAGGCCAGCTAGAAGAGCTTCATATTCGGCTATATTGTTGGTAACTAGAAATTTGAGCTGGTATGCCAATGGGAATGTGAGGCCTTCAGGTGACAGGAGGGCGACGCCGATTCCTCTCCCTTGAGAATTCAGAGCTCCATCAAAATATAGCGTCCACATTGGCTCATCTGATTGGTTGACGGACATTAGTTCCTCATCTGGAAACTCTGATTGGACGAGATCGAACTTGGGGAGAGGATGGTGAGCGAGATGCTCGGCTATGGCATAGCCTTTAATCACCTTTTGCTGGATGTAGGTGATGTCGAACTGAGAGAGAAAACTTTGCCAGCGTGCTAGCCTATCCGTAAGGACGGATTTCTCCAGAAGGGATTTGATAGGATTCATTCGAGCAATCAAGTGGACCTCATGAGCCAAGAAGTAGTGCTTCAATTTCTGCACTACCCAAACGAGGGCAGCCTAGGTTTTCTCCATGACGGTGTACTTCTACTCACAGGGATTGAGAAGTTTGGACAAGTAATAGGTTGCCCGTTCCTTGCCTTCTTCATCAGCTTGTGCGAGGACGGCTCCCACGGAGTCATCCAAGACTGAGACGTAAAGGATCAGAGGTTTTTCTAGTTTGGGTGGAATGAGAACGGGTGGACTAGCCAGATATTCCTTCAACCCTTCAAAAGCTTTCTGACATTTAGAATTCCAATGGAATTCTACTCCTGGCTTGGTCAACTCGTAGAGAGGTCTACACCTTTGTGAATGTTGGGACACAAATCGACGAATAAACTGTAACCTCCCGATTAAACCTCAGACTTCCCTCAAATTCTTGGGAGGCGACATATCCCTGATAGCCTTAGCTTTGTCGGGATCTATCTCGATCCCTCTTTTACTTACAATGAACCCCAGCAATTTACCCGACGACACACCAAACACACACTTCTTCGGGTTCATTTTCAATTGGAACTCCCTTGACCTCTGCAAGACCTTAGCCAAAACTTCTGGATGTTCCATCCTGGTCCTTGATTTCACCAACAAGTCATCCACATACACTTCCAGATATATGTGCATCATGTCATGAAATATGGCCATCATCGCTCTTTGGTAAGTAGCTCCAGCATTCTTTAATCCGAACGGCATGACCACGTAACAATATGTTCTCCAAGGGGTAGTGAATGACGTCTTTTCCTGATCCTCTTCTGCCAAACGAATTTGATTGTATCCTGAAAATCCATCCATGAATGAGAGGGTCTCATAACCTGCCGTGTTATCGATCAACACATCAATGTGAGGCAAGGGAAAATCGTCTTTTGGACATGCGCGGTTAAGGTCCCGGAAGTCGATACAAATCCTGACTTTCCCATCTTTCTTCATGACCGAGACAATGTTCGCCACCCATTGAGGATAAAGGACGACTCTAATGAACCTGGCTTTGTGGAGCTTATCGACCTCTTCTTTCATTTTCAAAGCCATCTGAGGGTGGAAACGCCTTAACCTTTGTTTTATCGAGACGGACCCTGGTTTTAGGGTTAAACGGTGTTCGACCAAGGTTGAATCTAGACCCACGCATATCCTCGTAGCTCCATGCAAACGTGTCCTTATATTCCTTGAGAACTTCAATTAATACCTTTTCTTCAGAGGGTGGTAGATTGTCACTTATGAGGATGATCCTAGGGTCTTCCTCAGTTCCCAAGTTGACTTCTTTGGTGGATTCTTCTACGACGATTGACGGCTCGTCGAATCTCCTCATTCCACTAGCATATGCGCCAGCCGCGTCCTCATATTCCTCACCCTCATCTTCGGTAGGGTATTCTTCATCCGTGATCTCGTAGACTCCGTACCCTTCATCAAATGCATAGTCGCCCTCACATTCTATTTCCGATAGCCGGATGGGATTTTCTAACAACTGGGGGATGGCAAGGAGGGCCTGACACCTGGCGGCTAAATCCAGAAGGAATCGACGAGGGATCTGCCTACCCTTGGATTTCTTCCTAGGGACCACCCTTGACCTATCATTCCTAGATTGACTGACAATATTTACAGAAGAAGAGGAAGACGAAGAGGATGGTGTAGAATGTACTGGAGAAGACCTCTCAAAGGAGGGGTAGAAAAGGTCGCTCATCGGACCTTGGACGGGTGGTCCGCAGGGTGGGACGCACCCGTGGGAGATGTAGGAGGTTTCCCCAACGAAGATGTGTTGTTGAGGAGTTTGAAAATTGACGTTTTTTTTTTCATTTTCATTTTTGATGACAAAACAGTGAAAAGAGATCGGAGGAGAGGGAAAAGTGGTTATGGCTAGAGGATTGTGAGGCTCATAGAGCAGATCATGGTTGAAGACCTGGCGCGGGTTGAGAAACCCGCGTAGGTTATTTTAAGTTATTCTAATTTCATTGGCTAAAACTCTATAGTTTTGTATTCTAAATCTTGATTTTTCAAAGTTGTATTGACGGAGTTTTATCTTGGTTTCCTAATGTTACACATTCTTTCCTATCTATAGAGTCACTTCTTTAAGTATATGGCACATATTCCGGTATGTTGTCCATTAGTTCACTTTGCACTATAGGAACATTATACTTGGACATGAGGACCTCTCTATTGGATATTCCTTCCAATGGACTAGGAAATCTTATTTCAAGGCCTCCATAATTCTCCGCGAGCCTGGGATTCCCACTAGGACGCCGAGTTGGTTGTACCATTAAAGCCCATTGATTAGATTACACTATCGATGATTTTGGTTATCAGTAGTGTAACGGCTCTATGCTGGACCGGCAGGCACAAGTAACGGCCCAATATACGACCGTCACATTCCACTGAGTCTGATTTCTTGGTTCTGCATTCAGACTAATGTAACGGCCCAATACTGGAGCGTCACATCATGTAACGGCCCAGTATACGACTGTCACACTACTTGAGTATTTTAACCCAAGGTGGACCAAGGGCTGATATTCCAAGGTTTCTAGATGGACTATTAATGATCTAGAACTTATCATATTGATCAAGAAACCTAATATAATGAATGGAAGATAAAGAGCGTATCGTTATGCTGCCGATTTATTTCCATAAGCATAACTTTACTTAAGTCATTCTTGATTTTTCATGATTCTTATTGAAGCATTCATTGATTGAATTATTGTTATCATGAGCTTATTTGAACTCATTATATTCTTGGCCATACTTTATTGTTACATGCGTGGAAAAAGCTTGATTTATACTTGAAGATGTGATCGAGCACTGATTGTGTTCAAGGGCTCTATGCTAGTCCCCTCGGCTGATTGTCGGAAACATACTATTTTATAAACCATGGGGTATGATGTTACTAGCGTCGCTTTACGCTGGGAATACTTTCTCTGTAAATAAGTGAAAATCCACGGCATGACATGACATTCTTGTACATGACTTTCTTGCTTGATATTTCACAGAAATTCACGAAGTACTTGCTCATAAGCAAAAGATACTAAAGTGATGATTATGTGGCTTGCTAGTACATTCTTGATACATTCTTGTTCATGAAAGGCCAATATCATGTTCTTGTTACATTCTTACTAGTTCGTATTTATTCTCATTCTAAACTTACATGATCACCTTGTTACTTTGGTTTAATCGCATGATTGATCGCATTCGCATGATTTTTACCTTATTCTTTAGAGCTAAATTGTTAATTACTTTAATAGTGCCTTCATGTTGATGCGAAGATACCTACTGGGCAAGTGTGCTCATTACCTATTTCAAATCTTTTCAGGAGATGAAGGTGATTCAAATTCGGATTCGGGTTATACAAGTAGCGGGTCCGAGAGCGAATGAAAGTGTTGTCAAGATGAGAGTGAAGACTTAGGAAAGTCTATATTGTTTAGATTGAGTCTATGTAATTTTCCTATTTCTTGAGTCTTGTACATAATGGAAGTTGAATTAGTGATTGTAATTGATGGTTCAATTTTATTATCAATGAAATAAAGTTGAAGTTTGAATATATATTGTGCAATTGCATCTTTATGTGTGATTGTCTTGCGCTCTGATCGTTCTTGCTTGCAAGAGGCTTACCATGCCGGCTGTTCACGCTCCCCGAGTTAGTCTTCCGCTGTAATAAAGGCTCG
Source organism: Amorphophallus konjac (assembly GCA_022559845.1). Taxonomy (NCBI): domain Eukaryota; kingdom Viridiplantae; phylum Streptophyta; class Magnoliopsida; order Alismatales; family Araceae; genus Amorphophallus; species Amorphophallus konjac. The sequence goes on from CM040120.1 coordinate 218,702,439, forward strand.
GGGCGTGACAGTTAAGTTGGTATTAGAGCCTAAGTCTCAGGACTTAGGAAGAAGAGTCATGTCATAGGAAAAGTCCAAGGTTTAAGGACCCCAACCTATAAACTAAGGAAGAAATTTCCATACCCATGTGAGAATTGGGTAGAGCCCGGGATAAGATAATTAATAAGCTTTAAGATTATTTCTTCCAATTTCATGAGAAATAACAAGTTGTTATTTTTCTCTCAGGTACCTCATTTTACAAATGGCTCATCGTGTAGATTGGGGTGGTATGCAACAAACAGTTGCCGGCCTTACTCAGGCATTGCAAACCATAGCGCAAGGTGGCGCAGGGGCAAGGGCTCGTGACCTACATCGTAATTTCTGGAGTTTAAATCCTCCGCGATTCTATGGTTCGTCTAATCCCGACGAGGCAGAAAACTGGATAGACAAAATGAATCGTATATTTGATGTCATCCAATGCACCGATCAGGAGAAGGTGTGTCTCGCAACCTTTCAACTCAACAAAGATGCTCGCACATGGTGGAAGTCGGTTCTGGCACCTCCGGCCAATGCACCTCATACATGGGATGGTTTTCTTGCCCTGTTCCGTGCTAAGTACTTTTCTAAGCACGTAAAGGAACGAAAGGCTATGGAGTTTGCCGCTCTTCGGCAAGGAATGATGACGATTGCCGAATATGAACTACAATTCTCAAGGCTTGCACCTTACGCACCGCATCTTATCAGCACCGATCTACTCAAGGCAAATCAGTTTATGGACGGGTTACGACTCAGTTTCATTCAGCAACTCGGGACCCAAAACATCCGTACTTATGCGGAGATGGTTCAGCGGGCGTGCCTATGTGAAAGAACCTTAGAGAAGGTCAAAAAATTGAAAGGGAAAGGAGAAGAATCAAGCTGACGCTCAGATCGGCGTTATAAGAAAGGGAAATTCAGTATCACGGAGCCTTACAAAAGCCGTGATAGTAAGAAGAGATCCAAGAATGGGAATGGTAAAAGTTCCCATAAGCGAAAGAGAGTCAAGGAGGAGAAGGAGCAGGTCACCACGGCTTACACATTTTGTAAAAAATTCGGCCATTCGGCTGAGGAGTGTTGAAAGCGTCTCGGCGCTTGTTTACGTTGTGGAAGCAGGGAGCATCGCATGCCGGAATGCCCCCTTATGAAGGACCAGTCATCTGGTGGAGGACGTAGGAGGCAGGCTCGCCTCAATGCTGTTCTAGAAGGAGAGGAAGCGCCCAGGGATGATGGGCTTATGGAAGGTACTCTTCAAATTTGTACTCGTCCTGCATTTGTGCTATTTGATACTGGTGCCTCTCATTCTTTTATCTCCGCTACTTTTGCTAAAACATTACCAATCGCATCAGTTCCCTTACCTTCAGATCTTGCTATTTCCACACCCTTAGGTTCTAGAACAAAGCTTACCAACTATTATCCTGATAGCGAAGTGATAGTAGAAGGTCATGATCTCCCCGTAAACCTAGTATGCCTTGACATGAAAGGTTATGATGCCATTTTAGGGGTACACTGGCTTGTAGATCATGATGCTTATATCAATTACCGAAATAGGATTATATCCTTTCGAAAGCCCTGTCTTCCAAGATTCTCTTTTCTTGGCATCAAGTACAAGAAGCATCCTACTATCATATCTTCTCTTCACGCTTGCAAACTTATCTCGCAAGGATGTGAAGCTTTTCTTTCTTCCGTAATTATCACCGAATCTAAGAAGATTATCTTAGCAGACATTTCTATTGTAAATGAGTTCCCCGATGTGTTTTAGTCCGAATTACCTAGTTTACCACCCGAGAGGGAAGTGAACTTCACTATTGAAATCATTCCGGGAGCAGCACCTGTTTCTATAGCCCCTTACAGGATGTTCCCCATGGAGCCTAAGGAATTGAAAAGGCAGTTGCAGGAACTACTAAACAAGGGTTTCATCAGACCTAGCACATCCCCTTGGGGTGCGCCGGTTCTATTTGTCAAGAAGAAGGATGGTTCTCTCGGGCAATGCAACGATTACCGACGACTGAATCAACTCACAATTAAAAATAAGTATCCGTTGCCGCGTATTGATGAGCTCTTCGATCAACTTTCGGGAGCAGAATATTTCTCTAAGATAGACCTCAGATCAGGTTATCATCAGCTTAGAATTAAAGAAGAGGACATTTATAAAACGGCTTTTCGAAGTCGTTATGGCCACTATGAATTCGTAGTGATGCCGTTTGGGTTAACTAATGCCCCAAAAGCATTCATGCAACTTATGAACAATATCTTCCAGCCATATCTGGACCAGTTCATCGTCGTCTTCATTGATGACATCTTGATATATTCCAAGACGAGAGAGGAACACGAACAACATTTGAAAATAACTTTACAAACACTTAGAGAACACAAGCTTTTTGCCAAACTTAATAAGTGTGAATTCTGGCTCGAGGAAGTCTCATTCCTAGGCCACATTATTTCAAAAGAAGGTATTGCTGTGGATCCTTCTAAGGTAGAAGCTGTCAGAAATTGGAGCCGGCCAACGATTGTATCAGAAGTAAGAAGCTTTCTGGGTCTAGCTGGTTATTATAAAAGATTCATTAAGGACTTCTCAAAGATAGCAATTCCTTTAACTAGATTCACAAGAAAAGAAAATCCTTTTGTCTGGTTAGAGGAATGTGAGAAGAGTTTCCAAACTCTTAAGAATCATCTTACAACAGCTCCTATTTTATCACTACCAATGGAGGGTGGTGGATTCGAAGTGTATACGGATGCGTCTGGCATTGGCTTAGGATGCGTTCTCATACAGAATGGAAAAGTAATTTGTTATTCTTCAAGACAATTGAAACGTCACGAGGAAAACTATCTCGTACATGATCTAGAATTAGCAGCGATTATTTTCGCCTTAAAAATTTGGCGTCATTATCTTTATGGAGAAAAGTTCACGGTCTACTCGGACCACAAAAGCTTGAAATATTTATTCTCTCAAAAGGAGCTGAACATGAGGCAGAGGAGGTGGTTAGAATATCTCAAAGACTTTGATTTTACTATTCAATATCATCCTGGCAAGGCTAATGCTGTAGTAGATGCACTCAGCAGAAAACCAATGGGTATGCTATCAAGTCTTATGATAAGTGTAACTAACCTTGTTCCTCAATTTGCCCAGTTGAACTTAGATATTGACATAAAGGAAGAAGATTGTGTCATAGCTAATATCCAAGCTCAACCTACATTGATAGAAGATCTGATCAAGCTGCAAAATGATGATCCTATATTACTGGAAATTAAAGCTAATATGGAACAAAGGTCGGATTTTTCTATTTCCAATGACGGAAGATTGTTATTTAAGGGCCGAATATGTGTACCAGATCATGAGGCTACGAAGAAACTAATCCTAGATGAAGCGCATAATTCCAAATACATAATTCATCTAGGAGGAATAAAGATGTATCAAGATCTCAAAAGAAATTTCTGGTGGCCCAATATGAAGAGAGAAATAGATGATTTCGTGTCTCGCTGTCTCACCTGCCAACAAGTAAAGGTAGAGCATTTTAGACTCGCAGGTAAATTACACCCCTTGAGTATTCCCGAATGGAAATGGGAGAGTATAGGGATGGACTTTATTATGGGTTTACCCCAGACCAGAGGTGGACACGATGGAATATGGGTAATCATAGACCGATTGACTAAATCCGCACACTTCATACTAATAAAGAGTCGATGGTCTGTGAATATCCTACCAGTATTATACATAAAGGAGATTGTTAAACTACATGGTGTCCCCATCACTATTATATCCGATAGAGATCCTCGATTCACATCACAATTCTGGAAAGGTCTACAACATTCACTAGGGACTAGATTGAATTTCAGCACAGCTTTTCATCAACAAACAGATGGTCAAACGGAAAGAACGAATCAGGTAGTAGAAGATATGCTCAGGGCTTGTGCTATCGATTTTGGAGGTAGTTGGCATGATCACTTGCATCTAGTAGAGTTTGTATATAACAATAGCTATCAGGCTAGCATACAAATGACACCTTTTGAAGCTTTATATGGAAAAAGATGTCGATCACCAATATGCTGGGATGAAAGAGGGGAAAAGTAATTTCTAGGCCCCGACCTTATAAGGGATTCTACCGAGAAGATCAAGCTCATTCAAGAAAGAATGAAGATGACACAAGATAGGCAAAAGTCTTATGCTGACAATCGAAGATGTGACTTGGAGTTTCAAGTAGGAGATCATGTATATTTAAAGGTTTCTCCAGGTCGTGGTATTCAAAGATTTGGCATTAGAGGAAAGCTAACTCCAAGATTCATTGGCCCGTTTGAAATTCTTGAACGGATTGGTGAAGTGGCTTACAAACTGGCTTTACCTCCATAATTAGCAGGAGTTCATGACGTATTTCACGTCTCTATGCTGAAGAAGTATGTATATGATCCTGACCATATTATTACTTATGACAATCTGGAAATTCAGAAGGACATGACATACGAACAAACGCCAATAAAGATTCTGGAACGAGAAGTGCGTCAACTAAGAAATAAAGTTATTCCTATGGTCAAGATTCAATGGAAGAAAACATGGCCATATGAAGCAACTTGGGAAACCGAAGCAGCCATGCGGAAAAGATTTCCATAATTATTTAACTGTAAGTACACTCTCCGAAATCCATATATCGAATTTGGGGACCAAATTCTTCTAAGTGGGGGAGGGTGTAGTACCCTAGAATTTATATATATAATTTTTGAATTATAAAATAGTTTTTTGGAAATTATAAAGGCCAAAATAAATTAATGAAGGATTATTGGATTAATAAGTCATTATAAGGCTCAATTGGGCTAATTAGTTAACTTAGCCTATATAATTATTATCCAAAAGGTTAATGGACTAAGCCCATTAAGTTTGGCCCATATTCTAGAAGGGTAATTAGCTTATTCATGTATTTTAAGGATAAATACTATTGATATAAGATAATTATGTGGATTAACGAATAAAAGAGTTTGATTAAATTAAAACTCTATATACGTTGAATGTAACGGTCTATCGGGCGACCGCCATAGCCATGTAACGCACCTAGACACGACCGTTACATCCTGCAGATTTCGTAAGGTGAGGAAATTGCTAAAAAAATTAGAACTTTGAATTCCTATCTACAAGAGATCGACTTAGGGAAGCTTATAACATTACTAAGAACTCTTAGAGATTAGGTTCTGGCAAATTAAGGACTCTATAATCGATCTAATCTTCAAACCCTAGTCAAAACCCTATAAATAGGACCTAGTTCTGAACTGAGCGACCCTTACTTTTGGTTCGTGAAGAATCAAGGTAAGGAGTCATAAATTCAGGTAAGTTCTTTAGAAGCTTTTGTTTAGTATACTTTAGACTAATGGTTCTCCAAATTTCGTGCTAGGAGATCAAGCAACCAAGGAGATAGAAGCTTTCAAAGTTGTTGATTCAACCTTAGTAACCCAGGAATCTGAACGCAAGTCCCATGAAGATCCAGAGATTAGGACGACTAAACGAGGTAATTAGAGTACGATCCTTTAGAACTTTTTGTTCCCAATAGTTTCATCTTCTTACCCTCAAAATTTCACATCCTTAGGTTAAGAGGCTGAGAAAATAGAGCGGATTGAAGTTATTGATTTATCACAAGAAGTACAAGGGACTAAGGGTAGCACCTAGCATCAAATTCGAAGTTTTAAGGTTCTAGAAGAGGCAGGTTATCTCATGATCGGCAAAAATAACTTGTTAGGAATAAAAGCCATCTGATTGTGCTTGATTTCATGCATTGTAGACTAAGAATTTCATGATTTCCTAGTTCTATACATTCATGAATTTCTTAGCCCTAAATGAAAGTTAAAAGATATTATCCTGTCTATTCACTAAACCTATGCATATAGTTGGCCTATACTTCATTTTCATGACTAGGACAGTGGTAGTATGTAGATTTCCAGGCATGTTATGTTTTCATAAACCTTTACTTAGTTTATTGCCAGCAGATTCTCTGACGCACCAACGTAAGACCGTCACATGAATGTAACGGCCTTACGATAGACCGTCACATCATGTTGTGCTTTTATTTGTTCTATTGTCTCTGACGCACCCTCGCAGGAGTGATACACCACTGTAACGGCCCCTCGATAAACCGTCACACACTGTAACGCGCCTATCCTAGACCGTCAGACACATGTGTTCTGTCAGCCCAAGGCAGAATAATAACCAGTTAAGTTTACTTATAAATAAGCTTAGATAGTAAAGTTTGGACCTATTATCATGACTTTGAGTTTAGTTTCTGATTCATAATCAAATTGCATGATTAATGTGTCTTAGGTTATTTTAAGTTATGCTAATTTCATTGGCTAAAACTCTATAGTTTTGTATTCTAAATCATAATTTTCCAAAGTTGTATTGACGGAGTTTTATCTTGGTCTCATAATGTTACACATTCTTTCCTATCTATAGAGTCATTTCTTTAAGTATATGGCACATATTCCGGTATGTTATCCATTAGTTCACTTTGCACTATAGGAACATTATACTTGGACATGAGGACCTCTCTATTCGATATTCCTTCCAATGGACTAGGAAATCTTGTTTCAAGGCCTCCGTAATTCTCCGCGAGCCTGGGATTCCCACTAGGACGCCGAGTTGGTTGTACCATTAAAGCTCATTAATTAGATTACACTATCGATGATTTTGGTTATCAGTAATGTAACGGCTCTATGTTGGACCGTCAGGCACAAGTAACGGCCCAATATACGACCGTCACATTCCACTAAGCCTGATTTCTTGGTTCTAGATTCAGACTAATGTAACGGCCCAATACTGGAGCGTCACATCATGTAACGGCCCAGTATACGACCGTCACACTACTTGAGTATTTTAACCCAAGGTGGACCAAGGGTTGATATTCCAAAGTTTCTAGATGGACTATTAATGATCTAGAACTTATCATATTGATCAAGAAACCTAATATAATGAATGGAAGATAAATAATGTATCGTTATGCTACCGATTTATTTCCATAAGCATAACCTTGTTTAAGTCATTCTTGATTTTTCATGATTCTTATTGAAGCATTCATTCATTGAATTATTGTTATCATGAGCTTATTTGAACTCATTATATTCTTGGCCATACTTTATTGTTACATGCGTGAAAAAAGCTTGATTTATACTTGAAGATGCGATCGAGCATTGATTGTGTTCAAGGGCTCTATGCTTGTCCCCTCGGCTGATTGTCGGAAACATACTATTTTATAAACCATGGGGTATGATGCTACTGGCGTCGCATTGCACTGGGAGTACTTTCTCTATAAATAAGTGAAAATCCACGGCACGACATGACATTCTTGTACATGACTTTCTTGCTTGATATTTCACAGAAATTCATGAAGTACTTGCTCATAAGCAAAAGATACTGGAGTGATGATTATGTGGCATGCTAGTACATTCTCGATACATTCTTGTTCATGAAAGGCCAATATCATGTTCTTGTTACATTCTTACTAGTTCGTATTTGTTCTTATTCTAAAATTACATGATCATCTTGTTACCTTGGTTTAATCGCATGATTGATCGCATTCGCATGATTTTTACCTTATTCTTTAGAGCTAAATTATTAATTACTTTAATAGTGCCTTCATGTTGATGCGAAGATACTTACTGGGAAAGTGTGCTCATTACCTATTTCCAATCTTTTCAGGAGATGAAAGTGATTCAAATTCGGATTCGGGTTATACAAGCAGCGGGTCTGAGAGCGAATGAAAGTATTATCAAGATGAGAGTGAAGACTTAGGAAAGTTTATATTGTTTAGATTGAGTCTATTTAATTTTCCTATTTCTTGAGTCTAGTACATAATGGAAGTTGAATTAGTGATTGTAATTGAGGGTTCAATTTGATTATCAATGAAATAAAGTTGAAGTTTGAATATATATTGTGCAATTGCATCTTTATGTGTGATTGTCTTGCGCTCTGATCGTTCTTGCTTGCAAGAGACTTACCATGCCGGCTGTTCGCGCTCCCCGAGTTAGTCTTCCGCTGTAATAAAGGCTCGGGGCGTGATAGTTAATCTAAAGATATTTACGTCTTACTGACATAGAGGTTGAAAAGGAATGAGAGAACACTTTCGCCAGATGGCTAAAAAATTAGGTGTCAAACATTAAATATATAGGTTCCCATTTAATTCTCCCAAGATTCATGTCCAAATTTTAACTAGTTTAATTTATATATAGGTTGAACAAGGTTTTGTTACTAAACCTAAAATTCGGGACATAAGTTATGGCCCTTCAAAAGTCACACGTGCCTATCTATGATTTATTGTGAATGGATACAAATTTCACACGAGAGAGTATGGACAGAATAAATCTATGATGAATAGTGACATGTGTGTTAAAGGTAGTACTTACAATGAGAATGAATTTGACTACTATGGTATTCTTGAGGAGGTCTTCGAATTACAGTACCTGGGAGAAAACAAGCATATTTTTCTACTTTAATGTCATTGGTTTGATCCTAAGTTTTATTGAAATGACACAACATATGGGGTTGTTGATATAAAGCATAGATCCAAATTGAGTACCTACAAACTGTTCATTTTGGCCGCACAAGCCCAGCATGTATATTATACAAGCCACCCATCAACCAAGAATAAAAAAAGAAATAATTGGTAGGTAGTTTGCAATATTAAAGTAAGGCTTTTCCCCAACTATGAGTTGCATTTGATTAAAACTGTAAATGAGGATGCCAATGTCAAATGTTTTCAATAAGACAAGGCAGATGCTATAGAGTTGGCTTCTTCTACACATTTTCATTTGGGTGAATCTGATGAGCCACTTCATTTATCTAAGGAGAATGAAGTTGAAAAAGTCAATCCACATGAGCTAAAATAGGGTGGTGGAGGGCCAATGGATTTCGTTATAGAGGAGGAGAAGTCTACTGAGGAGGAAGAGTCTACAGGTGATGAAGATGATGACGATGGCGAAGATGAGGCTAAGTTAGACATATCCACAGTGTCTGAAGAGGAAATGGATATTATTTGAAAATTGATAATGAATTTTATAAGAAACTACACACATTTTTATTTTTTATAATGAATGTTGTTTCACACATGTTTGGGAGTAGGGAGAGTAGTGGGAGGGGCTCTAGTCCCACCTCAGTTCTCTACTTCAGCCACGGGTATGTCTACTTGTGGACGTCAAAAATTGATGATGAAGATCATACAGCGCATACGTCTCGGCATTCGAGAGAGCAAGTCGAAGATGGGACGGCCGAATATACCCTACGCACTCTCCGGATGAGACGAGCACGTGCCTGATATCCTGCCATCGAAGATAGAGCCCCCTCAAGCAAAGGACATGGCCGCAACCCTCCAACTGGCTGTGCCGAAGCCTGAATCGAGAAAAAACCTGAGAGTTCGGACACGGGTTCAGCATGTGCTAAAAATCATCTGAAGTCCTAAACCGGGGCTCAAAGGCTTCAAACCAAACACCGCGGAGGTAATGCATTGTAACCGGAGCATTCCGGGAATACAAGCGGTCGTTTGAATGGCCGAGACCTTGAGGTGAAGCCAAAACGGGCACGGCCATCACGTAAACCGACGCGCCCCTTGAATCGGCGCGCTCCTTCCCCTTTGGATGTTAATATGGCCCGCTCCCTTGCATAGCCCCTTAAATCGGCGCGCATCACTATTCATGCCACTATTCATATCACTATTCATGCCTTACTATTCAAGACATTCTCGTTGTGTTGTTAATCCGGCGCGCACAAGGTCACACCGTTTTAACTCGAAGCCATCCCATCTTGCTTTCGGCCCCCTGTTTTCCCGCAGATAGATGGACCGAGAGTTACGTGAAGCAGAGAAGTCTCCCGACAGCTCCCGATTATCCGTCGGCCAAGCTCGGGGAAGTCAGAAATTGCTTGCTACCAACTCCTTTGTCGGGGGAAAAGAAAGGAAGAAGCTTCTGGGAGCTTTCTTCCCTAGATGAGCCTCCCCTGCATCCTGCACGGTTCGAGAACAAAAAGAAGAAAGGGGGAAAGAACTTCCTACGGAACCAGGGCTTGGGGGGATCGAACACACACCAGGAGAGAGCTCTCGGGAGGGGAGAGAGCTAGCCAACAGAGAAGAAGAAAAGAGAGAAGAGAGCCAGAGGTGAAGAGAGGAGAGTCGAGCGAGAGGTGAGTCAGAGGGGAAGAGCTTGTGCTCTCTTCCCCTCCCCCATCGGTGTATCTTTTCCTTTTCCCCCTGCAATGTATTTCCTTTCTATTTTGAGATGAAACCTCCTTCTCGGTATCCATCTTTCCCCCCTATGGTCGATGAATAAAAAGAAAAGAGAGTTTTTGTAAGTACAGTGTTTTTTGTTGAGCCTCCATTCTCTTCTACTCTCAGTCTCCCATTCATCTAGGGTCTTTAAAGCTCACTTTTCCATAGCGTGGCCTTCAAAGGAACCCACAGAAGGATGAACATCCATAGCCCTACTGGGCAAACATTCGTCCCGCTTCGCGAATCATCACCTGAGTTGTGAGAGCTTTTGAACTCTAGTCCTCGAGCTTTTTCCACACTCACATCTAGGTTATCGGACCGCCGTGAGGTCTGCATTTAAGGTTCACCTTGGAGCAATCCGTTTGCTGTTTCTCTATTTTCTCTAGCAAACCTCAGTCCGGGGGAGATGCTGCCCAATTTTCACCAGAAATAAGAACACATAAGAACAAACGAACAAACTAAGCTCTCTGGGGATAAGAACAGCATATGTTTAAAGCCCCTGAATCAAACTGAACCTCTGAGTTCCTGCATAATAAACCCTTCAAGTAAAACATTCAAATCTACATGCTAATTCACCTTAACAAATGATCAAAACACTTAAGCTTCCTCTCTACAAGCCCAATCCATCAAATGGATGAACAAATCAGTCATCAAAGTAACCCACGGGTGAAAGAAAGAAGAAACAGAATGAAATAAAACCCACAGGAGCTAACCCGGCGGACTCTTAATCTGGTGCGGGCTAATCTGGCGTGGTACCCCCCCGCGACGGTTTACCTTCACACTCAAAACCATTTCAAATTTCTTGAAATGAATAGTGCTTAATCCGGCGCGCCAAGCCCTCTATTCCGACGCGCCTTACTGTTCATTGGTCTTAATCCGGCGTGTCCCCCTTGTGCTGCCCTATTCCGGTGCGCCCCCTTGTATTACCCTATTCCGGCGTGCCCCTGGCCCCTCTTGGACCCCTTTATCCGACGCGCCCTATTGTGACACCCTAATCTGGCACCCCTTAAACTGGCACGCCCCCCCTTTTGGCTCTTAACCGGCATGCCCCCTTGGACCTCTCCAACCAGTGCACCCAAGTCATGGTACAGAAGAGAAAGTTGCCCCTTCCATAATCAAAATTTCCTTCTAGGGGCTCTACCCTCGGAAACCCCCGCAAGGGGCGCTGCCCCCTTGACCCCCGCGACCTGACCTCGCAGGTTGATCCGCATGCGAGGGCGCACGATGGCGAGTTCGGGCTCCACACTTAACAATTCACTTCCCCGGACTATGCGTGAAGAGAAAAGCAACGATGCCCCATGGTATCAGACATGGACCTCAAAATCCCTGACATGGTCATGATCTAAGCACCTCTTGGGCCAATAGTTCATCAGCTTGACCCACCTCTATCGGGATCCAATCCCGCACCCACATTAAACTTGCCTTACCTACGGCAGACATTCGTATGGCTTTGTCATTGTCTTTGATGCTTCAAATGCGGACTCTCGTCCGAACAATGAATGGTCCGTTAGTGACCGACATATATACCGGGATCTAATCCCGCACTTGCATTAAACTTGCCGTGCTCATGGCAGACATTCGTACGGTTTATCACCGTCTCTTATGCTACAAACACGGACTTCCATCCGAACAAGAAATGGTCCACCAGTGATCGACATGCATGCATCTATGAACGTTTACACCCCGACGTGGGGTCTATTTAAACGCAATCTAAAGTTTTGGCTCTCGCTTCCGTTATTATGAATCTCAGGCCGTAGGGCCCCCTTTTCCGGTGATTAATCAAGGGTTTTCTCCTCTCCGAGGGGATGTAATTAATGTCATAGCCTTTATGGTACGACGGGTTCTCAGTCCCGACACGATACACATAATCGTCTGATTAGTCAGATCGAGCGCACCACGGGCTTCTTTAAGCCCGCATAAATCGTCACCTAGGTGACTGGCACGCCCTCGCACTAATAAACCGAACAAACGAACAAAAGGACGAATAAAATAATAAAAAATGACCAATGTCCCGAAAGTGCGTCCACACTACTCAAATCTTTAGCTATAGCTAGTATTGATAGTATATCTACTTATGCGATTTATTTTTTACTACGTCTGGTGAGTGGGGATGTGGCCATGGGAGGGGTTTTGGTTCCTCCTTTCTGGGTATAGGTATGTCTATCCATGTTACTAGATATATGTGTATTGATTATATGCACTGGTTATGCCATTGGTTTCTTACAAGCCCAAGTATCCCTACACTAGCTGGGTAGGGCACACCGGCGCCGTCGCCATTGCCATTGCCGACCCATACGAGCATTTTTTGATTCAGCCTCAATTTTATTCAATAGTTTTTGATTAAATAGTTACTCAATTATTTCAATTATGACTAACAACTTCTATTTTTCTTGTAGTAGTCAGACAGGCCACACCGCCAGCACTTGTCAGTGCCTCCTCCTAGCTAGCAGATGACATTTGCAGTCATCATGAGAGCGATCATTCCAAGGTCACTGACATACGTCAGGAGATTTGGATCGAGGGGTAAGTATAATTCATGAATTATATTCTTTTTCTATCCATCAATTGTGTGATACTCTACCATTTTAACATTTGTAATTGCATGGTGAGGACACACGCCGCAACACACGCTGGGGTACGAGGAGCACACAGGCGACCCTTTGGCTCGGGGTGGACATGGATGCTTAGATTGAGCTATTTATCTTTATTTCATGCTTTCAGGCCTTGTTGGGCCCATTTTAGTCCATGCGTGGACAATTATCCAGTTGGTTTATTATTTATTTTGTGGGAAACTAATGGGTTTGGGTTTTTTTGGTTTGACTTGGTCAAAGAGGTGGAGGTGGAAACCCCTTCCTAGGATCTAGGAGGGGCGGCCACATCCTAGGAAGGGGCGTGCCCTCCTCCTAGAATCAAGGAGGAGGCCGCGCCTCCCTTCCCCAATGGGAGCTGCCGCCCCTCCCCTCCCCCTCTTGGCTAGGCTTTTTATCCCTAATTTCCTCCTCCCCTATATATTATCTCTTGTGAACAATTTTAGATTTAATGAATAATTATTGAGAGAAAATTGTTTGAGAGAGTGATTCTCTTCTTCCTCCTTGGGTGCGATGCTCAAGAACCCTAGGTCCTGCGACGGGATCTAGTCATGGTGCGACTCCCCATGACAAGGGTGCGATGCCTGAGGCTCACTCTTCCTCTTCTCCCTCTCATCCTCTATAGTGGTCATTGCTCACGTCATCCCCGTGGGTCATGTTGAGCTATGGTTTTGATGATAACTAAACTTCATGTGTGATGGAGATTGTTGAGCTATGACCTTGATGATAACTAAACCTCATGTGTGATGATAGTGGTTTTGATAATCACAACATAATGTGTGCTTGATTAGTTGAAAATATCTTCATGATAAATGAACTCACATGTGGCTATCTTATCTTGCAGGTTGCTTTACTAAGTAGGTTGATGATTGAATCATGCATTCTGCACATTAGTCTTTGGAGGTTTCATGTGAAGACTATGTTTCTCAGTAGAATGGTTGAGTCCTTATGGATATGAAATTGATTGCATGGCTCTGTGTTGTATAAATGCATAGCCATTTCATTACATGCTTTGTTGAGGATTTCTTCTGGTTCTTGTATATCATGAATGCATGAGTGATGGCTCCTAGTCATTCTGATCATATGGCTTAAATGCTTTGAAATGGTTTGAGGAAGAACTGGGTTGAAGTTGGGATCTTCAGATTCGTTGGTTGAATATTAACTTGCTTCTAAATTCCCGGAAAGTGCAGGTTAATATTTCCCACATTATGATGGATTCAAGGTAAGAATTTATATTGGAATCCATGGTGACACTCTTCTAATCTTGAGTTGGAAAAATAGGTTCTCAGGTGCTTTCATACAGATCTTTCATGTGGATTCTTATATGCCTCATGCTAATGCTTTCGTAATCATATTTCATGTCATTTGGGTCTTGGTCTCAAAACTAGCTTCATATGTTAATGCATGACCCATATATTTTGATCTTGATCTAACCTCTTGGTTTATCATATTTTTCAGGATGCAAAATCATTGTTGATCTTCATGGGATTATGGTAATATTTAATCAATTGTTTCCCTTTGGTTTGATGGAGGTTTTAGTTATTTTTCAAACTCGAACTATTTTATAGTCTTCACCATTTTCAATCCAACCATTGGATCTCCCCTCTAAAAATTATATGTTGTATCTCTTGGAGTCCTCTTTCCAACGCCTCTAGTCTTGCTTCGATCATAGCTCGGAGCTAGGAGAATTAATTCCTGCCGCCGAAGCGCGTAGAGCGGTTTTTGTGTACCCTGCCTGAAAGGGTCGACCCCCACTGAAAGGGTCGACCCCAAGGGTCGACCCCTGTAATCTTGGCTCATTTTTTGGCCCCGGCAGCAACCTGGTTGCCAGGGGTCGACCCCCAGTGCAAGGGTCGACCCCAAGGGTCGACCCCTGTAACAGAAGGTGATGTTTTGTGTTTTCCAGCAACCTGTTGCCCGAGGGTCGACCCCTTCCGGACGGGACTTACGAAAGTGTTTTAAACTTATTGAAAACCCTATTAAACCATTCTAAAATATACCCTAATGGTTCCTAATCATGTTAGGGTATTTTAAACTCATTTTAGAAGGGGTATATGGGTCATTTGGTATGTCTCCTATATATATCAATGTATTGCTCCGAATTTCAAGAAGGATCAACCCTAATGCACATTTGTTCATTCGTATAGGTGAAGAAAAGGGGAAAACGTGGTGGAGCTCTTCCAAGGAGGATATCATCTACATCCGTGAAGATCTGGAGCTCGTGGAAGAAGAAGAAAAGGAGCGGATCGAAGAGAGGATCAAGAGGACGTAAGAATCGTCGTCATCCGACTACCCTCCAACTCGTGGTTCAAGGAACATCATCAACCGGCCTTGGAAAACAAAGGGGGATCACTTCTATGTCTTTGATTAGTCCTTTGTGATATGTTCTATGATCTATATTTTGGGTTTGAGCATGCTTGAGTATTTGTGTTTATTTTCTGAACAATAGAGATACTCGTGTGTTTGACCGTTTGTGTATACGGTCGTGTTTTATCGCCTTCGTGCGATCGTGTTTGTGTTATTGTGATGCGGTTGTTGCAGCATGTGTGTGTGTGTGTTGTGATCCGGTCGTCGGATCGTGTGTGCGTTGTGATCCGGTCGTCGGATCGTGTATGTGTTTGTGATCCGGTCGTCGGATCATGTGGGAGACTTCATCTCCGTCTGTGTGTGTGTTGGGGCGTGTCCCTGTGTGTGTGTGGGGATTCATCCCCGTGTGTGTTTGGAGCGTCGTCTCGATGTTGGGGATTTATCCCTGAGTGAAGCCTCACCTAGTTTGGTGAGGGGTGGACGTAGGGAGCCTGTCGAGGTCCCGAACGACCTTAAAATCCCTGTGCATTGTGGTTTGCTTTGTGCGTTGGCTTGGTGTGATTGTTGAAACCTTTTGTATAATCGTGTGGGAACGGTGAGATTGAGAGAATCTATTTCTTGGCTTAATCAACTTCCTTAATCATGTTGTAAGGAGTCTACTCCACCACGCAGCTTTCGTCTTATCGTCTAGTGTGGGGGTTAGTATAGGTTGTAATCTATCTTGCTTGTTCAACATATTTATTGTTTTAATTGTTGTTTCTTTATACTTGTTAAAAAGGGAAATAGTTTCCTTAAAGTTTGTAATCACCCAATTCACCCCCCTCTTGGGTGTCATTGATCGAGGGACCCAACAATTGGTATCAGAGCTAAGGCTTTAATTTGATAGATCTAGTGATCTAGAGTGATCCGGATCAATGACCACCATTATCTACACCTTGAATTCTCCACCCGTGTTTGATGGCTGTAATTTTGATTTGTGGTTAGGAAGGTTGTGTAGTCTAGTCAATTCATACGACCCTAAGTTATGGAAGCTTATTTCACATAGTCCTTATGAATTGCCTAAAGATAAAAGTGTTTGGACTACAGATCAAAAACTTAAACATGATCAAAATGGTTTGACTCTAAAATTACTTATTGCTGCAGTTGACTCTAACTATTTTCCTTTTGTCTCCCATTGCAGATCCGCGAAGGAAATATTGGATGGATTAGCAGACCTCAAGGAGGAGCTTAAAGACAGATGTCTTATAGCGGGCACGAGTGAACAAAGGAGTGGTCAGCCAAGTGAATCGAGCTCAAGGGTAAACTCTGACTCTGATTATGAAGATGATTTTAACTATGAAGAGTTGTTGAATGCTTATGAAGAGCTTGCTGAAAAATACAAGAAGTTAAAATCTGAAAACAAAAAATTGCAAAAGAATGTAGGTCAAAATAAAACTGATTCCTCTTGTAAAGAATGCTCACACCTTAAGGAATTGATTGATGGTTACATGTTTGACATTGAAATTCACAAAGATCAAATCTCTTCCTTGAGAAATGAAAACAAAGAGCTGAGAGAGAGAGTTAGTCTTATGAACAATGGTCAAAATGAGCTTGCTCATGATAAAAATCTTGAAATGGAAAATGAGAAACTGAGGAATTGAACACCATTTCTGAAAAATTGCTTGTTTTTGAAAAAGGAAAAAGTTTGCTTGTTGATCAATGTGAAGAAATGCATGTGATGAAACAAGAAATGGAAACCTACAAAATCATCAACACCCAACTACATGAACAAGTCAAGACTTGTGAAAATAAGATGGTCTCCTATGAATTGCACATTTCATCACTTGAAAAAGAAATTTCTGACTTGAATGCTTCATTGTCTAAATTTGTGAATGGCTAAGAAAACTTGGATAAATTGTTGGGCATGAGAGTGAACTTTCAAAGGGAAGGGCTGGGTTTTAATCCTGTGAACAAAAAGAAATTTGAGAGTAAGCTACACACTTCTTTTGTTCATACCACTTGTGCACCCAACACCTCCACATCTCACTCCCATGAACACACCATGTCGAGAACTCAATCAAATCTGAAAAAGGGTGCGAATGTCCAGAATGTGCTTGCTAGAAACATTCATATAAAATCCCATGCATCCATCAAAAGAAACATGTCTTGTCTTTACTGTGGAAAACTTGGACACATGATACATGATTATTTCATTATGAAGAATGATGATTTGAGAGCTTGTAGAAATCAGGCTAGTTTGAAAAATGCAAAGAAAGCATTCACCATAAAATCTCTCATGCATTGCAATCACTGTGGTAAAAGAGGTCATACAATTTCACACTGCTGGCTACTAACAAAGAAAAAGAGTTTTCATTCAACACATCATGCTCAAATGTACAAAATGGTAAACCAAATGAGAAGAGTGAATGTGACGTCACATGCTTCAAAGAATCCTTGTGCTTTTAAGAACTCAAAGTCATGTTGCAACCATTGTGGTAAATTTAGACATACGGTGCATGATTGTTTTATTGAGAAAATTGATGATCTGAATGTTGTTAAGAAATGGAAGCCACGTACTAAAGATGTTACTAACCCACAAGTACCCAAGATGATTTGGGTACCTAAGAATGGCAAATGAAAAATCTATTTTGCAGGTGTGCCCTGGGAATGTAAAGCATAAAATCTGTTCTCATCAAGAAGGTAAGGCACATGGGTCAAGTGGCATAAGTTAGGTTGGAAGAAAAACCAAAACTAAAATTTAAAAATTCAGGTGATATCCCTCTCACTCTCTTCAGTAATTATGTCATTGTTTGATTCATATTGGGCTGAATTGTCTTGTGTTGATGCACATATTTGTTCATGCATTCCATCCATAGATAGTTGCATACACTTGTGCATATCATCCTCATATAGCATCTTGTTGAAGTGGTGCTTTGAAACCATCAATAAAATTCACTACATTTGTTGTGCTTGCATACACCCTCATGTTTGCATGCACCCTTTCACGTACTGTCATGCATAAGTTGAACATTGTGAATTCATGTCATAAAGCATAACAATCCTCCTGCCTTCATCATCCTTGACTACATAGTATATCAAATGGTGACAAGTGAAAGGGCAGGTTACGCCTGTCTGAAAACTATCACTACGTGTGAGGTGATCCTTGGATCTAAGTTCTCCGCCTAGTACTATGAGTCATTTACTCAATAGACTGCATATGGCATTGGATTGTTACTGAATATCTTGCATTCATGCACACACTAAGGGGGAGCAACCACATTCATCATATGAGCTTATTGTTTAAGTTCACATATGAGTCATGCATTACATCTTGAGCTATCTAGGGGATGTTGGTTGTTAAAATAATTTGTGATGCCATAGTTAATAAATTTGAATTAAAATTGACAAATCAATTCTTGTTGTTCTTGGATGTAGATTACACTCCCAAAATATAAATGCTGATGGGCTGGCCATGACCAAGTTTGAATCAAATGAGGAATACCTTGCAAGGATGAAAATGATAAAAATTTCCTCAATCGACCACCAGGAGATAGGAAGTGATGTTGATAGTACCCAAAATATGGTATGAAAAGTACGCATCTCTGTTAACAAAGGATGGGTTCAATAGGTGAAAGACTTGGAAGAAAAGGATTCTCAAGGCAAAGGTAAGAAAGCAAAATCTGAAATATCAACCTCCGTGAGGTTGGCAATCTCAGTTCTCCTGAACCAAGATAATTCAACCTTGTTAAATCATGCAATGGTCTTTTATCACTTGGTGATACCTTCAGATGACAAGTGTTGATTCTAAAAACTTGAGCTGTCATTTACTAGCATGCCGTGACAAATTGGTTGAATCTAGTTTGATATGATGATTATACTTAATTGATTTAACCAAATGAAAACCTTGAGAGTTGTGCTTGAAGTGGTTGGTTACTATATGACACTTGAATTGAATTGCATGTCTGGTATATCAAATGGCGTTTGTGAAAGAGTGGATTATATCCACTTGGAAGCATTCCCTATGCGTTGAGTTGGGTCTTTGGACTAAAATCTCCGCCTCGTACCAGATCTTGATTGGTTTGTGATTGATTTATTGTTGAATGAATCCTTGAGATGAGTTATGTGACTTGAAAATATGTTTGTGATTATATGATCCATACATTTGACTTTTGGATGAACTCTCATTTCAAAACTTGTGAAAGACCTTTCAAAATCTATTTTTGAACAATTCTGAAATTTGGGTTGCACTGCTTACTTTTGATCATTTATGCACCCTCATTCATAAAGGTCTTGTCATAAATAATATTTGTTGATTCATGGATTGAATGTGGATGAATTCAATAAGATTTCTGTCACATTGGCTTGGAAATGAAAGCTCTCATCTTCTTTTTGCATCCTATCCTTCATTCTCATACAGTTATAGGCTACATGCATTAGGTGCATTTAGTTCTCTCAAATGAAAAACCAAAAACACACACCTTGCACCCATGTTAATTTCTGAATTGCATTAGAACTCATGCATTCGTCGCACTTAGTTCATTCGTTTGGCATCCATTCAATTGGTATCAAATTGACATCACATTGCTCGCATACATGTCATAGTGCATTTGCATAAACTCCCAATGTGTGCTTGTGTGTTATTATATGCTATTCATCCCCATCCTTGAAATTTCCATGACCTTATGCATTCTTGATAAATAATGTTACATTTGAGTCATTATTGGTGTGCTTCATGTTGTACACTTTGGGGGGAGTAAAGTGCATCTATTTAGGGGGAGTTGTATTGTTATGTATTCATGATATTTTCGATATACATGCTGAATCAAATTCACACAATTCATGCACAGAATATGAAAATGAGTGTTAAGAATAAGGATATATGTTTTTCTTTTCAACACTCTCGAGATGTTAAACTTGCTGCATGTATGTTGAAGAGACAGTTGAGGAAAAAGCTGCCTACCTATCTTTGTTGAAAAATCTGAAATGAAAATGAACGGTAGAGCAATGCTTGATCTCACTGAGTAAATTGGGCACATGTCACCTGAGACGTGATGTGGTTCATATCTGAAAAGTGTGGACTAGTACCTCTGTTCAAAATGAGGTGAGATGGTTCAGTATTCTAAGTCACCGGGGATTCTGGCATGAGCTCCATGCGTCTACTAGCGTAAAAAGGAATCATTTTGGACCTGATCACTCTTGAAAAATTCTGACTATCATGTGGTACTGGTTGAGTTGAAAAAATGATGGTGAAAACTCATTGTGGTAGAGCGAAGCCTCCAATACGCTGCTCTCAAAACTGAAGTGTAGTCTGTAAAATATCTCCCTGTGTTGATCTGAAAATCTAAATATCCATATTGAAACTATCATGTTTCATGTTACTCACTTACACATTTGAGAATTTGATTTAATATGTATTCAAAAAGTGAATTGACTACATTAGCAATTGCATTAATCTCCTATATGATTGGAAAATCTCCCATGTGCTACACATGTGTATTCCGATTGTCATGACTCTCTTGCATCTTTCCTATACCCATCCCCTCTTAAATAAGTACGGGGGAGCAGTGTTGCATGTATATATATGTATCCATTTGTTTGCTTGTGTATGCATCTCACATGCCATCACATGCATAAGTTGCATCTCATACAATTCAAACCACAAAGCAAAACTTAAAAATCTGGAAAATACTGAAAACCAAAAATTGAGTGAACTTCCCATGCTATTTACTTGCTCAATAAATTCTTGTGTTTGCTTGGCAAATGGGGAGAAAGATTAGGCACAACCAAGTAATCAACATTTCATATCCTCTCTAGCCAACAATTGGTTCTCGAGTCCACAATTGGTGTTTCCCATACTTTCTGTGAACCCACTTATTTATAACTTACTCCTGCTTCATCAGAATTTCAAATGTGGGTTACTGTTCCTTACACATTTATCATGCTACAATGTGCATCTCCTCTGTTTCTTCTTCATGAGAGAGTATGATTGACATTACCCCGCTTTTTGATAATGTCAAAGGGGGAGAAATATTTCATGTGATTCATGCTTGCTAGTTTCATGATTGAGGGAGAACAACTAGCCACTTGTTTGTCATCTTCACTAAGATTATCATCATTCATCACTAAGTTTGTCATCATCAAAAAGGGGGAGATTGTTGAGCTATGGTTTTGATGATAACTAAACTTCATGTGTGATGGAGATTGTTGAGCTATGACCTTGATGATAACAAAACCTCATGTGTGATGATAGTGGTTTTGATAATCACATCATAATGTGTGCTTGATTAGTGGAAAATATCTTCATGATAAATGAACTCACATGTGGCTATATTATCTTGCATGTTGCTTTACTAAGTAGGTTGATGATTGAATCATGCATTCTGCACATTAGTCTTTGTAGGTTTCATGTGAAAACTATGCTTCTCAGTAGAATGGTTGAGTCCTTATGGATATGAAATTGATTGCATGGCTCTGTGTTGTGTAAATGCATAGCCATTTCATTACATGCTTTGTTGAGGATTTCATATGGTTCTTGTATATCATGAATGCATGAGTGATGGCTCCTAGTCATTTTGATCATATGGCTTAAATGCTTTGAAATGGTTTGAGGGAGAACTGGGTTGAAGTTGGGATCTTCAGATTCGTTGGTTGAATATTAACTTGCTTCTAAATTCCCAGAAAGTGCAGGTTAATATTTCCCACATTATGATGGATTCAAGGTAAGAATTTATATTGGAATCCATGGTGACACTCTTCTAATCTTGAGTTGGAAAAATAGGTTCTCAGTTGCTTTCATACAGATCTTTCATGTGGATTCTTATATGCCTCATGCTAATGCTTTCGTAATCATATTTCATGTCATTTGGGTCTTGGTCTCAAAACTAGCTTCATATGTTAATGCATGACCCATATATTTTGATCTTGATCTAACCTCTTGGTTTATCATATTTTTCAGAATACAAAATCATTGTTGATCTTCATGGGATTATGGTAACATTTAATCAATTGTTTCCCTTTGGTTTGATGGAGGTTTTAGTTATTTTTCAAACTCAAACTATCTTACAGTCTTCACCATTTTCAATCCAACCATTGGATCTCCTCTCTAAAAATTATATGTTGTAGCTCTGGGAGTCCTCTTTCCAACGCCTCCAGTCTCGCTTCGATCGGAGTTCGGAGCTAGGAGAATTAATTCCTGCCGCCGAAGCGCGCAGAGCTATTTTTGTGTACCCTGCTTGAAAGGGTCGACCCCAAGGGTCGACCCCCACTGAAAGGGTCGACCCATGGGGTCGACCCCTGTAATCTTGGCTCATTTTTTGGCCCCGGCAGCAACCTGGTTGCCAAGGGTCGATCCCAGGGGTCGACCCCCAGTGCAAGGGTCAACCCCAAGGGTCGACCCCTGTAACAGAAGGTGATGTTTTGTGTTTTCCAGCAACCTGTTGCCCGAGGGTCGACCCCAAGGGTCGACCCCTTCCGGACGGGACTTACGAAAGTGTTTTAAACTTATTGAAAACCCTATTAAACCATTCTAAAATATACCCTAATGGTTCCTAATCATGTTAGGGTATTTTAAACTCATTTTAGAAGGGGTATATGGGTCATTTGGTATGTCTCCTATATATATCAATGTATTGCTCCGAATTTCAGGAAGGATCAACCCTAATGCACATTTGTTCATTCGTATAGGTGAAGAAAAGGGGAAAACGTGGTGGAGCTCTTCCAAGGAGGATATCATCTACATCTGTGAAGATCTGGAGCTCGTGGAAGAATAAGAAAAGGAGCGGATCGAAGAGAGGATCAAGAGGACGTAAGAATCGTCGTCATCTGACTACCCTCCAACTCGTGGTTCAAGGAACATCATCAACCGGCCTTGGAAAACAAAGGGGGATCACTTCTATGTCTTTGATCAGTTCTTTGTGATATGTTCTATGATCTATATTTTGGGTTTGAGCATACTTGAGTATTTGTGTTTATTTTCTGAACAATAGAGATACTCGTGTGTTTGACCGTTTGTGTATACGGTCGTGTTTTATCGCCTTCGTGCGATCGTGTTTGTGTTATTGTGATGCGGTTGTTGCAGCATGTGTGTGTGTGTGTGTTGTGATCCGGTCGTCGGATCGTGTGTGTGTTGTGATCCGGTCGTCGGATCGTGTATGTGTTTGTGATCCGGTCGTCGGATCGTGTGGGAGACTTCATCTCCGTCTGTGTGTGTGTTGGGACGTGTCCCTGTGTGTGTGTGGGGATTCATCACCGTGTGTGTTTGTAGCGTCATCTCCGTGTTAGGGATTTATCCCCGAGTGAAGCCTCACCTAGTTTGGTGAGGGGTGACGTAGGGAGCCCGTCGAGGTCCCGAACCACCTTAAAATCCCTATGCATTGTGGTTTGCTTTGTGCGTTGGCTTGGTGTGATTGTTGAAACCTTTTGTATAATCGGGTGGGAATGGTGAGATTGAGAGAATCTGTTTCTTGGCTTAATCAACTTCCTTAATCATGATGTAAGGAGTCTACTCCACCACGCAACTTTCGTCTTATCGTCAAGTGTGGGGGTTAGTGTAGGTTGTAATCTATCTTGCTTGTTCAACATATTTATTATTTTAATTATTGTTTCTTTATACTTGTTAAAAAGGGAAAGAGTTTCCTTAAAGTTTGTAATCACCCAATTCACCCCCCTCTTGGGTGTCATTGATCGAGGGACCCAACAGGTCATTCTTCACCGCCGTTCGTGAGATCCACTCCGCGCTCCCGTACAGGCTCTTGATCTGTCCACCCTAAAGTCCCCCTGGTTTTAGAACCAATCTCAATGCCTTTCTAGTCACGTCTGGACCTGCTAATTTTACCTGGGAAGCTACTATAAGTCACAAACGTTTTAGAACTAGTTTCACCTTGATCGGAGTTTTGCATCTTTGGTAGCAATTCTTTCCGTGAAGCCGTGCGCTGCTACCTGCCCCTGTGAGACATATCTCCTACTCCTTCTTAACAAATTCCTCCAGGCCTCCTATCAACCCCTTTGGGCCTGAGACCTAGTGGGGTCATATTACTTTTTGTCTTCTTCGTGACGCCGCCATGCTAGTGCCATTCTGATGCCTATACTGAGCGTACTGACGAGTTTGGTGGTACTGCGCAGGCCGACCTGTGCAGAGCTTACCCAGAACCTACAACACCTTGTGGGAGACCCCACGTCTTCCTCCCTCTTGATCTGACCAAGTCCTTTGGTCAAGACCTTTCTCCAGGCATCCCTGACGTTCCCCAGAAAGCGGCCCCGTGTTACCACACCGTAACGCCCATTTCCTATTTTTTTCTCGTTCTAATGTGCAGTTCTGCATGTGTAGAACCAGATCTACCTTTCAGATGCCTCCACACCCTGACTGATGTAGATCTGGACACATCATTCAGTCGGGTCATTCTTCAGCTAGTCCACTACGTGTTCCAATAGACGGCACCCCGTTCCGACTCCAGATCAAGTCATACCACCTCTTGCAAGTTGATTGCGCAGGCTGGATAGGGCGGGCAAAATCGAACGGTCCGGAACCAAGCTTCTCCGGCGACTCACCTCCTCATCTTCATTGAGTGCTGCCCATCAGCTTGCGCTCCTGCAGCCCCGATTTTAGTGTTCGTAGCCTGTTATGTCCCTGCGAGGAGTGGGCATTATCATTTGGGTTGTATTATCATTATATTGCCGTGTATCGGGGTTGTCAGACTCGGCTGGGGTTTCTTCCCCACGTGCTAGTCGTGGAGGTACGTGCGACGTTTCTTTTCCTGGCATTTGCTTATTTAGTATGTTTTTGTATATGCCTGTGCTTGTGAGACTAGGGCCCCTAGCTAGTTACGAATAATCGCGGATGAGAGTTGTGAGCACCCATTCCATAGCCCAGTCGAGTGTCGAGCTCGAATTGGATCACCCTAGGCGACAATGGTTCCTTAACCATGGCGATCCCACGCTTCCCTTACAGGGACGATCGTTGGGCTAGAGAGTTTCTTGTTGAGAGACGCCTCCACCCGGAGGAATGCCACGGAGGTTAGCCACCCGGCTTACCTTTAACGTGCAAGTGTTGGCCGCATGTCGAGTTG
Organism: Amorphophallus konjac; assembly: GCA_022559845.1. Taxonomy (NCBI): domain Eukaryota; kingdom Viridiplantae; phylum Streptophyta; class Magnoliopsida; order Alismatales; family Araceae; genus Amorphophallus; species Amorphophallus konjac. Next base: position 218,727,618 of record CM040120.1, read on the forward strand.
GTCATAGGTCCTAGCCCATTTTTGTCCCGTCTCACATCATTTTGGTATCAGAACCATAGGATTTGTCTAGGGTATCACTCCTTTGTCCCAATTAGGTCTATAGCTTATTCAGTCACCCCGTTGTCCCATCTAGGTCTTGCATCTGCATGTCCAGCTACCCGCCAGCCCCATGGCGGTTCCCCGAGACCATGTGTCAGATCGGTCATCCCTGGTAGCCCAATTCCAAGCTCTTATGGCCCGACCCCCATGTATCGCCCCTACCATTCAGCCACTAGTTGACCCGATCCCTATGCCGACGACCGAGACATTCCAATGCCCTATCATGTCCACTGCCATTCTACCTAATGGGTCGCATACAGAGATTGACTTCATCAGTAGGGTGTCGTCTAATTGTGTCTCACAGGACATTATTGTGTCTCTCTCTAAGACTGGGGAGATTATTTTCAACGGTGGCTAAGCTTTCATAGAGTTCCAATGGAGGTTCAGCCCTATTCTGTATCACGATGGAGCATGGTGCAAGATCGACACACTTGTTGGTCGATGCATCATTTTAGGGCAAACTTGGCTAGAAGAGAAAGAGCGACCATCGACTCGGACAGGAGGACCTGCACCTTACGCCCACCTTACCTACCCGACGAGTTCATCTTCCACGATGGCGTTCAATCGACCACCTCCGTGTCGCCACCCACCCACCCCCAGCGGTCCGCTCCGCCTCCGGGCTCACTCCCGCCACCACTCTCGGGTCCCGCCCTTGTGGCCCCTTGTAGTGGGATTGGCCATTTCTTCGACCAGTGTCTTTCACGTTCCTGTATCTTAGAGGACACACATTCGGAGGATGGCCCACCTAGGCTTATTCCAAAGAGTTACGAGGCTGACCAGGAGTTGGCCGAGGAGTACCTCGCTGAGGTTGAGGGGTTAGAGAGTTATCCCATGGAGCACCTAGTGGGCCAGGGTGAGGCGCCAGCCAGTGACTCTGTTCTGTTAGTCACCCCAGCCCCATCTGTCGTCCCCATGCAACCAGTTGCCATTACTTTACCCACCGACCCGGTGCCATCCGACGACCTGGCGTAGCTAGTCAGCCCTATATCACCGGTCGTCCCGGAGCTGTTTGTCCCGCCTACCTTGTCCACGGTGGATGTGCCATCCACCGACCCCATGCAATCAGCCACCCCCCTCTTGACCGAGCTGCCGTCATCCATCCATGTTCCACTTGATGGGCCAATGCAACCGGTCATCCCGGTCGCACCAGTCGTCCCGGCTCTGCTAGCTGCCCCTATCTTGCCCATCATTCAGGAGCCCATCGACGACCCCGTGCTATCGCCCATCCCAGCTTCCCTTGACGGCCCTGACCAGCCCGCCACCTCTCTTTTGCTAGTCACTCTCGAGCAACAGTCAGCCGTCCCTCTTTTGCCTGTCTCTCCTACGGTAGCGCAACCGCTTGTGACTATCGTACCGCTATCGATGCCCTATGTTGACGCGGTATGGTCTGATTTCTGCCACGCGTACGAGAGATAATGTCCGAACTACCTGTGAGCGACGTCACGCGGTTCGGAGTTCGATGGTGCGAGGAAGAGGATGCGGAGAGCGCGCGGGCTCCTTTTTTTTTGTTTGTTTGCTTGTTTTGCTGCAACACAGAAATGATAGAGAAGAGAGAAGGGGCCACCACGGGAGATTGCTCCGGTGGGGCGAGCGGGACAAGTATAATATAGCAAGATATGAGGTTCAAACGGCCATAGCGGGAAGTGACTCGCCGCGGCCTCGGGGGGACGGGAATGGTGCAGAAATTAAATAACAAGAATTGAAACGGCCATTGGGGAAGTGACTCGCCGCGGCCTCGAGAATATGAGCAGAATATAGCAGAATATAAAAGAGAATATAAGAACAGAGATTTAAACGGCCATTGGGGAAGTGACTCGCCGCGGCCTCGATGATATGAGCAGAATATAACAGATTATAGAGAGAATATAAGAACGGAAATTTAAACGGCCATTGGGGAAGTGACTCGCCGCGGCCTCGATGATATGAGCAAAATATAATATAATATAGAAAGAATATAGGAACGAAAATTTAAACGGCCATTGGGGAAGTGACTCGCCGCGGCCTCGATGATATAAGCAGAATTTAACAAAATATAAAGAGAATATAGGAAACGGAAATTTAAACGGCCATTGGGGAAGTGACTCGCCGCGGCCTCGATGAAAAGATGTGATCGCCAGGGGCCGAAAGACCCCAAAATAAGAAAGTGATCGCGCCTACCTCAAGAGCGGGACATGGCGGGTTGCTTCTTCCTCTCCTTCCGGCCGGCCGACGGAGAGGGCTTTCCTCGGGTACCCTTGCAAAACAACGACAAATAAATGACAAGTGGATTAGAAAGATGGAGGTGTAGTATTCAAATCCTCGCGGTAAAAATAACGAAATGATGGCAAGACACACACCTGGTTGGTGTTATCTTTTAAACCCCTCTCGGACTCGAGTAGGAGGAAAATGAGATGATGGATGCAAGAAGTATAAGAGAAGAGGCGCCCTTGTGAAGGGGGATAGAGGATGCAATATGATGAATGTAAAGAACTATGGAGAAAAAGGGGAAGAAAAAGCTTATTGGATGAGCCGAGGGTGAAATCCGGCGGAGCTCCGGCAGCGTGGGGACGACGGGGAAGCGCGGTGGATGAAGACGACCTTCCTCTCGCGAGCGTAGGCACCCGAGAAGCCGGCAGAACCTCCACCTACAAAAGACCCCACGGGTTAGAAAAATGACTCCGTAGCCTCTGGGCTCCGGCAGCCTATCGGATCACTGCTTCGCTCCCCTAGAACTGAGGGGGTGGGCCTCTATTTATAGAGTTCCGGAAGGTGGAGGCGTCCAGGACCCTGGACACCTCCATCAGGGCCGAAATAATATTTTATTCTATTTTTATTGATTTTTTTAGAATACTTTTATGGGGGCGTCCAGGGTCCCGGACGCCTCTAACAGGTCCACCGAAAACCGACGACGGCCGCACGCGGTTTGGCACAACGCATTGTTTTGTGAGCGGCGCCTCGTGATTCAAAAATGGGCGCGTCCAGTCAATCTGGACGTCTCTAAATTTGGCTTTTTTCACACACGCCAAACCGTCGTTCGGTGGGCGGCGCCCGTGAGTGAGTTGATGGAGGCGTCCAGGGGTCTGGACGCCTCCAAAAGTTTATTATTTTGTATTTTTCTTTTGTCTTTTATGCCAAGGCTGGCATTTTTATTTTTTTTATTTGTTTTTATGGAGGCGTCCAGGGACCTGGACGCCTCCATTAATATATATATAATTTTATTTATTTTTTTTGTTTTTTATGCCAACTGGCATTTTACACTTATTTTTTATTTTTGTTTTTATGGAGGCGTCCAGAGTCCTTGACGCCTCCATAAATATATATATTTTTTATATTTTTATATTTGGTGTTGGGGCCCTTAGAAAAGAATAAAACAAATTAAAATCATGGGGGCGTCCAGGGGCCTGGACGCCCCCATTAAGACCCACCTGGGTCCTTGGATCGGGCGTCGGTGGCCGCCCGGCAGATATCCTTCTTGGTTCCGGAACCTCCTGATGCGTTCGACTGGTGTTGATGCCGTCCGAATGCCGTGACGAGACGATTCCGGATGCCGAAAAGGGCGGAAGAAGACTCAAGAAAAGGAAGCACTCAAGTGATTCAAAACGCGTAAGCCGTCGCGGGACGTTGTATAGTAATATGAGACTTTCTCGGGAGATGTCAGGAATGGCGTGTCTACAGCTGCCCCGCCTTGGCGTCTGCTTTGCAAGGGAGCGATACGTAGTGGAATGGTATCGAAGTGGAGTGAAATGGAGTGGGAGCGGACTGATAAGTTGATGCCAAGGTGTGATGAGACACGCTTGTGACGTTACTGTTTGGAATCTTTCCTGAAGTTTCAATGAGGCGACCTTGAAGGAGGTCTTTCAAATATTGACGATTGCTTGGACGGAGATCAAATAAGGGAGGGTGAGATGTGCACTCAGGCACGAAACAAAAGAAGACCAACTTCTCGGTGTGGAAGTACCTGGGTCATAAACCGGAGGTTTCACCTTTGGGGAGCGGTTACCAGCCAATGTGGAAGTGCTGCGGCCAAGGTGGGTCAAAAAGGTAAAGGAATATCTGAGGGTCTGTCCAAACAAGGGTCTCCTTTGGAAGAGCAGCGTAGGGCTGTCTCAAAGAAACTCAGTATTTCATTCAGAGTGGAATATCTCACATTTGTAGGATTTGAAACACAACGGCTTTCACAATCGAATTGCTTGAATGATCTTCCGCAATAAATCAAAGTCCTATATGAATGCATGCTGGGTTTAAAGAAAAATTCAAAACAAACTAAAATAGAAAATAGCCAAGGATAATATTGTCAACTTGTGAAGAACGGGTCAGGATACCGATCCGGTGAGCCGACACTGGGCTGGGGCCCGTTTATCCGCGCACCAACTCACTGAATGGAACCGTCGTCCCCATTCTATCACAAATTGACGGCCTATCCGTACAACCCTAACTCTTCCGGGATCATCACCGTTTTTGTTGAAGGGGAACTCAAATCCCAGATTCGTTCGGGCCGCAAGGTCCTTGATATGTTCTAGTAGCGTAGGTATCATATACTATGATGCATGACCTGGTGGGACCAACCAATGAAAGGTGGGACAGGAGATAGGACAAAGACGTCCGTTAGTAAAACCTGCACAGGCCAGCAAAGGTTAGCAACATCAAAAGGTAGCAGAATCGCACCACAGTTCAAAGGAGATCCAGACAAAATCTTGACAATGACCACTGATGTGACATGTTCTGTCCTGTAGCACCCTTCCCTTCCTATAAGAACTCCCCTTAGGCTAGTTCATTCAAATGCACCAAGGTGGGTTTTGGAAGCTCAGGAGAGGAAGGAGAGGAGAATCTAGAGATCTTCAGGATGGAAGGAGAGTCTTCCCGCGTTATGAAGAGGAGTAAGCCTAGCAGCGAGATTAGGCGACTTTCCGACCTCGAGGGTCATCTGAGTGGGACGATCATGTCGCATATGGTAAGCCGACTCTTTTCAAATTTCTGCACGTGAACCTTCTTCTTACTTCCTTCATTTCTTCTTCTTTCCTCTCCCAGCCATATCCACTCTTCCCAGGCCCGAGGAAGTTTTCCAAGCTGCCATGGCTTTCAAAGTTGACTTCCAACATCTCCATTGGCATGAGGGCCATACTCTCGAAGTGGCATCTGCAGGGGCTCCTTATTCACGCCAAGCATTACGAGAAGATTCGTATGGACTGGGCGGCTATGGGCGCGCTAGTGGAGGTCTGGCATCCCCAGACCCACACTTTTATCTTCCCGACCTTCGAGGTGACCATCCTCCTCGAGGAGGTGGAACTTCTGCTTGGTTTGAAGAAATTCAAGAGCGACGGGAAGGTGAAGGCTATGCGGATGCTGACACGGGGTACTTCTGAAAGCGTCCTTGGAAGCTTCATGCCGCCCGACGCAGCTAGAAAGGTCCGTACTCAGAAGGGGATCGATCTCCAAAAGCTTGCGGAGTGGGTCATGAACGCCCTGAGAGGGTCACCAGACGATGACTATTTGGAGGGAATCATGAAGGGGTTCACCATTTGTCTGGCGGGTGCTCTCTTGTTCCCTTATACCGACAACATGGTGGAGGAAGACCAACTGGGTGCTATCTGCGGGATCTGGCGTGGAAAGAGGGTGGGACCCGCCGTCCTCGCCTATCTTTACAGCGGTCTTACTGCCTCGAGCCTGGGTAAGCCTCCATTTGGTTGTGCACTTGTCTTGAATTGCTGGCTGGATTTGCATTTCAAATTCGACCACCGCGAGGGAATGCCAACCGCTTCGAAGCTCTTCCAACAAAGCCCGCTTCACCACATAGCCGACGTGTTAGGCTTTGGTGGTACTGTAGTGAACCACGTTCCGTGGCTGAAGAAACGTGAAGACTGGCGGTCTCACTTCCGCACCGTGACACAAGGCTTCTTCACTTGCGCACCGGCATGTTTGCTTTCGCTTGATCTCCTCATGAGGCCTTCTCCCGAAGTCGATCTTCAACTGATCGGCGCGACCGAGTTTGTTCTTTACAACGCGCATCGGTGCTGCCTGCAGATTGGCATCCCACGCCATTCGTTCCCGCCACCGACTGGCATCGTTCCCTTGAAGAAGAGGGAGTTGGGTACTGAAGCGGACGCGAAGGAAGCGAAGGCCATTAAAGCACCCTGGAAGGCAAGTGTTGCGGGAAAGGCGTTAGCGCACGTGGTGGAAGAATGCGAGCCGTGGAGGGCTTATGTAACCGAACTGGGGAAGTTAAGGCCTAAAGCGCCTAAGCCCCTGATGTAGTTCACTCTGTTTTTCTGATGAATAAAATCTGGCATGGATGTTTCAGACCCTTATCCACTTAATTATTATCTTTTTTATGGTTTTTCTTTTTCTTTGTGTTTTTTTTATTTTGTTTGGATTATATACATATTCTTATATAAATATAAAAAAAATTTATTATGGGGGGGCGTCCAGGGCCCTGGACGCCCCTATTATTTTTTATTTTAATTAATTTTTTTTGTTTTGGGGGGCGTCCAACTGCCTGGACGCCCCTAATTTTTATTTTATTTTTATTTTATTTTTTGTTTTGGGGGCGTCCAGGGTCCTGGACGCCCCAACTATTATTTTTTTATTTTATTTAATTTTTTGTTTTAGGGGCGTCCAGGCGTCTGGACGCCCCAAATTTTTATTTTATTTTTTATTTTTATTTTTGTTTTGGGGGCGTCCAAGGTCCTGGACGCCCCAACTTTATTTTTTTTATTTTGTTTGATTTTTTGTTTTTGGGGCGTCCAGGCGCCTGGACGCCCCAAAAAAATTTTTAAATTTTGAAAAAAATAAAAAAAATAGGGGCGTCCAGGCGCCTGGACGCCCCAAAAAAAGAAATTCCTATTTAAGGGCTCCCCCCCCCTTTTGCTCACTTACTGTTCAATCTGACGACCCAGTCACCCAGACGACCTATTCTTAGTCCCCATGGAGCGAGGAGGATCGAGCCAGGTTCCAGGGAAGCGAAAACGACTGGCTCGTCGTGCGAGGAGGTTGAGGGATGATGCCGAGGAGGCTGCAGCAGAGGAGATTGCTGCGGAGGAGGGGATGGAGGTGCCTCTCCTGGCCGCGGAGGCTGCTGCGGATGCTGGTGACGCGGGAGAGGATGATCACGACCCGGTAAGTACCTCGGAATCCTCACTCTGTGGTTCAATAGGCTAAAACGGGTGTGCGAGAGGTTGTGAGAGAGAGGCGGGTAGTGAGAGAAGGAGGCGTCCAGGGACCTGGACGCCTCCATGTTTACTTTTTCTTTTTCTTCTTTTATTTATTTATTTATTAATTTTCGTAAATAATAAAATAAATTTAAAAATAAGGAGGCGTCCAAGGTCTAGGACGCCTCCATAATTATATATATATTATATATATTTTTTTTTATTTTTGGTTTTGGATTTTTTTTCGAAAAAGGAATAAAGAAAATAGGAAGGAGGCGTCCATGGGTCTGGACGCCTCCAAAAATATATATATGTATTTTTTTTTTAAATAAAATAAAATAGTATATACAGTGTTATTGTTGATTACTGTTCATGATGCTGATGTGTTCTTTGTTGGTTTTGTGGTTTGCAGGGCGTGATGAAGGGCCGGATCAGCTGGTCCTTGGTGGTGGCAGCATACCGTGGGCTGCCGGATTTCCAGAGGGCGCGTGTGGACGCCATGGGCTTTGGAGCTTTCCTTAGGATCGAGCCCTTCCGGCTCGACCTTCCTCTTATCCAGGCACTGAGGGAGCGGTGGCACGCACCGAGCCGGGCGTTTCTGATGCCCTGGGGGCACATGGTGCCGACGCTGGAGGACGTTGCTCGGATCACCGGGCTACGAGTTGACGGAGAGGCAGTCAGCGGGGTCACCTATCCCGACTACCGAGAGAGTGCCCTGGACCTGCTGTGGTTAGAGACGAGCGTGACTGATAGAGACAGCAGGGTAGTCGGCCGAGTGGAGATCATGGAGGCGCTCGGATTCGTCGACCCGCGCCAGCGGGTTAGCGAGACTGGAGCGGAGTTCTTGGCTCGACTGGAGGGGGATGCTCGTGCAGCTTTCACCCAGGATCCGAGCGAGAGGGAGCTGGTGGATCTAGACCTTCGGAGGTTTCTTTTCTTCTTCCTGGGCCGCCTTCTGCTGGGGACGAAGGGGGATGGCATCCACTGCCGTTTCCTCGGGCTCTTGGCGGATCTGGACAGAGTGGGGCACTATGCGTGGGGAGCGGCTCTGCTTGCCCATCTGATTGCCGATCTCTCCCAGACTTCGGAGAAGGAGACGACAGTCAGCGGCTTCGCACCTTTCCTCCAGGTAAACATTTTATTTATGCATTCTCACAGTTAAATATGCAATTATTGTACTAATGATGTATGATGGATGCAGGTGTGGAGCTATTACTATTTCCCGATGGGGAGGGTTAGGCATGGGAACAGGAGGGCCGTGCCTCTGGCGCGGCAGTGGAGGCCGGTCGTGGTTGCAGCACCCCACGGCTACCAGCTGGCGTCACTTCGTCGAGAGCTGAGCGAGTATCCCGAGGCCATGGTATGATGCGTATGATTTTTTTGTGTTTATGCATGTGACTGAATGGTAACTAACATGATGTATGTATGGTGATGCAGGTGGTGTGGAGGCCCTACCTGGGCATGGGTGATGCTGGCCAGCCCTGGGTTGTAGCGGGTCTTCCTCGCTTCAGGCGGGACGTGTGGGTCCATTGCCTGAACGAGATTGAGCCGCTGCGGCTTAGACTGGTCATGAGGACGTTGGGGCTGGCCCAGGAGTGGGTAGACGTAGATGCGCCGGCCCGCATTGGGCGGAAGACCAAGGGGAAGGCGAAGATCGTGGACTGGCGTACACGCTTCCCAGCACAGTACCAGGACTGGCAGCAGGGCGGGGTCCCAGTAGTGTCCCACGTACAGGATAGCACAGACTACATGAGACGGTACCGAGCTACGTACGGGGACCGCCTCTCCTTGGGTGGTATGGCAGGGGTAAGTGAAATGAAACTGCTCCACCTTTCTATATGTATATGCATGGGATACTAACTTATGTGTAATGCAGGATGCTCGTGATACCATGATCGTCGACCTGCGGGCCCAGTTGGCGGACGCCAGGCGACAGTTGGTGGCCATCCGACAGGAGTTGGAGATCCTGGTGAGTTTATGCAATGCATTTTTTGTGACCTGGATTTTTGATGCTTAGCCTTTGACTGACGTTTGCCCCGTGTTTCAGCGGGCCCACCAGACAGCGGCAGCCGCGATGGCTGGTGGAGCGGGTTCCAGTTCGCGGGGCCCTCCTCCGGAGGTTTCTGCCCTCCAGGAGCAGCTGGCGTACGCGGTGGCTCGGGCTGAGGAGGCCGAGCGTGACCGCGAGGCTCGAGTGAGTGCTTGCTTGGCCGCGACCCTTTTCCAGCTACTTTCCTTCTATCACTGTTCTCTTACGGTGCATGCGTGTCTTGACAGGTGGCCGAGATCCGAGAGGCCCTGGCGCGTGCTGTTCGTGCCCGGGTGGCAGAGCGTGACGCCCGGATTGCGGAGCTAGAGGAGGAGCGGCGACGGGAGGCTGAGGAGCTTCCTCGCGACGTAGTGGATCTGCGGATCGCCCTCGAGCTGTCGAG